>VNJR01010092.1:210046-312389 GCA_008042585.1 Drosophila punjabiensis
TCTACCCCCTGACACCACAGAAAGTGTGGAGCCTGGATCGGAGCTAGGTAACCACCTATAAGAAAAGTCAGGATAAAGCCATGGCGACGACTCGACGTATTGATTTTGATTCTGGTCTGCGCCACTTGAGACCAGATCCAGCGGGTAGGAAATCGAGGCGAAAAGCCAGGACATCCCCGGGTTACGTGACTCTGAGCCAGCAGGAAGACAGAAGGGGAAAGGGGGTGGGGGATTCACCAAAATAATTGCCAATTAGAGGGATATTTTTTCACATCAGTCATATCAGACGTCATCAAGGTATTAATTTGTAGAAATAAAGGTCATTAGTGCAGGTTGTAAGCTGTAAAACTGATGCAAAAAAAATGTTTAAAATATTTTTAAGGATTATTATTAATATTAAATAACTTTGTATAAATTTGTTGTTAATATTGCCTGAGAAATGTATTAAAACTCTTGAAGTAAAATTAATGTAAGGGAAAAATAAATGTTGAACTGATAAAGGAGTTAAAAATAAGTATTTTAATTATTTTATTATGTTGTTTTGAAAACTAACTACTAATTACTTGTTTCTTAGATTTCTTTACTTTATCATAACCTGCACTGATAAAAAAATTCAATATTTTTGGTAATTTTTCATGACTTTTGGTTACGAAAGTAAGCGCAAGCAATATTTGGTCTTATTCTTTTACGAATAGTTTTTTTCTTTAAAAATTCAATGAATGGAATTTTTTAGTTTTATTATAAAATTTTCAGTCTTATATTAAGATTTTTGGCCTTATACTACGAATTTTGGTCTTAAAATAAGATTTTTGGTCTTATATTAAGATTTTTGGTCTTATATTAAGATTTTTGGTCTTATATTAAGATTTTAATTTAATAACGCACAAAATCTTGAAAGATTTTTTCAAATCATTGTATAGTTTTATTTAATTTTAAGTTTTGATTTGTTTTAAGCTTCATAATGATTAATTTGATTTGTGCACAACCGAAGAGATCTCGTCTCATTTTTGGGCTAAAGTTGATCTCGTCTGACCCCTAACCCGGCCCAATCAATCGGCGGAAACCGGTCCCCAGACTCAGTCCCTCTAAACCCCTTTACCCCTGTCCCCCTGTCCCCTTATAACCCCTCCTCTCACAGCTGCAAATAAATTCCGGCCAACCTGACAGCGCCAAAGTTCAATTCCCCGATGCTGGGACTTCTCAGCGCTATTTATGCGTTATTTGCCAATTTACACAAATTTCGGGGTATTGAAAAAAGCAGAGGGAGAGCGGGGAAAGCGGGTTAAATGTACAAATGGCAGAGCACTGTGAAAAATTTAGTAGTTATTTAAGGAAAATATAAAAGCGAGCTTAGAATATAACACCTTGAAAGTGTGAAGAATATTTATATTTAATTCTATATATTTATCAATGATTTTTTCTCCATTTATTTTAATTATGTAGAATTATTATTTATCTTTATTATTTAGCTTTATTATTTAAGCTTTATTATTTATCTTTATCTGCCACTTTGGTTCTTCAAGTGCACTTTACTCCTTTGAGTCGATTTTCGGGTCCGGTTCACGCTTTATTTTCATGGTTCACAGGCGTGCCAGACATCCTTGAACTTGCCACAGTCAGGATATAATGTTCCCATATTTCGTCTGGCCCTCGGTGCCTCTCTCTCTCTTATTTTATTTATATAAAATTGTGCGGCAGAGTCGTTGACTTGGCCTAATCCCAACCTTTTCTTTTTGTTTTTTTTTTCGTCCTTATCAATTGTTCTCCGAAAAGGGAAAAGGATTTTCCCAGTCGCGCCATTTTGTTTCACGTGCGACGCGAAAAGTTTCAGGGTCAGCATTCCATGCACACACTGTATATATATATTGTACTATATAAACGGCCTTTGTTCTTGCCCAATTTGCCATAAAATATGCCAAAATGAAATTTAAAACCTCTTCAAGATGCCAGCAGTTGATATTCATATTCCTTTATTTGTTGTGTGCTCTGCATTGTCCTGCCTGTTTGTTGTCTCTTGTTTTCTGTGGAAAAGTTTTTCTTTGGGGTGTGGCTGAAATTTAATTGCTTGTACTTTGCAGGGTCATAATATTGAGTATATTCTTATTAGTTTATTTTTTTATTTATTTTATTTGCTGTATTGAAGCCTCTAAATAAATAATTTAATTAACACATTCACTTTAAGACTTTATATTAATACCTTCTAGCGTTTTGATTAGCTTTTAAATTATTCTTTTAATAATTTAAGGCTTAAGCTCTGGGCAATATCTTTAGATTATACCATTTTACACTTGAAAAAAAAAGAAAAAAAATGTATATAGATATATAGTTTGACATTAATCATGGTTAGCAATCAGTTGGCAATCTGAAAGCGTCGCCAGATGCGCTGTAGCCGCGAATCGGAGCCGGACTGACTCGTCTGCCTTTGGGGCCGATCGTTGTGATACGGTTCGATGAAGTTCACCGTCGACGCCTCGCTGTTCCGCTGCTGATTTACGACCTCCGTCGAAGTCTTGCCGCCCTTCATCTGGCTCCGCTTCTTCTTGTGATGCCTGTGAACGCGGCGCCGGACCTGGGTCTTTCTCGGATGACTTCTCAGTAGGTTCTTGACCCTGAATCTCTTTTGCAATTTTGGTTTGTTATTTACAGTTTCCTGAATCATCAGTGGCTCTGCCTCGGGCAAGTCCAGGCGATCCTCTAGCCCAGCCAGGACAGCTCCTGGCTCAACTCCTGGCTCATTGTCATTGAAGGATCTGCCGGTGGTATTGGTCGAGGGTGTGGTTGTGGTCGTTGTGGTTGTGCTGGGTGTTGGCGTCGTTGTGGTGGTGGTTGTAGTCGAGGGACTCGTTATTATGATCACATTATCGCTGGGCTGTTGGAATAAACCCCGCATCATCATGAACTTCTTCATCAGATCCCGACCGCTGCCCACATCCTGAGGCGCGGGAGTGTCGGAGGCACTGCGTCCTTGGATCTTGGGTAAGCGATAGGCTGTTTGTAAAGAAAATATTATATAAATTGGATTCTTTCGAGATTCTTCTAAAAACAAACTCACCGCTCCTGCGGCACTCGCCTTCAGCCAGAAAAATGAGGATCAGGCAGAGTAACCTCCTTGGGATATGCATGCTGTAGGGTTTCCTTGGACAATGGTCCACCTGGAACCCAGAACAGTGGCTCTTATAGGTGCCGTTGAAGTGCAATTAAAGATTTCACCCATCTCGCCCAGAGTGACACATCTCGCGTGCAAAAATCTCAGAACAAACCCGACATGCAATCATTAGGCCCCTTCTCTCAAGTGTCAGTCGGTTGACGAGGAAAGTAGTAACGCTCGGAGAAAGCTCTCTCTCTTTGGCAGTAAATCAAATCTAATAAACCCGACAATAGGCTGGAGCTCACATAAATCTGCAGAGAGTGTACATATATCGTCCTGCATAAATAAATAAACGAGTTCGTGTCCGTCTCTGTAGGCTACTACCCCCCCGAAAAAGCGTATTTATTTTTATGCACATATTTATATTACACGCCCAGAAATGTATCCCAGGCTCCTCGGCTAGTGTCGAGTGCGTGAGGCAAATAACTTTAACATAATTCACTTAAATCTTTTTGTTTTAATCTTGAAAAGTGTTTCCCAGCGCTGGCACGCACACACACACAGCAGCCAGAACGCAAAACTGACAGGCCGGGCCAGATACACAGATACACAGATACAAAGATACAAAGATACGAGCTACGAGCTACGAGCTACGAGCTACGAGCTGAGAGCTATGAGATACAAGATACAAGACACAAAGATGCGAGCAGCAAAGCATCTACGTGGCTGGCAGCTCTCAACTTTAACACCCGTCGCCTCGCAAAATGCTCTTCCGCAATCATCCAGAGTGTTGTGTCAATAGCCCGACGCTCCCTTTGGCTTTAACTCGGTACAGTTGCCATTATTGTTCATTATTATTTCTATTTCTGGTCCAACACTTGTGGTCAAGTGTGGCCCGGAGCCAGGAACTTGTGATATTTGAAACTGAAACATGTATTTACGCAATTAATAAGGTTCTAAGAACTACATTTAGTTCAATAGAGAAAAGGCTTTAATTGAATTATAAATCCCTGGCATTAGTTTTTCACTCTAAATTCTTTAAGTCCAAGGACATCAGCCAGAGATTACTTGCAGAAACCAATTAAGATCCCAGGAAACTGTACAAAATATTTAAAACGAAGCCGTAATTGCTGGAAACTATTTTAATGTATTATTTTACAATGCAAATGGCAGAGTTGAGAGATGCCAAAAATCAATCAAGACTCTTCATAATTTACCAATTTTTTTTTTTGGCATTCGTTAAATTCCATTTATTTTGCCTTTTGCCCCTAATCAATAATTTAAATTGCTCGTGTTTTTGTGTTTGTGTGTACTACTCTCGATATATATATACATATTTATTCTGAGGAATTCCTTCCATTTTGAGTTATTATTTCGCTTGCATTTCTGATTAAATATCTTCAAGTGTCTACGGCCCTCAGGCGAAGGTTGCCTTTGCCTCTTGTTTTTGCACAAAATTCAATTATAGAATTTTCTATTAACTTAAAAGCTTCTTATATTTATTTAATTTGTTATTGTGTCTCAGTTTGGTTTTTGCCTGCCTGCCCGCCGCTGTGAGGGGGCGGCATGAGGTTCGCATCTATCTGTTATTATTATTATTGACACAGACGAGACAGAGGCAGAGGGTTTGAGCCTTGAGTTTGCGACGTAAGAATGTTGCCATCAATTAGACACACATCCAGGGATAGTAGCAAAGGACACGGAGTGGAAAATTCCTGTAGGATTGCAATTTTACCAGCTGCCAGCATTTCCCTCATTTTGGCCTCGTAATTTTCCTCAAAATATATATTTACTCCTCCTGATTGAATTGTTTTTGCAGCAAATTAAAATGGATGGAGTTCCAATGGTTTCTTTATTAAATTATGATCTCCTTTTAACATTTGTTTGTTCTTCAAGTTGATTTATTTCGTAAATTAAAAAAAAAAAAAGGTTTACAGTCAGGATTCGTTATCAGGTTCTGGTTCATCTTCATCTTTTACTGGTACTGCACCTGGCGCAGTTTCTGGGTGAAGGCCTGCAGAGGCCGCCGGCGAAGTTGTTTCCTTCTTTGGCTCAAGGTAGCATAGCCCGTGTCTCCCTCGTTGGTTACTTCCTCTTCAGGGACGGTCTCCTGGGGGTCCTGCTCTCCATTGACTACGTTAAAGGGCGTGAGGTCATCTTCTTCCAAGAGATCGTCCTTTTCCCGTACAGGAAGGTTGACCAGCTGCCGGAACATGCGCAGGTTGAGGGGCACATAACGCACTTGGTTGCCCACGGTTATGGGCACTAAAGGAACACCAGCAAGACTTCCAGTTAGGCCGCCATTTAAACCTCCTGTTAGACCTCCTGTTAAGCCTCCATTTAAACCTCCTGTTAGGCCATTGTAGCTACCCCTTAAGCCTCCCAAGCCACCCAAGCCACCCAAGCCTCCCAAGCCACCCAAGCCTCCCAGGCCCGATCCTGGCAAGCCTCCGTAGAGGGAGGGCTCATTCCATCCGTAAAGGGCTGGATAGCCTGCAGAAGGATACTGCATGGGATAGGGAACAGGATACGCTACGGGCGTCCGGACAATCTCGCTGGTTCGGGTTCCCGTTCCGGTGGGATCGTTGGTCGCCGAGTTGGTAAAGTTATTTACTACGGTTCCATTTCCATTTCCATTGGTTAAAAAGACGAATGTTATTGAGTCATGATGGTGCTTGTGCTTATCCTTATCCTTATCGTCATCTGACTTGTGACCGAAATGTCCTCCGAACTTCCTACCCTGATCCTGGCCTTGAGTTTGAGCCTGGCTCTGGGCAAGGAGTAGCAATTGATCCAGATCCTTTTGGGTTAGTTCTGCTGGCTGCTCCACACGGACATGTCGAGGCTCAGGATTCTCCTTGGGGACCTGCTCCTGCTGCGGCACCTCAGCTTCGGGAAAGTTAAAGGGAACACTGGGCACCAGAAGGAAACCGCTCTGGCGGGGCGCCGACTGGCCCAGGTGGACACCAGCACCGAGCAGGATGAAGAAGAGGATGGTTGTCCCTTGGGTACAAGGCTTGAGGTACTGCATTTCGCTGGACTCTGCAGATAAAACTGTGCTCGGTCCGGTCAAACTTTGCCACTTTTATAGCTCCAGTTCTTTTTTTTTTGGGAGGAGAGATGGGAACACAGGCTAATGAGCTCCAATTTATCCAGAGCTTATCGCCAGAGCTTATCACCGATTTTTGCTGAAAAACTCGCGCTTTCATCGCGATTAAATTCATTAATCTCGCTTCGCCTTGGCCTGGGACTTGGCCTGGTCTTGTTCTTGGCTCTTTGGGTATTTTTTCTCCCACTTCCACTCCCTTCCTCACTCTCTTTTTTGGCTTATTAGTTTCAAAGCCGATGGAGCTGATGTTAATTACACGTTCCCCGGATAAGCCAAATTAATGGGGCTAATGGAGACTCTCTGAGAGAGGGAAGACATGGGTTAAGGCTTAATACAAATAATACTCATCAGGATCTCAATCTGCTTGTAACCGATTTATCAATAAAATATATATATTTTATATATTTCCCTTGACAGTTTTACCCATATTCATATCCATATCCCGGTGTTGCGAAACAAATAAATAAATATATATTTCGCAGCACTGGACAGACAGAACTATCTGGCAATATTCCCCCAACTTAACACTCTATCGTTCAGTTGTGTCTGTCTCTGTGTGTTTGTGTGCTTGTGTTTTGGCCCAATGTGTCAAAGTCAACTTGGTAAGAAGTTGGCTTTTTATTATTTTGTTGCTCTCGCTGTTACTGGCACTTTTCTCTTGCTTTTTTTTCTTTTGTTTACTACTTGACCAACTATTGCAGCTTCTTAAGCGATGCTGAAGGTTCTTTTTTGCCAACCTGAAGATACATATTCTATATAGTATTTAGTAAAAGGAAAAGGAAATATAAGGCCAATAACCCATTTTTTATTATTTTTTACTAGTTAAAAGGTATGCCTTAAAGGGCTCATATTTTAAAACAATATTAAAAACAATTTCTTATAAATACTTTAGACCGACTTTAACTTGTATCTTTTTCAAAAATGTTTTAAATTCAATAAAACAATACTTTTGGGTAAGAGCGGAGGCAATCAAGCCTTTGGAGGGTGAAGGAAGAAGAGTTAATGGCATCGTCAAAAAATTGGAAAGGTTTATTTAAATTTCAACTTGTTTCGAAAACGTTTAAAAAGTTTGGCGCTACTAACTGACTGCTGATAACACAAAGTCTCCTGCCAGCCCAGGACACCCGAACCCTTTGGAACTTGCCGGCAAGAAGCCGGCAGAAGTCCCCTCCACTCCTCGTTCCTCCTTCGAAAATAAAACTCTTTCACCCCCTTTTTCCTTACCCGAGGCCAAGTTAAAACAACTGACAAAAAGTTGTTGCCTCCGAATGGAAACGAATCAAAGGGGAAATTGGAAAATGGGAAAAGTGGGCTTTAAAGTTTATGGCAGAGGAGGAGGAGGAGTCCGGGGAGGTTGTGACAAAATTAGCACAAAATATATTTTACTTTTGAATTAGCGAAAAACCATTTCAGGGTTTGACAAAGCTGTAAAATTTTATGGTTCCTATTTTGAGATACTTTAACACAAAATTAACTAAGCAATAAATAAGTCTTAATTATTATGAAGAAATATAATATATAAACTTAAACTTGAATTGAAAATTAACTTGGTAATTCTATAAGAAAGGAATTAAGTTTCTTGACCAAACGCAAGCTGGTAACACTGAAAGTGTGCTGATCTCTTCCTTTTCCCATTTTATTTTCAATGTAGAGCGAAAAAGTTGTGTTCAACAAATTGAATAATTAAAGAACATTATTTAATAACAAAAAAAAAGACCATATTTTTTAAAATATAATAAAAAATTATTAAATTTTAGAATAACAAGTCAAGAGATGACTTTTATGGCAGCCACTTCCTGGTTTCCAGTCAAAGAAGAGCTTGATACAAATTATAGCATTGTTCCTATAATTTTACCCCTTGTTCCCCCGCTGCCTCTCCCTTTAGACTCCTTCCCTTTCCCCAGTGACTCCCCTTTATTTCCCCTTTTTTTTTCCCGGCTCGCCAATGAATCTGTCAGTTTTTCAAATATCCCCAATGCCATTGTGCAAAGTTTCGAGTGGCAGCCACTAATATTGACAGCGCACAAATGTAGAACAAGGGTGTTCGGCCCGAGGGGGTGGCTCCTGCGAGGGGATGGGGGATGGGGTGAGAGCGGGGCTTCGGTTACTTCGGGGGTTCCCTTTGGGGTGGCAGAAGCACTGGAAACGTGCCTGAGCACGTCTTCTACTTAACTTTGTTAAACACAAATGCTTTGGGCAAAGAGTTGGGCTGCCCTCCTCCCCCTTTATGCGCCAGGAATGAGTGTTGCGCTGCGCGGGGGGTTGTGAGGGGGTGGTGCTTAAAGGTGGTTCTTCAAGGGGGGTGTTGGGGCTTGGAACACAGACCTGCAGACCAGCAGACATAATCGCATAAAGATAAAACAGTTTAACAGTCGCAATGAACAAAAGCAAGCGATTGTTTTTCGCCCGGGAGACGGGGACACGGCCATTCAATTGACCTCCCGCGGATTTCCAGGGGTGTGGGCGGGCGGCTCTGGGTTCAAGGGGGATTAGGCGAGGCCAGGCAGAGGGGGTGTGGGGTGTGAGACCTGAGACTATGCAAACAAAGACGGCCAGCGGCGCTCGTCGCAAAAATCTGTCAATTATTTAAATCGCTTGGCAAAAATCTTGGCCAGGTTTTCCGTTCAGCAGGAATGGATATATATATATAAATATATATATAAACGAAATTTGTGTTTATTTATTTGGAAACAGGAGTACCTAAATGCACGGCGAGAAATAGTGTTGGTATAATTTCAGTCACAAGCTTACAAGACAGTGAAGAATTCACTAAATACCCTTTAAAGCATTTCTTTGTATCATTTTTGAAATGCAAATGTAGCTATACAAATATTGCTACATAAATGTTGCTAAATAATTATTATTTACATGTTGATAGATAGATGTTGCTGTATAAATTTTATTTATTTATTTATTTATTTATTTATTTATATAAAGCTATCGAGATGCTTTAAAGCAAATGAAAACTTTTTGGAAAGAGCAATAGCTGCTTCGGCCTTCCGCTCATGTATAAATTTTCTTTCATATGCTGCTATGTAATGTTGCTTTTCTAAAGTTGGTGTATTAGTGTTGCCCTAAAGTTTCTAGATACATGTTTCTAGATAAGTGCTGCAATATTTATGTGGTTATATATACATGTTTCTAAATAAATATTAGTGAATTAACTTGATAAATAATTATTTCTAAATAAATGTTGCTAAATACATGTTCCATCAAATGTTGCTAGGTAAAGTTGCTTTTTTAAAGTTGGTGTAGTAGTGTTGCTCAAACGATGTTGCTAGCTAAATGTTTCTAAAAAAATTTAGTAAATTAATGTTAATATATATTGCTACGTAAACACATGTTCTTTAAATTGTTGCTATGTAAAGTTGCTATCTAAATGTTTTTAAATAAGTGTTGCATTATTTATGGTTAAATTTTTCATGTTTCTAAATAAATGAGAGTAAAATAATGTTGCTAAATGAATATTGATAAATAAGTATTGCTAAACCAATGTTTCCAAATAAATGCTGTTGTATAAATGCTGCTGGACACATGTACTGCAACACTACTTCAAAATTCACAATTTAAAATGATTTTTACGAAAGCTGAATACATTTTAATAACTGTATTTTTTCGAGTGTATTTGAAACTAAGCCCTGCACCTGAGCTGGGAGATACGGTCCGTGTCTGCTAGTAATTAACATGAAAATAAGCGCATTACTGTCATAAATGTGAGCGGATGCCAAGGGCTCGGCATCGGGAATCGAGAATCGGGAATCAGACACAAAATTGGAATCGGAATCTGAGACGACAATGGGGCATCATCAGTCTGACGCTGAACTGGCCGCCGGGGCCGAAGGTTGCCTCTAATTATGGAATCAAAATCGAAACTCATGGCGCCGCGATGCAAAATGTGCGCAAATTAAAATAATAAATCCGCCAAATTAAACACGGAACTCGTTAAGGCGAAAGTATGGCTGAGGCTGCGAAGGGTGAGGCAGATAGCGACGACGGGAGTTGGGATAAGGCAAGCCTTTATCCTTTTGTATCCTGCTGATGGCGGCTTCTTTTGACGTCGTCATTAGCAGCATTTACACGTCGCTCAAGGATAATAAGTAACCGGGCCAAGTGCGAAAATAAAGAAAGCGGAAGGAGCAGTCGCAGGAGCGGGCGCAGGAGCAGGCGCCGGCGAAGACTGACACAAATTAAACTGAAATTAGTTGCAACTCACTTTCGTCCCTCGGTCCGGAATGCCACTTTTCCCTCCTGGTTTTTCTTCACCGAAAAATAACAAGAGTGGCGCGAAAAACTCGTTGACTGGACTAATGAGAAGTGTCTGGCAGAGGGCGGAGGTGCAGATGAAACAGCGTTGGCAACCCTGGCAAACAGGTAACTGTTGTCAGAGTTGTCCCAGTCCCTCCCCCATCGATTTAAATAAATAAGAACATTTCTTTTGTGCCACAAGCTATTTGTATATATTCTTTGCTCTCAGCAACCCTGCACTTAATTTACTGAACTTCTTAAAGCGGTTTGGCAACTCTTCTTTTCTCGAGTCTTGCCGTTGATTGACCAACTGAGGGCGCCACACGCGCCTGATCAACGTTAATTGACCGAAAATTGTTTTGACGTTGACCGCGACGACGCTGGCCTTAAATGCCTCCTGCCGTTGAGTCCTTCGGCGCCATTTATGACTTGGCCATTGTCCTCGGCCACCGCAAACGTTCAACCAGCTGAAAGCCCCTTCATGAAAATCCCCCCTGCAAAAGCCACCCATCTGCAAGTGGCTTTGATGGCTGCCGTGGAATCCTGCGGCGGTTGTTGCTGTTGCTGTTGCTGCTGTTGATGTTGCTGCTGCTGCTGGTACTACTGCTGCTGCTGCTGCTGGTGCTGGTGCAGCAGTTACTGCAGTTGCAGCTGCGGTCCCTCGCTCAACTGCCACAGTCAGCGATAAAACCACAAAACAGCAACAGCCATAAGGAGGGGGTGGCTCTGGCTCCGTCCCCCCAAAAAGGTGGGGTGAAGACAGGGGCGTGCAAGAACAATGAGGTGATAAACTTGCAGGCTCAACGCATGACAACGATACCCACCAGCAACAGCAACAGCAATAGCAGCAGCAGCAGCAACAGCAGCAGCAACAACAGCGGCGACAACGTCACATTTTGATGGCTCCTTGGAGAGATGGCAACCCTCTGCTTGACGTCCACGCCTCCCTCAAGCACTCAGAGAAAAAAGGGAGACTAGCAAGATGGGTTAAAAAGTTACAAAGTGAGCTTAATATTTAAAAACATGTCTCTAACTCAGGGTATGTTTTGTTTTTATAATCCCCCGATATATATATTACTCCTATACAAGTACAACTTATTTATAAAAATTTGCAGTGTTGTATAGAACTTGCTATACTTTTTCTGCCAGTGTTGGTAAGCAAGCTGGGAAGTGCAGTCATCCTTTCTTCGCTCGCTCTGTGCATGCAAACAACAAAGGAAAATCAGTAACAGCAGATGGTTGGGGGCGATGTCATAGTCCTGTCTCCCCCCCCCCCCCCCCCCCNGTCCCCCCCCCCCCCCCCCCCCCCTCTACACCAGCCCCCTTAGGACTTCCCTTCCCCCTGTACCCTGTCCCCTATCCCCCGAAACCCCTTTTCTCGTCTTGTGTACGGGATTTTTTTTTTTTTTTTGCTGCTCTTTAACGTGTTTCAAAAGAAAGTTGGTTGACTTTTGAATGACTTTCTTGGCGCGCTCGGCGCGCTTGGCTCGCTGTACTCTGCCGAACCCCCCCCACAGGACGGTGGCCCCCTTTGCATGCGCGCCCCTGCCCCTACAACATGTTGTTTTTTTGTTGTATTTGTTTGTTTTATGTGTTAAGTGCGCTGGGCCCAAGCGCGCAAATTTCTTCTTGTAACTGATGCTGACGTTGACATCGCAGCCCCAAGCGACCCCACCATTCAGCCATTGCGACCCCTTCGAAAAAAATACCAGGCCCCTGCCATGTATATGCACACTCTTGGCACACATACATACATATATATATATATATATATACTTATATATATAAACAGTCGAGTCGAAAATCTAGTTACAATTAAAGTGACAAGCTGGCAACACCAAAAAGTAAAGATGCGACCAAATTCAAACAAATTGCATTCGCTTTGGCGGCGAAATACAAGCTTTTCCACGCTTAAAAGTTATTTAAATTTATTAGAAAAAACTGTGAGGGACTTGGGAAATGCTATTTGTGAGTCTCTTTATTAAGTGGAAATTAATAAATAAACAATGAAAGATGTTCCAACTAGCGTTTGGTGTATTTTATTCGAATTTTTGATAGGACAGTTTCCTTAACTCTTGGTTGTTTCTAGTGGCGGTTGCGATTCCTATTGCGATTGTTGTTGTTGGTGTTGTTGTTGTGACTCTTTATTAGGTAAAAATGAACAACAATTGTTTGGTTTAGTTTATGCGAATTTTTGCAGACAGTTTCCTTAACTCCTTATTGCTTTTACTGGCGGTTGCAATTTCTATTGGTGTTGATGTTTTGTTGTTGTTGTTGTTATCGTTATTGTTGAGACTTCATTAAGTGGAAATTAATAAACAAGCTAAGAAAGATGTCCTATCTAGCGTTTGGTGTATTTTTTTCGAATTTTTGAAAAGACAGTTTCCTTAACTCCAGTTGTTGTTGGTGTTGTTGTTGTTCTCTTCTTCTTGTTATTGATGAGATGGCGACATCATTGCTACTGCTGCTTAGAGACTCTTTCTTAAGAGAAAATTAATAAATAAACTATGAAAGAGGTCCCAACTATTGTTTGGTGTATTTTATTCGATTTTTTGAAAAGATTGTTTTCTTAACTCCAGAGATTCCTTTTGTAACTGTTGTTGTTGTTATTATTGTTGTTGAAACTTTTTATTAAGTGAAAATTAATAAATAAACTAAGAATGATGTCCCAACAAGCGTTTGGTGAATTTTATTGAAATTTTTGATAAGACAGTTTCCTTAACTCTTGATTGCTTTTACTGGCGGTTGCGATTCCTATTGCGGTTGTTGTTGTTGTTGAGACGGCGACGACGCTGCTGCTGCTGCCGGCGTCTCTGGTTGTTGTTGTTGTTGCCATTGATGCGTCTTCTGTTGTTGTTGTTGATGCGACGACGCCTCTGCTGCTGCTGGCCGCGTCGCAGGTTGTTGTTGCCATTACGATTGCGACGACGACGCACATTGTTGTTGTTGTTGCCGTTGCGTCGCCGCTGCTGCAACTGCTGCTGCTGCCGGCGACGTCTGCGCTGCTGCTGCTGCAACTGCTGCCGCTGCTGCTGGGGCCGACGGCGACGACGGCGATTGTTGTTCGGCTGCTGTCGCGGATGATTCTGCTGTGGCTGCGACTCGTCCTCCTGCTCGTCCTGCTGCGAGTCCTCACTCTGCTGCGACTGCTGCTCGGAGGCCTGCTGCTCCTCGCCCTGTCCCGCCTGGGTGCTGTTACCCGCTGGAGCGGCCACCGACTGATCGTCCTTGATCTGCTTGATCTCACCAACGCGCACGTTGGTCACCTGGTCGCAGGGCACATCGCTGTAGATGACCACGTTGCCATAGTTGCAGACGATCTCGTCCGCCTCCTTCTTCTCCTCCACGGCCTGGCGACCCTCGATGGTGCCAATGGAGCCGCGCCTGTCCTCGATCTCATAGATGCTGCCCGTCTTGGTGATGAACCCGGTGACCTGGAGGGGCTTAGAGCCAGCGGGGGCTGCCTCTACCACAGCCTCCTTGGGCTTGGCCATTTTCGGTTTCATTTTCATTTCCATTTCCGGCTTCATTTCAGGCATCTACAAATGAGAATTTCTTCGTTATTTATTTAAGAATTTTTTAAATTAATTATTTTTGAAAGAGCAAAACGAACCTTCTTATGTTTCATGGGCGGCGCATTCACAATCATGGGCTTCTCGTCCAAATGTGGGGCCACAGTGGAGCTCGTCATGGGTGCCACCGTTTGACCTTTGACACGAACACATATTTACATATTTACAAGAAAAAAAAACAAGAGAACAAGAAGACACAATTCTCGTTAATGTTGTGGTGGAAGGCTGGAAGGGTTGGCAAAAAAATTTACCGCTCACCAGCGAGAGGTCGCTGGAAAGGGCCGTGGCCCAGACCAGGACCAGGATCATCCCGAATCCCTTGCCGCAAATCATGACCAACTTGTTAGCACGTCTCTACTCGATCGACTGAATCGATTTTGGGCCGATATTCCCAGCTTATATTAACTTTCCAGCCGCCATTCCCTAACGGCATTTCACCAAGAATTGCTTTTTATTTCGTTTTCTATTTTGCTATATTTTTTTTTTTTGCGCATAATTAAGTCCGCGGGTTCAAAGCGTGTCAGCTGAAGAATGGCCAAGGGGCGACCCATTTTACAAGAGAGCAGGCACTGAGAGAAATAAGGAGCTAGAAAGATAGAAAGCTAAAAGTTTCTCGATAAAAAATTATTTTTTATAATCAAAGAAAGATATGTAAAAATATCTAAGCCTTAGAAATCTTGACTTACCTTGTTTAATATTTGTAAAAAATGTACAAAGAACGAGTATCGTAATTTATTTGTTTTTTATTTTTCCCAGTGTATTCGTGCCTCCTTTCCCCTCTCCATCAAGCAAAGTTCAATGGCTCAAACTAATTAGCATTCATATTTCTTCTTCGGTTTTCGCCGCTGTCCACAGATTCTCGTCGTTTGGCGCTGTGATTTTCTCATATGCTTTGATTATGCAAATTGCTTTCTTGGCCAAGCTAAAATTTTCGAATTGACCTTAAGCCAGGCAACTAGCCAAAAGCCGAACTGGCTAAAAATATGTAGAAAACGGTAGAGGAAGCCATGCCCTCGAGCAGGTGAAGTTTGTATGCCCTTGCAGGGGAAATGTTGTTAAAATATTAAATATCTTCATAAAATATGATATTAAATATTCCTCTCACTTGACTTTTAATACCCTCTCTTAGGGTATTATAAAACTCGACTGTGCTAACTCTAAAATCCACATTAAATATTAATTCAACGCTCGTGCTTACAATATTTTTTGAACCCATCGAAATTGCCCTTGTAAAAATATGTAGCTGTAACTCCATAAACTTGTCTTGTGGCCCCAAAACCAGTTTTTTATGTGTTTTATTTCTATTTATATTTCTATTTATTTGCTTTTCAATGTTGGTCTTTTATTTCTGGTTAGGAACTTTGAGGAAATATAGAAAAAAGTGTATGAAGAACAAGAATAAATCATTAATAAGTTGGCAATATAAATGTACAAATTTGTATAAAGACGCCTTGTAAAGCGGTAAATAAATAAGAAATTAAATAATTTCAATTGAAAAAGGCTTAATATAGCTTTGTTTTAATTCGAATTATGTAATTTCTTATTAATTTTCTAATTTGTTAATAATATTTATTAATGTAGTAAATAACTTTCACCCACTTAAACTATGATTCATATTGCTTTTTTATTGATTTATATAATGTCTGCAAATATCGCTGAACGATAATCAGTGAACCAAACTCAATTCGTCAAATGTTTCTATTTGCACTTTCTAAAATTGTTGGCTTTATGAGTAACAAATCAAATAAAATTAACAATAAAAATCTACAAAATCAAAAAGGTATATGGGGAAATATTTATGTTACTGTGGGGGAATATTTGTGGATTAATTTAAAGAATAACTAGAGAACCTATATTAAGTACTAAAGTTTAATAATAATTATGGAATAATATTATATAATTATACCATTAAAACCTACACTATTTATACCTCTATGTAAACTTTCTCATGTTCTGTATATAAAATGTCTAAGCAACAAATATATATTTAAATATTTAAGCCAAAAATTTCTCTCAAAAATATGAAGCCTCTTCATTTTTCAATAAATTTGTTTCATTACATTTTAATAGTATTTTCCATGTCTCTGAAATCATACAGGTTTTTTACTTGTTAAGTAATATATTTTTTATTTAATTTATTTAAAATTAGATAATAAGCGTAACCATTTTTATGCCTTCACATATATTGCAAGAATTTAATTAAAGTTTGCTATATTTTTTAGCTGACTCTGGCATTCCATTTGAAATAATTAATTTATTATTCAATTAATTTCTTAATCGCACTGTTTAAAATCATAACTTTTTTTATTTGCTTTTTTACTTTCTATGCTAACAAAAATTAAAAAAAAAAAACATGGTAATAATAATGATGTCTGAACTGGAAATTTCTGCTCAGTTTTTCTGCTTCTGGTTGTAGTTCCGCAGGGCTTCGGCCAGATCGGATATAGCCGACTTCTGGGCCTTCTCCTCCTTTTTCTCCTGCTGCTTCTTCAGCTGCTTGCAGAGCTTCTTCAGCTGCTTGCGCTCCTTCTTGGCGGACTTCTTCTCGCCGCTGTCCTCCTCGGAGGAGGAGGAGCCGCCGCGCTTCTTCCGGCGGCTCAACTCGGCGCATTGCTGCAGCAGCTTGGCGGCCTCATCGTCATCGGGCTTGGGGGTGGTGGTGGTGGTGGTGGTGGTAGTGGTGGTGCTAGGGGTAGTGCTGGGAGTGGTGCTGGGAGTGGTGCTGGGAGTGGTGCTGGGCGTAGTGCTGGTGGTGCTCGTGGTGGTAGACTCCTCCTTGGGCTTCTCAGTGGTGGTTGTTGTAGTGCTCGTTGTGGTGGTGGTGGTGCTGCTGCTGGACTTATCCTCTGGCTTTGGGGTGGTTGTAGTGGTTGTTGTTGTTGTACTGCTGGTGGTGGTGGTGGTGCTACTGGCATCCTCCTGGGGCCTGGCCAGAACCGAGGAGCAGCTGGCCACCAAAAGAAGGCTGACTATTAACGAGACTGTGCGCATTTTTGTCTGATTTGATTTCACTCGACTCGACAACTAAATGGAGATCATCGTCGGGCATTTGCTTATATAGACACGGCACTTAGCGACTCTAAAGACCCCCGAGGGGGGGACGCCCTGCCCCCCCACGACTGGTTTTTGGGCTTGACGCTAGAAAAATGTCTATAAATTGTCATTATACATTGAAATATCATGAACACAATTTTTTTTTTTTAGTTTTCGGGGATTTTTCTTGATGCCCTACAGTTAAAGTTGTAGAGTACATGGATTGGTAAAGAGGTTAAAGAAATACGAAATATATTTAATTATTTTGTGTCTGCTTTAGACTATTATATAAATTTTAAAATTTATTTAGCTTTAAGTTTGTTTATATTTTGATTGGTATTTATTTATTTATTGATTCTCTTCTCTTTACAGCGTTTCCAGTGATTTTTGCAACAAATAAATTTATATGTAAGTACCAAGAATATATTTAAAAATATATTTCAGTGCATCAAAGATATTTTTCTGCCCCAACTTATCGCTTTGTTTGTGCTGATCATTAGCGGATTCTGATTCCGAGAATTGTCTGGTTCTATAAACAAATTATTCCCGCAGTTACTTGCAATATATTTGGGATTTCTATACAAAAAAAACTAAACTAAAAATATATTTTTTAATATATTTGTAATAGAAATTTATGCTTAAATTTGTCTTGAGGAAAAAACCTTAAGCTTAAGCTCCATATTTTGTATGGAAAATGCTGTGAATTCAAACGAGTTTAGTTTTGATTAAAATCTTGTTTTGGGTTATTAATCTTAAGAAAATATAAAATATGCAGAGCCAAAAAGACTACGCAATTGTGTATTTCTTTAGATTCTGAAATATTATTCCGAGTTGAATAGTTATAACAGCTGATTCTTAGATGAATTTGGATTTACTTTACTTGAGACTAATATTTAAAAAAAGACAAATTTTAAATAAAAATTATTTTTGATAAAATAAAAAAATTAACCTGAAATATATTGATTTTTATTTATTTTTGTTCGAAATAAAAGTCATAAGTAAATCACGGGTTCGGTGTAAGACATTTTATCAAAATTCTTTCATATTCTTGTAGAGGGAAAACCAATACAAATGTTTAATTTTATATAACGTTTGTGATGCATTATTTAAGTCTATTAAACATCAGAAATCCATTAAAAAAATTCCCATAAATACCTCACTGAAATTTGTTACCTCACAATATAGTTAAGAATGATCTTGGCTTTTATATTCTCTCCGATTTCCCTTTGTTTATATGTGGGTATTATTTTTTGTTTATATATTTTCTTTCTTTATTTTTTTTGTTGTTATTGTGGCATTGCACGCTTTTGCGGCTCGCTCATAATGCCGCTAATTGTTTATCAATTACACTTGTTAATTGTTTAATGCGACTGCAAAGTGACGGAATTGAGGAATATCATACAAATTGCGACATTTATCCGCACACCTGATGCCCCTTACTTTTTTTTTGCCAGCCACTCTTTTTGTTGCTGTCTGTTTGCAATTTGTACAAGTAATTGAATAAAAAGCGCGCAACAAAAAAGCAAGTAATTAAAAAACGACGCACCGCGTACAAAAAAAAAAAAAAAAACAGCACGCTGAAGTGAAGGAGCAAAGAACGCACAGAGCAGCAGCGCAGATGGGGTGGTGGGTGGTGGGTGGTGGAAGGTGGGTGGGGTGGTGCTGTATGAAAGGGCGGAGAATGAGGAGGATGGCTTTGGGGATTTCAGGTCGTACAAGAACCACCGCGTAATCCATATGCAGCAATTTAAATGCAACAGAGAGAATATGTTAATTGCGTGTGAAACCGCTGCGCGGAGTCGAGTCGAGTCTCATCGCCACTTGTGATATTTGCTTTTATTTATTACTATTATAATTATAATTTATTTGCACGCTTGTTTATTTTATACAGCTCCTTATGGCGACAGCAGGTTGCTGCTGCTGATTTTTTCCTTTTTGGTTATTTGTTTTTAATTAGTAGTATCACAGATGCTGTTAAAACCTTCGAGTATTGTGAGAAATATTTATAACAAAATTATAATATCAAATAAATTAAATAAAGACTTGAAGCATTTTCATTTATTCTTCACTCTTAATTGCCTCGAATCAATGTCCCTTTGTTCCCCCCAATTATTACTTTATATATTTTTTTACGAATTCTGAACAAAAAAAATGTACCAGCTTTTGGCTCATTAGGGGAAATGTGGCCCGGATCGGATTCCCTTAACCAAAAATTCCGGGAACACCAGCAGAAGCTAGCAAGCAACTTCAGGCACATGAAGACAATTACCAAAGTCAAACTTTTGTCAGTCATCCTGGATATCATTCCGGGAACTTGCCTTCTCGAATATCTTTCAACTTGTTGAAGCTTCATTCCTTGTTGCCACTCAGAATTCAGAGCAAAGTTCGCCCCAGAAACTATTGAATCTCTCAGTACTCAGCGCCCAACAATTTGCAGATGGCCAAGAATTACCATCATAAGCGAAGCAGTAATGAGCAGGAAGAAGTTTTGGAGTCCAAGCCAAGTGGAACAGGATCTTCCATTCCATCCTTGACTCCAAAGAAAAAGGCAAAGACTATTTCCCATTTCCACCTTTTGGCTCTATGCAAATTTTGTGCTGACAAGTGCGTTCTCATAGTGCAGACATCTTTTACGTTTCTGCCATGTTACGCCATTTTGTGTGTGTCCACCGCTGCGTATACGTAATAATATCACGTATACGACCCGTTGAACCGCTCCTGGGCGCTGCAAAACGCTGAATGAACCCGACGCCTTCGAAGAACGAATCACAGTTGGGTCATGGACTAAAGCCCGAGTCCTGAGAGCGTTCTAAAAGTTCGGATCTAAATTAGAACACGGCCCCGAAGGCGAAACACGAGCGGAAAACGAAGCAAAGTCCGGGGGCAGGCGCAGGCGCTGGCAGCAGGCGTCGACAGAGGCAGCGGCGACGGCAGCACAGGACTTAACAGTGCCTTAACAGAGTGGGAACAGATTTTCCTTTGAGTTTTTACTTGGCGACGCAAAGGAAATTCCTTGCAAAGTTCACATGCAATTTATTTTTCGTGTTTTTTTCGTCTTGCTTTTTGGTTGTTTTTTACTGTTTTTTTGTGTGAAAAATCTATGGCTTGTCATCGATTTATTTTTTTAATCAGTAATTCTGATATTTAAAAAATATAATTTAATATATTTTTGATTTATTTTGTTGTCATAATTACCTATACAATGAAAATTGTATAAAATCTTTAGTTTTTAGCTTACTTAATTTTTTAATCAGTATTTTTTAAACTTAAAAATATAATTTAATATATTTTTGGTTTATTTTGTCATAATTACTTATAAATAATATAGTAAAATTTATTTAAATTAATAAGTTTCGTTGAATTTAATTTGATAAATTGATCAGAAAAAAATGCAAGTAAATTTATTAATTTAGTTAAATAATAATTAGTAATGAAGTAAGGAGTCTTTAAGTTTAAATACTATTTAAAAAAATTATTTCTATTTTATTAACATGTTTTTATTTTTACGGAATGTATATACATATATTTTATTTATGCCTTTTAATACAACAATTCCCTTTTTTAATCAATGTTTAATGCACATTCTTATGTTTTTTATGGACTTTACAATATTTTTTTTTGGAAAAACTGCAAAAATTGGAGTGGCACCGTGCACCCTTCTCACCTTCCTCCCCTCCCTGTGGCCCCTCAGAGAAATGCCAAATGCATTTCAATTGCTTCCAATCCTCGTTGCACTTCATTAAACTCAATGTCGAAATTCGACAGGCCACGAAAAGGGTGCAGGGGTGGGGGGGAGACCCACTCAGCTGCAGGTGCAGGTGTGGGTGTTGCCACGTGACCTTCACACAGCCACATGGACGCACGTGGGTGCGGCAAGGGGGCAGGTCATCACGTAGTCCTGAAATAAAGGCACAGGAAATACACATGGCGAGTAAAAGAATTGACAGCCCAACGGGGAGTACACTAAGGAACAGCCAGAAGGAATATTTTGCTTTATATTCGAAGTATATTATATTTTGGGAATTGTTTACTAGAGAGAGAAGAGAGCTTAGATATAAGTTATACCTTTAAATTATATTTATATTTGAACTAAAAATATTTTGCCTTCTGTGGAATTTCTTTAGCTTTCAGCTCTCTGGCTGTGTCCCTTCTAATCAGCGCCATTCCCTAAATAATCAGATTAGATAATGTAATTTCACCCGGCACTCTTTTTTTCTTCACACGTTCCTCTCTTGGTTCTCTGGGATATACACCTGTCCTTTGCTGTGGGCATTCGCAGTGTCCGTTGGTTTGTCACTTAGACGGTAGACGGTGGAAGGTACAGGATTGGCAGGAGGCAGGATGCTAAAGGAGTGCCACCCGGTCAGAAGCATTTTCCGGCCCAGCGCCTGCTGCACTGTACAGTGCCGTGTTTTCCCTGGTATCTGGCATTTTCTGCCTTGCCTTTCCTTGGTTCTTTTGCTGCATACTCTTAGGCATTTGACAAAACTCTGATAAACAGAGACAGAGAGATATAGAGAGAGAGAGAGAGAGAGAGAGAGAGAGGGAGAGAGAGAGAGAGGCGCAATCCCAGCCACTTAGGCCCAGGCATGGAAATGGTAAAGGAAAAGTCCAGGAGGAAGGTCTAAGAGGGAGCTCTAAGGGGGATCTAAGGGAGATCTGAGAGAAATCCGAGGCCGATGCTTAGTTTGAAAAGTAATCGAATGCTATAATTTCCATTAAACTGATTTCCCACGAGCAGTGAGTGCAAGTCAGCCAGCAGCAAATGTTGCAATGTTGATGACCGTCTCCTCTGAAATGCCAGGTCCAAGGGGGGGGGGGACCCACAGAGGCGGAGTAAGGGGGGGATATTGGAGCAAAGATCGAGTAAAAGCCGCCAGTTAATGGCCACATGCATAAAAACTTACAGCAAACTGAGGAGGAGGAGGAGACCCAAAGAGGACACAACCCAAAACAGCAAGAGAGAAAATGGTGGAAAATTCATGAGCAGGCCTCAAGTCCACCTCAATTGAGGGGGTGGGTGGTGTGTCCTAGAGGCTGGAAAAGTGGCTCCTGCATGCAGACCATCCATCTGCATCCGCATCCATGCCTCGCAGGACCTTTAGCCAAAATGTCACGGAATGAAATATAAATTGAATTAACTTGCCAAAGTTCCATTTCTGTCATTTGAAGTACTTTTTGCGGCCACTTCAATAGTCGAAATAGTGCATATAGAGGTAATGAAGGGGGGAAGAGGGTGTCCAGTATGGGGATGATGGGTGTAGGGTGTTGGGTGTGCCTTCTATTGTTTATTCTAACCGAAAAAAGTGGCATTATGGAATCGGATACAGCTCATTTGTAGACAGTAAACATTCCTAAAAAGGCGTTTCTTTCAGTTGCAATTGCTAGGCAAAAATTCCAACAGATACCTAGGCACTGAGAGAAAAGGGTAGTAAATATAAATAAAGCTTACTATATTTATTTTTTGTTTTTAATTATTATTATTTAGAATTTATTTCAAGCTTACTCTATTTTATACATAATATTTTTTTTAAATGTACCCCAATTTCAAATTTAATTTAATTATTAAAAACGGTTTACCTTTTCCCAAATTTAAAAGTGTTTCATGTTCAAGTTTTTAACTGGTAAGTATTGAATAAATTTATATATATTTAAAAAATTATATAATTAATTTAATATCATATCTCTCGCTTTAACCCACAAGTTTTGTCATAATTTCAGTCATACAAAATTTGGCATACACAATGCGATGGATAAATGGATTTCCCTGAACTTTCCCATTTGTGTTTTTTCTCTCTCTTTACCTAAAATATACAACAATTTATGAATGTTCAGAGTGACGAAAAACAAAAACAAAAAAATAAAGATGAAAATGAAAATGAATGAAAAACCTATAAATAAATACTGAAACCGCTTGGCAAATGGCCTAAAAAATCCAGTGAAATAAAATATGGATTGAATCAATCAAACAAGATGCCAAATGGCGAAAATCCGCTTACCGTTCAAGTTCTCAGCTCTCTCTGGAGTTTGCTTGTTTTTACTGCTTTTTATTACTATTTTTGTTGTTGTATATTTTTCCCATTTTTTTTTTTTTGCGAAAAACAATAATTTCGAGACGTAAACAAGCTTCAGAGACTCAAGTGTCTTGTGTTTATAACTGGCGAAAGAAGGAAACTCCGCGGCTGCGAATCATCTGTCCAAGAGCTCTTATCACCGCCGGTCAGCCGTTTGGCAAAGCAGAGGAAACGAGTTGAGGACAACGAGTGGAGCTCCTGATTTTCCGGATTCCGGGATATCTTCAGCTGGTCCTGGTCCAGGTCCTGTGTTCCTGTGCTCCTGTGTTCCTGGTCCTGCACTTAAGCCGCTTTGGGCATACATGGCAAGAGGCAAGTCGGGCTAAGCCACAGCTGCTGCTGCTCTTAAATTTGCGGGGGACAGTCTAAAGCACTCTGAAAGAGACACTCAAAACTAAAGGTATTATTTTTAATATATCTTAAAAAAATATATAGAATATATTTAGGGATTTAACAAATACAAAGCAGGAGAGCTTGCCTTTGTTTTTAATTATTTCATTCAACAAAATATAGTTGTTCTTTGTAGTAACTCATCTTGGCTTCTCTTTTAAAGCATACTCCCTTTACTCTATAAAATCTCTTCTTGAATTCTATCAATTTTCTCCCTGTGTAGTGGCACAAAGTCTTCATGGCCTGGGAACCAACGTAGACGACTGTCACCTGCGACTTATGCAAATCACTAAACGACCAACCCAGCGACCGAACAGCTGAAAATAATTTTCCACATTTCCGTTACAAATAAAAACCAATTCACTTTGCTAATATGGCCACACGGCCCAAGACTCATCCGGAATAGAAAAGCCGGTTTTCCGAGGGCTAAAATGGCAAAGTGCCATGGGAAAAAAATAAAAGGGAAAGGGGAAAAGCGGGATAGCGGGAAGGGAAAGGCAAAGGGGGGGAAATAGGAAGCGGCAGCGGGAACTAACTGCGTTTTGGATACGCAGGCCCATTTGCTAAAGTTTATGCACGCAATGCAATAATTTTGTTGCACAGTGTATGCCCTAAGCCACTCGGGGTGCTTCGGTTATGTCAAAAGATTTATGAATTAATTTAAAAATTTAACTATAACAAAAAAATCTAAATTATTTTTAACATTTTCTATAAGCTTTTGTTTTAAAAGAATATTTAAAAAACTTTAAATATTAACACAAACTTTTCGGAAAATCAAAACTTTACAACAAATATATGAAATTACATTTTTAATGTTTACTATACATAATCCAACATAATCTATGTGAGATTTAACACTTTTCATCGGCTTTTATTTTGTTAAAAAATATTTAAAAAACTCTAAATGCTTTGAAACGTTATCTAAAAACTCATCAACTAGCTAGAAATATTAATAAAAATTATTAGAATAGAAAAATATTAATAAATACTAATATATTAGAAAACTATTTTCAAATAAAATTGAAATAAAATTTCTGGAAATCTTTAAAAAATAATTCTATAATTAAGTTTGGAGTTTAAGAAAGGAAATTTTCTTTTAATTACTTTGAAACATTATTGAAAAACTCATAAGCTAGCAATAAATATTAATAAATAATAAATGAAAAAATTAAAAAAAAATATTCAAATAAAATTTTAAATAATTTTTTAATTATGTTTGGAGAAGAAAGACAATTTTCCTTTAAATAGTTTGAAACGTTAGTGAAAAACTCATAAACTAGCTAGAAATATAAATAAATAATATAAGAAAATTTAAAAAAGAATGTTCAAATAATATTGACATTAAAATTGGATTTCTGGAAATCTATAGAATATAATTTTTAGATTATGTTTGGAGTTTAGGAAAGGCATTTTCCTCTAAATACTTTAAAATACTTCGAAATATTAATAAATTATAAAAAAAGGGTAAGAAAATGTTTAAATAATATTGAATTTAAAATTTAGAGTTTAAAAAATCTATTAAATATAATTTAAGAATTCTTAAAAAAAGTTTATATTTATTAAAAGGCAATTTTCCTATCGTAAAGAGTATTTCCCCCGGCGATTTGCTGTCCTTTGGTCTTGTAATATTTCCCTGAGCTGCCGCTTACGAGTCCTTTGGATATTCCCCTGCTCCTGCTTTTTTCCTGCCTGCATTTGTCGGCTGTCAGTTGGTCGGTTTGTCAGTTAGTCAGTCAGTCAGTCAGTCAGTCAGTCAGTTAGTTTGTCAGTTAGTCAAGTTGCAGGAGCCCCGTCGCATTTGCAAGTCGTTAAATGCCTTTGCAGCTCGTCATTGTGGCTGCACTGCTGGCTTGCACCCCTTTTCGAGGTCCTTCGGGGACTCGAGGACTCGCGGAATCGCGGAATCGAGGATTCGAGGATTCGGGGGTTTGTTTCGTGTCGCTGGCATTGTCAATGCTCTCGACTTCCTTCCGTTGTGGCTAACAAATTCGAGCCGCGCATGCAGGGCAAACATAATCATCATTATTGCTGCAATCAGCATATTTGGCAGGCTCAAAGTCAGGCGCTGTCGCTGTCCTGCGGGAGCAGCAAGGAGCAAAATCATTGTGCATTTTCCCCCATGCCCACGACTGCGGCTCCATTATGAAAGGAGTCCCGAAAAGCCATGGAAGGCAGGCAGGCCCCCGGCTCTTCGTTTAGTTCTGTGGTTATGCTTAATATCCGTCATTAAAACGGCTGTTGTTTTTACCGCACCGACGAAGAGGTGTACACTGACAGAAAAATGTCTAACTTTATGTTTTTCTAATTTATTTAAATATTTAATAAAGATTTTCTTTCTATTAAATGAGGTTTTAGGGGGAAAAAGTCAATTTGACTTCCTTGAAACAACAGTTTTTTAGAGCAAAATTATTATCATTTTTCATTATTATTATTTTTATATATTTTATTTTATTTTTAGAAAGATAATAATGTAAATTAAATTTTTGTACTTTAAATTATATTTGAAAACTTGACTCTAGAGTTTTTTCTCGGTGCAGTAACCTCGAGAGAGAGAGAGCGGCTTTAGGCCAAGGTGCGTGGGCTGGCTTCGGTCTCCTTTCGCCACTGTCCTTTCTCCTTTCTCCTTCCTTCCCCTGCCTTCCCCTGCCTGAACTCTGAACTTTAGCCCCTGAACTGAACCCGGCTGAACCGAGCCAATACACATGCATTATGCAAATATTAAATATATTGCCCAGTGCATGGCGCGATAAGAATCCATTGCGCAAAAATTAATTAGTCAATTTGCATGAAATTTATGTACAAAGCGCGAACAAACGAAACAAAAACGAGGCAGTGGGTGCAGAGGGGGGCAGAGAGGGGGGAACTCTGGGCTAAACATATCTGGCTCGACGGAGAGAATACACTGAGGAAAAAATTAAAGATTTTTCAAGGTTTTTTAAAAATTGTTCATGATTTTTGGATACGAAAGTAGTTCAAGCATTTTTTAAAGATTTTTTATTACTCATTTTTTACGATTATTTTTGTGTTAAAATAAAGCTTAATAAAAACTCTTATTTCTGGAATTTTCAGTCTTATTTGTTAAATTTTCAATCTTAATTTAAGATTTTTGGTCTTATGTTTAGATTTTTTGTCTTTTTTTTAGATTTTAATTTAAGATTGCCCAAATTCTGGAAAAAAAGCTAAATTTTTATTAGTGTAATTATAGGAAAAAGCCTCAATTTAAATCTTTAAAATTAAAATTGAAAAAGAACGTTGAAATTCCTTATATTTGAAAAGAAAACTTTAAGGAAATAACAGCAATGACTTGTCATAAAATATAATTATTAATTAAATATTTGTTTAAAAACTTTGTATAATGATACGGTTATATATAATAAACATGCTTCCTATATTCTATTTTCTCAGAATTACCCATTATCTCAGGGTTCCCTATGGCTCAGCCTATTCAATAATACGAATTTCAAAAATTTTTTAAAACTCACCTCAGTTGACTTTTCTGCTTAATTCTTTTGTCCGAAAAATTGTCTCCCTAAAAATCGTATTCTTTGTGAATATTTTGCTCTGAAAATAACTTAAAACTTACTAAAAACTATATTTTTTTGGCCAAAGTAAATTGTTAAGCGAAATAAAATCGATGAACAGGCTTACAGCAGACTTCAAGAAATAATCTTCTACAGAATTTTATACCAAGAATATTGAGACATTTTGCTAAATATTTATTTTTTTAGCCAAAATAAAATATTTTACAGGTACGTAGCCTTCAAAATAGCCCGAAGATAATGGGAAATTCTTGTATTTGGCTTCTAACAATGAAGCAGATACTGAAAATCTAGGTTTTTTTAAGGCTTGAAAGTCTATGTTTGATATTCTATTCACTCCACAGTTATTCCTGGAAAAGGATTTTCTATAATTCTATAAATTCGAGTTCCTTACTGTTTAGGCGAGCTCCTTTCTATTTCAAATATTATTTAGAACGTGCCCAGTTCCTAACCCAGCAATTAGCAGGCCAAAGGTAAGTAACTTTTCTATGCAAATCGGCATTTTCTCAATATATTTTCCCAGTAATTCCAGACTTTTGGATCCATTTCCAACCCCACACAACAATATGGACCATTTCTATGAGGTGACCTGCGACAGCTGCCAGACCTGGGGCATGGTCAACTACAGATACAAGTGTTTGCGCTGCGAGGACTTTGATCTGTGCGCCGCCTGCTATGAGCTTGGCCTCGGAGCCGTGGGCCACGACCAGAGCCATCCCTTCCAGTGCCTGATGGACCGGGCTGCTCTCGAGCTGCACTTTGCCGGAGAACCCATTCCAGACTTGTGCGCCGATAGCTTTACGTGTCCGAATTGCGGGGAGCTCGGACTCTCGGCGGATGATCTGGTGGCACATGTCCAGATCCGCCATCGCGACGCCCGCACCGCCGTCATCTGCCCGCTGTGCGTGGCAGTGCCGATGGCCCATCCGCCGAGGGTCAACAACCTGGTTAGCCACCTGAGCACCATGCATCACTACCGTTCCGGCGGAGGCTTTCGTCTCTCCGGCACCGAGTCGCCCGTCACAGAGTCGCCCGTCACACACCACAGCCTGCCCACCGCCGAGGTGCCACAGGTGCGATTCATCCTGCCCTCGGGCCTGCGCATGGGCAGGTCGCATCTGGCCCTGCCGGAGGATCTGAGCGACAGCGAAGTCGCGGATTTGTGAGGATCGTAATTGCAAGGATCTTGGCCATATATCAAGTTCAATTTCAACAGTTAATTTCCACATTTATTTCGCAAAAGCAAACAAAAAGAAGAAGTAAACAAGTGATTGTGCATTGGACATTGGATACTTCTGTTTTGATAAATGCTTAAAATAAATTGGAAAGCAAACAGGACAATTTCAAAGCATTTATGGAATGTCTCCAGACTCGTAGTGTCCCCTATACAATTTTATTTAAGGAAAATGCAACGAATTTAAGGTGCCGGAATGCTTTTTACCAAATAAACAGGCACTTTTAAATATATAAAGAAATCAATGAAATATATTTGAAATATTTTATAAGAACAATAATAAGAATACCAACAATATACATTTAATTTTTAAGGATTTAAATTGTTTTTAGTATTTTTTTTTTTTTTACCCCAAAAAGCTAGTATCAAAACCAACTTGGTTTTCTGTTAGTTTATAACAATTCAAAAAGAGTAACGATATCTTGTGGCTATGATTCTATGATCTTAATGGTTCTATAATCTCTATGATTCTATAATGAAAGTATTTTCCAACTCGTTTGTTTAATTTATTTATATATATATTTTTATTTTTTGATGATTGTTATTTAAACTTAATCTGAACTGCTTTTAAACATAACAGTGTTTGGTATATGTATTATTATATTATTATATTATTATCTTATTATATTATATTATTATATTATTATATTATTATATTATTATATTATTATATTATTATATTATTATATTATTATATTATTATATTATTATATTATTATATTATTATATTATTATTATTAGTCTTATTAATATATATGCAATATTTTAATTGCTATTACTGACCCGGTCGGGGAGGTCCTTGAGTCCTCTTCTGACTCCTGTCCAAGGGTCAGCATTGAGCAACAGTTCCCAGCTTTCTTAGGACGTGGACTTGGCTGTTCCATTTCAGTTTGTGAAATGTTCCAAAGATTCTTCCTCCTGAATGCATCTATTTATCGATTTGAGAACGAAAAATCAATCGATGTTCGAGTTCCCTTAGCCAATTATTATCGATATATATTTTTATCCTTGGCTGTGGTCCTGAAGATCACCAAGCAACCAAGACTTAACTTTTATATATTCCCTTTCTCTGGTAACTAATTAGAAAATCAAGTGCGTTGCTCCGCTCCGAAATCCAGTGGCGCCTCCGTTTTCCTGTTAAAACAGCAGGTGCTTTTGGGGGCAAGTATTACCTGGAGTTGCCACTGCTACTGCCTCTCTTGTGCTGTTGCTGTAATCGGCTTAGAGGTGGAAACCTTTTGTCATTATAAAAGGATTTCAGGCTTGACAAAATTTCCATTTGTTGCGATTCCAGGCCCCAGACATATATGTTGGGGTCTTGTATGCCTTTTGCTTAGTTAACTTTTGCCTGCCTGCCAGCCAGCTCTTGCCATATCCTGCAAGCTTTTCTCCCTTCAACGAAATTAAGATTCAAAAACCGATAGGTCTCCCTCTCCAATTAAAGGGGCAAAATTCAAAATGGAACTGGTAGCCAGGGAAAGGTAAGCACAGACAAAACATTTCCAGATAAATGGCCAATCGAACTAGATAAAATGAGCCGTGTGTAAATAGTGGAAAGGCGCAGATAGGCTGCGTCTCCAGTTTCCATCTACACTTAGCGAAAAGCTAAAAAAGCTAAGCTCTAAATCTCTAAAAGAAAATAAATATTTAAAGGAAGACTTAACAAGTAGAACTTTGATTTAAATATGTTTCATTTTGTAACTTAAATGTAGAGAGAGACATTTATAGTTTATTTATAAAAAGCATTTACCTTTCGCTCAGTGCTTATTGGCTCGTCCACCCGGGAGGACAAAAGCCGGGACAACCAGGAGCAGCACTCGCCCTGCGGCTCCATCTCCATCTCCAGCTCCTGCTCCAGCTCCTGCTCCATGCTCCTGCTCCTTGGTCCTTTTGATCCGACGCTGCATGCGTGGCTGATGGCTGACAATAGATAGGCATCGACATCGACACAGCTGGGCATGTCCTTGGTCCTTCGTCTCCTGCTCTTCCTCTCTTGCTCCCTCCCAGGCCTGCATGGAGGCCGGTCGTTATGGCTAATGAGTATTTTGAGGCTGAATCGAGAGCTGGTCGTGCTGCCGGCTGCCTGCAAGTTATCAGCCGGCAGTCGGCAGGAAAGGGTTAAAGCTGCTACCAAGTAGAAGCGGAACTAAGCGGCTCACGAGCGGCGGAGTGCTAGGATTGATTTCCTTAAATTCATTTTTTTTCTCAGATTTATTTTTGTATAGTTTTTACTTAAACTATTTAGATATTACCTCAATCTAAACTTCAAAAATTAGGCAAACATAAATAAAAAAACTCTCTCTTATAAGGTATATCCTGATCCTTTGCTAAATCTATTTGATTACCGAATTTCTCTCCATTTTATTTACCTCTTTTAGCTGCAGTTGTGCCCTGAGCCCAGTGGCTTTTCTTTTGGCATCTCAAGTGCCAGGCTTTGGCCACTTGGGCCTCCCTTTTGGCCGACGCCCCTGGCTCTGGCTCTGGTTCTGGCCAGGGGAAGACCCTTTCTTTCGGCACCCGCAACCCTTGCCATCGCCGAATGTTGGCCAGCACGCATACAAATGACAATAAAAGCGAACGACTTTGGTTTTTGGATTTTGCGACTTTTCCGAAGCGAGGCGAGGCTTCTCCTATCCCTTTTTCCTCACTCTCCTGTGTGTGTGTGTGGTGTGGTGTGTGTGGGGTGTGGTGTGTGGTGCCTGCCGCCGTTTTGCGACTAAAAGTTGAACCGCAATCGACATCGCTGGCCGCCACACGCTTGCACAATTTTTAATCATTGCTCTGGCATTCAGAGCTGGTCCTTGCCCCATTCCGCTGCCGCCAAGCCCTGCGATCCTGCGGCATTGTTGTGCGAAGGACGAGGACACATAAACATGCATGGCAGCAGGCGGCTAGCCATGCACTGAGCGAAATTAATCAACAAAAATGGGTCTAAGAATTGTCTTATAAATAAATATTTCTTTACACTTTGATTTTTAAAGGATTAAGAAAGAGGAGCGTCATTATAACTTACTTTTAGTATAAATCCTAGAGACTCTTTGTTCAATATTTTAAAAAATCCATTAATATTTGTTCAGTGTGACCAGCCCTGGCTGGATCTAGGAACAAGGACCTAAAAACGGGCAGCAGCAGCAGCGGCAGCAGGAAGACCAAGGAGCAGGGAGCCCGGATGGAGCAGCAGGACTTGGGCTTATTGTTCGGGCTTTGGGTCCTTTATCTTGTTTCTAACTCATTGGATCGCAAAAACGGTCTCGTGTTCACCTTAATTGGGGTAAACATAAGTTCTGATTGGCCCGCCAGGGTTGCCCCCCAACACACACACACACAAAAAAAAAAAGAGTTGCCAGCGACATTTTTCTTTCAATCCGCCCCCATCATCCCCCTGCCTTGGTCCTGGGATATCCTCTAAAGGAATTTCCCCCGCTGCCCCTCGGTCGTTCGAGTCAAAGGCCAAAGTCAAAGACGAACGTCGAACATATCCAATTAGAAGGATACAAAGGGCTGGCGAAAAAAAAAGAAAGGAAAGGGTTGGCAGGTGAAGGCGGAAACCCTGGCCGGGCTGTGGGCTGTGGCTATTGTTAAAAAAAGAGATCATGGCGCCCAGATAGAAATTGTTGAACGTGTAATTTTTATTTATTGCATACACAATTCTCTTAGAACAAATGACAGCAAAATTTGTATAACACGGCCCCAGCACTCGCAGGGATATGCATATATCCTTATATTCCCTTTTTCCCCTACCCCCAAGAAAATGTTTCGGCAACTTTTGAATTGAAAAAGCGTTTAGAGGTCCGGGTGTGTGTGTGTGTGTGTGCAGCTAAATGATGGGGAAACTATAAAAATTTCCATAACAATAATAAAGGCAAGGAAAAAGGCAGCGTTGGATCCACACACACAACCGAAAAGACATTTATTCATTTCAGTTTGGAAATTAGCATAAAAGTTAAAGCTCACATAAGGGATGATGATGTCTTCCAAAAAGGATGCGCGCCAGAGGGATGAGCCACAATCAAAGCTTGTGAGCGGTGATAAGCGTGAAAAACGTGCAAATTTTAATAAAACCAAATGAGCCGCAAAATCATACAACCAAAAAATGGAAACACAAAAAAAAAGGGAGGGGAAAACACAGGCAGTACAACAATAAAGGCGCAGGAAAGTGAAAGGAACGGGGCCTTATTTGTATCCTGGATCCTGCAAAGGTGGGTAATGAAGCGCCCTAATGTATGGCACAGTTTCTGTTTGCTAATGCGGAAACTTTGTCATTGCAAGGCAGCTCCGAGAAGCCTCCAAGGAGCGAAAAAACGCACACCGGAAATGCCCTGTAATGTATGCAATAATTTCTGCTTGCACTGGAGCTGGGGGAATATCAATGTTCGAGGACGAATCGAGAATGCAGCACTATTGCTTGAGAAATAATAACAAAAAGCAAAAGGCATTAGTCTCAAATTTAGATCTTATTGATTTAAATGATCTTAAATTAATAATCGGGCAACAAATATGTTAAAAATCTGTATGAAAACGGTTTCCGAGTACCTGAAATAGAAAATTTAAATAGTTTTGATACCCTTGAAAGGTATTATAATTTTAATCATTTCCGACCCCATAAAGTATATATATATTTTTTTTTATCAGAATCAACAGCTGCGGCGATCAAGCTATTTTCAGCCAAAATAAATAAATTTTAATTTTTGTAAAATTTTATTGAGGGGTTTCATTGCTAAATTTGTCAAAAATTTAAACAAAACTATTAAAAAATGTAAATCCAATATGTTTCCGTAATAAAAACTAGCACAGAAAAGCTCTCCGAAATAAAGTTAATGCCCTTTTTGACTCAATGAAGATCGATTTAATATATTTATCATATTTTGATTAGTTTTTGTACAAATTGTTGTTGTTGTAAAAGAGTTTTTGTAGTTGTTGAAGGTAAAAAAAACCTTTATTTATTAAATTTATTTATTTTACTTCGTTGTCTATCTTTAATTTTAACATTTTTACAACAAAATTCATCAATTTCTTGATTTTATGCACTCGGTGAACAGAAAGCAGCAGAGAGCGACGGCAATCTGTTATAAACTGTTATACAATTCTTGGCCGCAGTCAGTCATTCGGATATTTGGACCCAGACGTCAGCGCATTTTTAAATTAAAATTAAAATTGGGTGATTAAATTAATCATTTTTAATGTTGCCTTTTGTTGTTGTAATTGTTGTTACTGTCAAAGTGTTGTAGTTGTGGAAGGCAAAACCAACAGTTAATTCTGACATTTTCATTAAAAATTCATCTATTCCTGGATATATTTTCAATAATTTAGGTACTAAAAATTACTAACTACACTTTTACTAGAATAAATATAACTCTTAGGCAGTATAAATAATGAAAATTATGCAAAATGAACTTAGAGTCAGTCCAAAGTAAACCATTTACCTCGCTTATTAGTTGCTCCTTGTTCTCCTTAGCCCCTACACTTGTCCGTATAAATCGTTTGCTTTTAAAAAGGAAGTCGTGTTTTTAGTGAGCTATAAGTTGGTTTACTTATCCGCCCTTTGATGGCCATTTGCAGCGGCTTAGTCCTGCCGAAAGTCTCACTATTTTCCCCAACTTGTTAGCCCGCCAATTTGGGCCCGAAAGTATGCAATGAAATCTGTTATTTGCCAAATGAGGGACCTTAACCCCTGAACTATAGCTTAGCCGGGATCGTTTTGTTTCGTTTCGTTTTGGTTTCGGTTGCTTCTCTTCCCTGTTGTTGTTGTTGTTGTTGTCTCGAGAGCAAAGCAAATAAACATTCCAACCTCTGCCTGACCTCGCCCCAAACACAGGGAACAAAAAAAAGGAAACAGGACTAAAAAACCCTTGTGTATCTGTCATACCTTTGGGAAACATTCTTTCGCTTATTTTTTTTATTTTGGGAAATAACAAAACAAAGCCAGAAATGACCAGCACATTTTGCGCCTCAATAAAACTGTCAACATTATAAAGCGCCACTTAAGAAATGAACAAAAGCCGGCCGCCAAAGGTGGGGAGAGGCCGAGCCACGAACCAGAAAAAAAGAGAAACAATAATCATAAAATTAAAGCCAAGCCAAAAAGGCAGGCGAAAATTAAATAAATAAATAAAAAAAAAAACAAAAATAATAATAATAAAGGACAAAGGGAGAAACTACAAAGGGCAGGGGGAGGGGGGAGGGTGGGGACTGGGTGCCGGGGGATTCACATGTTTAGCATGACGCTCACACACGCAAATACCAATACAGGCACAGCCACCAGCCGGAACACACACACACACACCCACGCAGCAGCGTTGACATTGTTGCTGAAAACTGCCACTAAATGTCACCAAATGAGGGTCAACACACACACACACACATACACTAGAGTCCACACCCCCACACACACACATATGTACATGTGCCACACCTCAGAGCCAGCTAAATATTGTAATAAAAAAAAAAAAAATGAAAGCAAGAAAAAAAAACGAGATGACACACTGACTGTCAGCTGATGAAAGAGGATTATACCGTAAAAATTAGGGAATATATGTGTTTACATAAGAGAAATATGTGAAATATCCTTCGTTTTATTATTTACATCAATATTTATCGTTTTATGTGTGTGTTGTAATATGCATAAATATGTGCATATTGCAATTCAACTTTTATTTGCTATTTTCAAATTTATATAATTTTTAATTTTTTGAAATAAAAATTGGAGAATCACTATTATTTTCAACAAATATTTAAAATATTGAAAACAAACAATTTTTTGAAATACAAATTGAAATATAACTTTTATTTTCAAATAATGTTTTAAATATTAAAAAAGTAATAATTATTCCACAATTTCATTGTTCCTGCTCCTTAGCATACCCTTTAACCCATGCAGGGTATAATGAGTAGGAAAAACATACATATAAACCAAGTAAAAAAAGTAAACAAAAAAACACGTATATTTCCCGCTTTCCCACTTTTATTTTATTATTTTCTTCTTTTTAATGAATTGACCGTAAAATGAACTTGTTGATGAGCCTTATGAGCTGACCAGAGTGCCACGCCCCCTTTGACACCCCTTCAGACCGGCGAGTTAGCGTGGTCATTTGCAATAAAAAAGGATTATGAGCTGAAGGACAACCCCGAAAAAAAACACAACAAGAAAATTATGGAGCAGGAAATACAAACAAAAAGGCGAACAAACAAACGCACACACACTCGCACCCATAGAGCATATAAATATTTATAAATGCGGGCAAGGGGGGTGAGGAGAAGGGTCTAAGGGGGGGTTGAGGAGAGAGAGGTCAAGTGTCAGTGCCATTTAACAACTTGCCACACACAGAAAATCCACAAACACACACACGTTATAAATGTGTATAAAAAAAAAAAAAACAGAAAACAAGTCGAAAAAAGGTGCGTGTCCCCAAGCCTCGCCCTTTTCACCCCGCCATTTGGCCTTGACATCGCCAGTGGCCTCCCATCCCAACCCCCCTTCCCCGCTTCCCCGCTTCTCCTCGCCACAGGAGACAGCTTCAAAAATATGACCAACGAATTATACAGACGACTGGAGAGGAACAAAAACTTGAAAACTTGAGAGTTCTATGGGATATTTCCGGGCCTCAAATACTAGATATCCTGGGAGCCTGCTTATGCTATATATGCTCCTTAATTTTCCCACCAAAGAGAGATCCTTTTGTGCTCTGGACATCCTTTGCTTTCTCCTATAAAACCTACAAACATATATAAATGCCAGCAAAATGATTTGTGATTTGTTGTGAAATGAATATTAAAGTAACAGATAAAAAGGTAAAAGGGAAATATATATACATGTAATAAATGTGAAGGGAAAACTTTTAGACTCTCTGGGTGCAATATCGGACGCTTAACCCCTCAAAACTGCCACATTTAACCCTTAACCGCCCGCTTACACAGACTGTGCGTGTTGAAACATATCGCCTTTTGACGAAGTTGCACTGCAATCCCCCGACTCGTACATCACCGCAACATTGTAAACTGTTGTTGAATATTTTTCTATTATTGGGGAAAAGGGAACGGCTGCCCTTTGACCCCATCACCTTTTTCAGCATTGCATTTCAGCAAATTTCTGTGCTTAATTTTATGAAAATGCCTGCCAACGTCAGCGCTGTTTTCCTCTTTTCCTGCCGGATGTTTAGTGCAAACTTTAGTCGTACGAAAAAACCCTTTTTATTTTCCATCCACTCTTTGGTGTTCGAGCTTCAACTTCAACTTTTTGTCGGCTTCTGTCGTGTTTCCCTCAGCTTTCCCTCGCCTTTCCCTCGCCTTTCCTCGCTTTTCCCACTGAAAATTTGCTACGCCTAATGGTTGCCAGGGAGTTTGGGGGGCGTTGGGGGAACCACTATACTATATACTATATAAATACAATGAGTTTTATAGTTTTTCACCAATTTTTCGTCTGCGCTGCCAAACTTGAAAGTTACTGGAAGGGAAAGAGGAAATAACATTGGCCAAAGGTGCTCACTGGCGTGAGAGAAAGAAGCTTAAAAATAAGACAAATTGAATAAAACGGGGCACCGCAAAAAAAAAAAAAAAAAAAAAAAAAGAAATACATACAATGCAGTCTTAAATGCTTTTCAATTTGTAAAAAAAGAACTACATAAAAACAAGGCAGAAGGAAAAGTAAGTTCCAAGTTATTTTATAAAATAAAATTGTATAAAATAGAAGTTGAAATAGAGATTATATTTAAAATTAAAAACAAGTCTTCACTGACTTTTACTATTTAATATAAACCAATGTCCAGTTTCGATCAATACTAATTCATTTCAGACTTGTTGTTTTCAGTTTAGAAACAAATATATAAACATTTAGTTCTACCAAATTCATCTTGAATTTCCAATTTGATTCATTCAATTAACTCCTAGACTGCTTTTGCTCAAATAAATCTGACTGGACACTGGCTCATAATTTAAGTCCTGGCCACAGGAAGCTTTCTTTTAATTGAAATCTATAAAATCATTCCACATTCTCCGGGGGTTCCCCCTCTGCCTGCCTACCAAATGGCTTCCATTCAGCAAAATTTTCACTTTACTCAATTTCACCTTCTACGTTTTTTCTTTTTTTTTTTGGTTTTCTTTACGTGAGTCACGCAAGTGAAAGCAAAAAACAAAAACAAAAATAAAAAAATAAAAGCAATATGCAACATAGAGTGAGTAGCAAAAATGCATACACTGCCTGTCATTATTTTTGTGCAGCAATTGCAGTGGAGGAGCAAAAGGGTAAAAGGCGTGATTGAAATTTCCGTTTGCTCAGGCTAAAGGAGGGGAAGGTCCTGTCCAGGAGTCGCACAAGTGTCCACGGGGCGTATGAGTGTCCGCACTTTTACTCTCTGGATTACAGCAAAGGCAAGTGTATTAATTACATGCTTGGAAATGTGCGGAAAAAGGTAGAGAAAGCCATAAGTTAGGCAAAAAAATTTTACTTGATTTCCCAAAGATTTCCATTTAAATTTCCCAATTTCCATATAATGTACTCCCCCTTGACAGATAAGAAAACAAAAAAATAGGAAGGAAATCCCGCTTACGCCACACATTTTCGCCTCATTAATGTCATCAACTTCTTGAGCAGCGGAATCAAAGTTTTTGGCTTTTGGGGTTTTGTAATTATAAACACGAAGCTGTCACCATTAATGTCCAGCATTCATTTGTTTTGCCATCGGATAGATGATGACACTCGGTTGTCTTAGTCTCAGTCTCAGTCTCGGTCTCAGTTCCAGTTCTCCAAAAACCATCCCCTTTCGGCTCGGTCCCTGGTGTCCCCGCCCAGACCTGACCCGCTTTGTCCATCCGGTTGATTAATGAATGTGGCGACAGCTAGCGATGACATCGATTCCAGTGACTCTCCGAATTCCGCCGCCTGTCTTCCTCCGTCCTTCGTCCGGATACGGACTCGGATTCGGATTCGGATCCGCCAGCGGTTTTATGTAATTTTATGTGCAGAAAAGGGCAGAAAGAAAAAAGGGAAACCGAACCAGACGGCATTAAAAGTCAACAAACACAATGACATCTGCCGCAACGCCTTTGGGTACACAGGCAGAAAATACAGTTGATGATTACCCAAATGTCCTGCAACTTATTTGATGAACTTAAACCCTTTTGTCCGAATAAACACTCCTCATTTTCTCACTGTGCGGCTTTGCTCTTGTGCAACTTAATGCTCGGACACTTGACTCCACTCCCGCCCACTTTTGCGCCCTGTCTGGATGTGGAAATTCATTTCGTCTGGCAATTATTTGCAACACTTGCCGCCTGCAGTCAGCAGGAAAACAAAGACCAGGAAGGAATAGAACGAAGTGGTGGACTGGAAGTGGAGTAAACGAAGCCTGGGAAGGGGTACTGGGTTCAGGGCAGAGTGTAGGGTAAACTGTGGAGTGAACCACATTGCGCAACAAATCTTTTTGCGGCCGGGCACGTGACGAGGGCTGAATCACGTGGCGTATGCGTAATGCAATTTTCGGCCAAGGCAGCACGAAGAAGATGGGACAGATAGTTGGGCTCACCACCAGAATCACCACCAGAACCATATCGGATCAAAATGATAATTTCCATAAAGTTGGACATCCCAAAAAAGCCGATTCCCATTCAATTTGTTGGCATTTCTATGTAGTTTGGCAGCCCGAAAAAGTTTCGCCGCCCAAAATTATTATTATTTGCCTTCTGCGGTGGCGGTTGAAAAAGTTGTGGATGGTAAACTAGCCTCGGGCCGAGGACAATTAATTTCGAGTTAAATCATTAGAAGGAAGTTGGCTTTCGTGGCCCAAAGCGATCGACGAAAAGTGGTTGCTTTGTTTACTATTCAACTTGTAATTCTTAGGAATTAGATTTAAAAAATAAAACCCAAAGTTTTCCACAGACTTGATCCTTTAGGCTTGGGTCTGCAGTCTGCAATTGCTACTCTTTAGTACCCTGCTGTGTTCACAGAGATCGCTCCGATTTCGTTCTCGTTAACTTTCCAAGGAGTTTCATTATATTCCTGCTTGACTTTTATGCATGTATCTCATGGCTAATTATTCTTCCTCTTGCTGCAAATGAACTTCGTCAAGTGCCGGGGCCAAGGAGAGATAGGTAGCTGCTAGGGCCAAAGACAAGGATGCAGCGTCGGGAAGGATATAGCGAATGCCAGCTGCTCCTCTCGCCCCCTCGGCTCACTACGCTTTGTTCTACCATTTTTGTGCTTGGGCCCCCCTCATAAAACTCAAGTTGAAGAATTCCGGCAAGATGGTGGCGAGCGGGTGGAGGAGTGCTGGTTTTTCCCCGAAATAAAAGGGAGGCCTTGGTGTGGATGGATGGATGCAGCTCGTCTTTGAGTGTCTGCTTCGATATTTACGGCATTGCTGAGATTTCAACTTGGGCCCCAAAAGTTTGCCTCAAAAACTTCGTTGCTTCAATTAGTTCTTCATGTTGTTGTTGGTGTTGTTGTTGGTGTAAGATTTCTTGTTGTTCTTCTTATAATCGTTGTCGCGCTGCTAGTTGGAGTCCCTCCTATACTTTCTGGTGTACTTATAGGCCCTTGTGGCAATGGCTTGAGTTGTAAATTCAGATTTTTGGTGTATTATATATTGGCATAATGTTTGTTGGTCGACTAGTTGTCAGTGTTTTCTATGATTGTTGCAACTTTTCGCAAGGACTGGGACCCGAAGTGCTTTGAATATAGTGACTCGTTGTGTTAAGCTGCTTGCTGAATAGTTTACTATTGACTTTATGTTTGGTGGTGTAGAAAGTTGGCTGTTGGAATCTATATTTTTATGGTTGGTGTAATTATTTATGTTATTTTCCATTGGTGTACTCTCTTTGTAAGTGGTGTAATTCATTTTAGTGTGTATTTATTGGAATAGTGTAGGGTTTTTTCTAGGATATTTTTAATATTTATATTTTAAGTTTTTTTTTTGTGTATTATTTGTTGGTGGATTTGCAATGATAATATTTCCATGATAATTTGGCAGGTTGTTGATGTCTATAATGTTTATATTGTTTATATTTCAAGCTAATGTAGATTTACCCGATTTTGTTGGTGAATCACTTCATTCGTTGTTATTGCAACTTTCTTGCATGGTAATTCCTGGCGGTTGTTGTTGCCTCACCAACCATTGTGGCAATGCAGCCGCCAAGCCGCAAGTTGTCTCAGTCTTCCCTTCATATCCTGCGCCTGTCCCTTGGCTTCTCCTTGGCTTTTAATTGTCACAGAGAGATATATGTACATATGTATGTGTACGCCATACGGCGTATATATCCTCCCATTGTGCCACGCCCACATATGTAATGCCATACGCCCACTTGTTTACCGCTCGCTGGCATTTTGTTCGCTTTCCTGTTTTCCGGATCTCTCCCTGCCGCATCTTCTGGGAGTGGGAGAGGGACAGGGTGTGGGAGTGGGCGTGGCAGTACGCCTATGTATGCCAGCACTACCGCCCTGCCATTTTCTCTCAGTCCCCGTCTCCGTCTCCGTCTCAGTCTCCGTCTCCGTCTCAGCATGTGTATTTGCACTTGGCAACTTAACGCTGAGGTTTCGTTTTAATAAGTTTAACAAGTTTCTTGGCATAATTTGCGGTGCTCGCTGGCTGGCTTGCCGGCGCGTCCTTCATCCACTTCTCGTACATCCACTTCCTGCTATGGTGCATTTGCCTGGCCTGTTGGCCGCGGGCTGCGAACTGTCGGAGAGTCCTGCAACAGGTCCTTACTTGAGACCCGAGTCTCGAGTTTCGCACGTAGCCAAACACGCCTGAAATGCGAGACCAGACGGAGTAACAAGAAAAAAAGCAAAAAGCACATAAATGGGAAAACAAAGAAGAAAATGGACGCCACTGTGGGTCAAAATTTGTCCGTGAAAATAAAAGGAGGTGACCAGCCTATGAAAATGTGACTAAAAGTTAATTAAGGAAATCGTATGGCATTGCTGGAAATTTCCATTAGGATCAGTGGGAAAGCACCTTGGACACCTCCCTATATCCTACCTTTTGTTTCCCGGCTTAAACCTTGTGGAGCTGGGAACCTCGCACCGGTTACACTGTGACGGTGCTTTCTAATTTGAGAAAGACGCCACTGCCACACACCATGCCACAGCCCTCGGCCTTCGTGGCGGGGAAAGTAGGAAAGGCAGGGAAGAGCAGGGAGAGCGCAAGGAAAGCTGGGAAATGGGAAAAGGGAGATGGGAAATTCCGTGCGGCAAGCATACTTTTGTTCTTATCAGACTGTCGGGGCTCCTTTGAAGTCGCCTCCGCCGCCATAATTCAATTAAAAATGGCAGCCGAGGTCCAAGGCAGCCGCATCCTGTTCCATACGGCATACGACGCCGTCAACCTCCCTCCTAATGTCCCTACCCTACCCCACCACCCCCCCTCCCGAGGTGGGGAGTCTGGCGAGGACATGGCTGTCGGCAGGCGATTGGCTTTAAGTCTTTAGCAATAATAAAGAGGCGTGGCAAGGCGGCGGGCGAGGGCACAGTCTAGAGTCACACAGAACCAGTCGTTGTAGGCTGCTCTCCAAAATTTGCATGCAAACAATGACATGCATAAACAAGTAGCAGCAACAAGGACCAACGATGATGATGGTATGGCGACATCCTCATAACGGAGGAGCCACGCTTGGACACGCTCTCAGAGGTAGTGGTGGCCATAAGGGGGGCACGGGCCAGGACCTCCCCCAAAGCGTCTGCATCGCATTTCGGCCATTGTCCTTGACCAGCAGACGGTCTCGGGTCGTCCGTTCGGCGGGAATGGGTTTGCGGATGGATGTGCCGAATGTCTGTCTGTCGACGGCGTTTATGGCACATTTTCGAAAGAGATGAGATCCGAAATCCGTGACTTTGTATGAAAGGTATGGAATTCTGTTTGGAAGAACAGGATAATTTGCAGATTTTAATGTTTATGATGTTCCTTCATTAAGTTGTATTACTTTAACTTAAGGTGTTTAATTTTCAGAATTTTTAGTCATTGTATTTGGTGTGGATATACCTTCAGCTTCACAATTTAAGATCACATGATGCCCAACATTTGGGCATCACTGCTCAGCCCCATATCGGCTATATCCCTTTCGAAATTCGGCATCAAGATTAGCTGGATGAATGATGGCCACAGAGGATGCCATTTCTGATTTCTGAGGTGAGAGCGACTCGTCTCGCCTCCGACTCAGGTGATGGGAGAGAGATAATCACAGCGATGACGATGACGATGACGACGACGACGAGGGGGTGTGAAAGTTTTCCAATTTTGTGGAACGTGCAACGTTGCAAATGAATTTTGTGGAAACTCTTGCGAGGTTTGCTTTGAAAATGAGAGGATTCTAATAATTTCTTTTTGGGTAAATATTTCCATACGATTATAATTCATAACCAGTGAGAGTATGGGACAAAAATCTGACTTGCAACTCACTCGAAACTTACCTCATTCGCATTTATTCCAATTTATACCCCAAGAAACTTTCAATTCACACGCACGAAACTTGAGAGAGAGAGAGAGAGAGAAAGAGAGTTTCCAATGGAATCCCTTCAACTAGCAGGAGATTCAATCAGGACTTCAGAGGGGGCGGGGGGCGCTACCTCCCAAAATTCGACGGCCAAGAGCGGAGAGAACGCGCCAAAGTCGAGAGCTTAGCGCGAATTTAAATATGCGAGCTGCATACTTTTAGGGGCAGGCAAACAGTGCGTGCGAAAAGGCAGCGAGCAGGGCAAGCCAAATGGAGGAAAAACTGAAGGGGAAAGCGGGGAAATAGAGGGGAGGGAGGGGTTAGCAGGTGTGGCATGCAGCAGGGGGGGAAGGGGTGAAGGGTAGCCGTATTCAACGCAATGTTTTCGGCATTAGCCGGCCACGTTTTCGTTGTGATTGTTGTTGCAGCGATTTTCAAATCAATTGGCAAACAGAGCAACAAAAGCGCAAACACAAACAGAAAGCTCAGTGTATATATGTTTGTACGTGTGTGCGTGTGTGTGTGTGTGTGTCTGGCTGAGTGAATATCGTGTGGTTGTATGCGCTGTGGCTGCACTGACAGCAATTACTGTGTAACATTTTTTTAAGAAAATACAAAATATTAAAGGTTATTTAGCTGTCATCATTAGTATACTGATTGTGACAGGATCTAACACGATTTATTTGTGTCTCTTTGATACAACGGAACCTATGGGTCTCTCTCTTGAGAGAGAGAGAGAGCGATCCCCTCCCTCGAAAGAGAGATAAATATATCTTTTAGTGTGGCCAACTTAGCTTAAATCTATATTGCCTGCTATATGATTTAAAAAATTCTTCTTTCAAGATTTTTTGCATTCTTTAATTAAAATCTTAACATAAGGCTGAAAATTCTAGAAATAAGACTGAAAAATCTAAAAAAACGTGTTTATTGGCTCATTTAAACACAAAAAAAATCTTTAAAAAGGAGGAAAAAAGTTTAAAAGAAGCGCGAAATATGCTTATGTTAAGTCATGAAAAATGACCAAAAACCTTGATTTTTTTTTTTCGTGTAGTAAATTTATTATCATTTTATTTAAAGTTATAAACATTTATTTACTAGCATAGTTTAAAGATATTTAATCGTTATATCTTTACACTATGCTAGTAAATAATTGTTTATAAAATCGTTATATCTTTAAACTATGCTACTAAATAAATGTTTATAATAAATTATATAAATAAATTATATAAAATATAAATTTATCGAAATAATTATTTAAATTGATTTCCTGAAAAATAATTGTTATTTTTTTTTAAGTTTTTCAAGGAATACATTTTTTGAAATATTTTTTTATTACTTACTATTATTTTATAAGGGTTTTTTTTTCATTTCATTTTTTTTTTCATTTGATTACTCTCAGTGCCGCGTGCTGCCTATATGTGTGTGTGTGTGTAAGTGTGTGCTGTCCTGTGAGTTGTGCTTTGGCGGCATTTACTCGGTGCAGTAACATAAATTACCACAGGCGGCGACCACAGCGGACCCCCGTTCCCTGCCCGCGCTCACACACAACATAATAAACGGGACAGGTCGCGACCGCCGAAAGAGAGGAGGGGATGCGGGGGTGGCTTACCACTGGAAAAGGAGGGTGCCTTTAGGGGGGAGGGGAGTGGTTGAAGGTCTACGGTCTACGGTCTACGGTCTGGGGGCACCGCAGACGAGCCACTGCAACGTTTTGCGGCTTGCAAATTATTTACTTAATTGCCAACGAAATGTGTCTAATGAGCCAAACGGCAAAATGCAATGCAATGAATGCCAATGCGAAAGCACTGCAAATGGCACAAAGGATTACCGAAAGGATATATGGCCGCTTGCACCGAAGTGTCTGCAACTATGCATTTCTAGCTCTTTACTATATTCCCTATAATTCGAACCATTTTTCCCCCCATCTCTCTATTTTTTTTTCGGGGCTCAAAAAGGGAATTTAAAGTTCGTTATTTCGTTGCGTTGGCTCGCTGGCTTTATTCTTTGCTTAGCTGCAAAATAATTTCCGGCAGACAATGGGCAGTCGAGAATCGAATTTTTCGGTATGTCACCGGCAAGGACGAGATCCAGGCGTGGAGGAGGAGGAGGAGGAGCGAGGGGCCGGGTGTAGGCAAAACCGAGCAGGACGACGTTCAAAATGGTCATGTTTGCATATGTCGCTTGTGTTCCCGCCTAGCAGGAGGGGGAGGAGCAGCATCGAGGGGGAGGAGATGCATTCTGGGGGCGTGGCCATATCGAACATTAGCTAAAACTCAAGTGAGCCGCAACGAATTGAAACGAATCGAATTTCTAGCCAGGAACGATGCAAGGAATGTGGGGCACACCGAAAGGAGACCCTGGCTGGGGCTCGTTCCTCGCTTCCTCTCTCTCTCTCACTCTCTCTGATAGCCCCTCCATGTATGCTGATGCACTGGCAGAAAAGGAAGAAATTAAAAATGTAAATTAAAGCTTGACAAAGCCTTCGGTTTGGATTTAGGGTTTTAAAGGGGTAAAAAGCTAAAAAATAGATTTTAATAAATTTTAAAAAATTATTTATAATATTAAATGATTTGACAGTATAATTCCCAACTAATTCTGGCTGGAATATATCTTCTTGAACTACTAACTTTAGATGTATTTCAAAGTTAAAGTTAAAGTAATAAAAAGGTAAGAGAAAAGATTGTAAGTAATTAAATAACTATTTATCATAAATAAAAAATATTATAAATAATTAAATACTTCCTTGTAATAATTAAATAATTATTTATATTTTTTATAATATAATAAAAGATTTGACAGTACAATTCCCAACTAATTCTGGCTTAAAGTTATCTTCTTGAACTACAGATGTATTTTTAAATTAAATTTAAAGTTATGCAAAGTAAACAGAAAAAGATTATACATTATTTAATAATTATTTATAATATTAATTGATTTGACAGTATAATTCCCAACTAGGTCTAGCTGGACTATATCTTCTTAAAATTAATTTAAAGTTAAGTTAAAGTTAAAAGTAGCAAAAACTGAATAGAAAAATTTTTCTACATTTCTTTTTCACATTTAATGTTATCAAAGCAACTCTGTGCCTGCGCTTTACAGCACATTTTAAGTGCTTTACAGCACCAATTACAGAACCTACCATGTAAACATTAACAGGGAGGAACCCGTGGCAATTGGGAACTGTTTTCTCTCAGTGCTGGCGGTGGGGTGCAGCGCTTTGCGGCGTGTTTGTGCAGTGACAGCAACAGCGACAAAGTTGATTTATCAGTTTGCTGGCCATTAATCATCGCAGCGACAAGTTGGACAGCCAGCGGACCAGCTGGGGTCAAAGGCAGCCCGCGACCGATGCCCCGCCCCGTCCCGTCCGTCCAGTTGCCATATCCTCTCCGTCACATATCCTATATCCCATATCCTTGCTGTTGCCGGCGATACTCGGGTTCTAACGGTCAACAATGTCGCTAACGCTTCAGCGCTTTGCCATTTTCTCGTTTCGAAATTTTCCTGTATTTTTTTTTTTTTTTTTGCGATGTTTCCCTTTTTTGAGTGAGATAATAAAACAAGAGGAAGAAGTTCGATTGGAGTCGGGGTTTTCTTTTCTAATAACCCACGAGGACACTGGCTTACTCTTCTCCCCCCCTTCAGCTGGAGCGATTTGTTTTGCATTTGAGAGCCAAGGGTTGAGGTGAAAAATTTTCCATTTCTTGGCTGCATTTCAATTCACAGCACATAAATTGACAAATCGCCGCTGGCTGCTAAAGTTTTGCGGCAGTTGCAGGGTTCTACGGAAGCCGAGGATACCAGGATGCCACCAAACAGCCTTAACCCATTTCAAATCTATTTTTTATTTTATTTGAACTTTTTTTATTAAACTAAATTTCTGTTCAAGCTCTTGACTCTTAAATATAACTATTTAATTTGGATAGAAATTAAATTTGAATTTCAAAGCTTTGGATAGTTGCTTTTCCACCCCCATTTATGGCCTGCATTTATTGGGTTAAATATCCTTGGTGTCGTATCCTAGTTCTTGGCCATTTATCTGGGCTGCGCAGGTGACACGCAGTGGAAAATGTGCAAAATTGCTGGACATATATATTGATCTCCTACTGCCGGTGCTGGTGCTTCATTGGCCTCCCCTTTCGCCGCTCTACCCCGCTCCTCCCCGCTCTACCCCGCTCACCTTAACCCCCTAAACACCCCAGTGGCGATAAATGTTAAACGGCCAAATCGATGGCAACACATGCGAGCCAAAAGCCAACGAGCGGAGAGTCCCTGTTCTCGCCCCGCCAGGACTCGCCGTCCTGGGAGTCGATTCCTTTGCCTTTCGGTGGCTTTCGCTACGCTGGAATATCCATCTCCTGCTGCTCCAGTATCTCCAGCCGCCCCTCACCCCCGTTCGTCGGCGCCCCTGCAGGGTGCAATTAAAGAGCCGCCAGTTAAAGCCGACAAAGCAAATGCAAACAAGGAAATCGACTTGGGGATCTCAATGAAAACGAAGTTGGAATGCTCTTTAGGGACTATTTTACATTATAACATACCTAGGATACATAGGAGTTAAGATCCTCAAAGAACTCTTCTTTTCTGTTAGGTTTAAGCTTAGAACCTGTTACCAAACACCAGATATTGTTGGGAATAAATTCCACCGACATAATCCCTTCACCAGAAGCAACATTCAATCAGGTGGCCTTTCCTTGATATATACCCCCGACTCACAGTTCTCTCTACTTGTCATAGCTCTCCATATAGAGCATATGCTAAACCAGCTCATAAACCATTTGTTATTCGCCGCTAGGAACAAAAAAAAAAAAAGAAAGTGGGGAAGCGGACTCTCCGAGTAAGTTATTTGCCACCCTCGGGGGTAGGGGATTGGCCCGAGTCTGTTAGTCCGTCTGGTGTTTGGGCTGTGTGCCAGGCATAAATAGCACATGGCCATGCCAGGGCCATAGATATAGTCTGGAAGGGCCTAGGAGTCGTCGGTACAGGGGACTAGGGACTCCTCACTTTGGACTCCGGACTCCGAGTACCCGGGGATCCGTGGCTATCTCCCCTTTTGCTTTGTGGATATTGCGTATGTTTACACAGCGCCGCAACCACTGAAAAGGCAGGCAGGGGTGGGCCCAGAGTGGGTTAGTGGAGCCTTATAGTTACCGTTACAGTTACAGTTACAGTTACAACTACACACATCAGTCCTGGAACCACGAAGAGAGATGTATCTCTTGTGTGCTTAGTGTAATTTCAACTAATTGCTTAATCAATAAATACATAGTTCAATTACTTTTATGACAGCCCAACAAGAGGGTTGTCCAGCCCCTGCTTCGGGGATTTCGCACTTATCAATTATCCTCACCGGTTTGTAGCTTCCTCTCTAGCTTCTAAATTAAATTTATATTTAAAAGGGAAATTAACAGAATTAAAATAACAACTTTAAGGCAAAAATGTAGTTAAAACTCAACTCTAATGGAGAAGCTATTTAAATATTCAGTTCTTTCCACTTTTACCTATAAGGGCAGCAGACCCATGGGTTAAATTTGGATTTTAAATGGAGCAAAAATAGTTTCAGGCCTTGACTTTTTTTCCACACTTTTTGGAACTGACTGTTTCCACCCCATTTTACCCCCTGGAGCTGTCAAAATTTTTAGCTTAGCCTGCCTAATTTTCGCCCCAAGCGTGTTCCCTTCAATTTTTGGTCAACGTTTCTAGTTTTTTTTTTTTTTTTTTTTTTTTGGCNTTTTTTTTTTTTTTTTTTTTTTTGGCAGTTTGTTATACTCTCATCGAGGGTATTATTGTTTTAGTCAAACGTTTGAGCAATTATCAGAAAACTAATTAAAATTTTAATTTATTTTCTTCTAATTAACATATATCATAATATATATGTAGTTATAAAGTTCAATTTTCAGGATATTGTAGTTAAATACAGAAGTTATTATTTCTGTATCAGCATCAGCAGCCGAATCGATCTAGCACTGTCTTCTCTCTCTTTTTCTATATCTATAAATCTATCTCCCTCTGTATATATTTCTATCTCTTGCTCTTTATCTATATAGTTCTTTTTATATTTATAGATTTTTATTAATATATCTCTATATTTCCCCTAATCGCTTTCTCTAACTCCACCTTAGACCCTATAAAAATTGGATATCAGCCTCAGCAACCGAGTCGATCTAGCCCTGTCTTCTCTCTCTCTCTCTGTCTATATATTTAGTTCCTTTAATATTTATATTATATTTAATAATATTTTGTTAATATATCTCTGTTTTTTCCCTAATCACTCTCTCTAACTCAACCAATGACCCTATAAATCTTGTATATAAGCATAAGCAGCCGCGTCGATCTAGCAATGTCTTTTTTCTTTTTTTGTATCTATAAATCTATTTCACTTTCCCTCTCTCTCTCTCTCTCTCTCTCGCTCTCTCACTATCTTTTTCTGTCTATTTATATAGTTATTTTAATATTTCTATATATATATCTCTTTTCCCTCTAGTCGCTCTCTCTAACTGCACCCCTCTCCCTCTGTATCAAAAGAGAATATATTCGATTGAAAGAGTATAAATATATCGGCTTGCCAAAGGTACCTTCCTTCCAGTTATTTTTTTTTTATCCTACGCGAATTCATTAGGTGAGGGAGAACTAGAGAGGTCGGAGGGGAGGGGAAATGGTTTTTGGCCGTGTTTTCGGTGTGAGGAAGTTTTGGTCAAGCTAAGCGGCTTAAAATTTTGAGCACATCAGTTGGCGACGTCAAATGGCCGCCATCAACGGGGATTTTGCCGCGGAAAAGTCCCTCCTTCTTGGCCCCCTCCCCACCTCTCCGCGAAAAGCAAGCCTTAGCAAAATGCGATCACACAAAAACCCAATTAAAAAGTTTGCATTTTTATGCCTCTCAGCCCCGCGGAAAAAAAGATGTTTGCGCCTAAGAAAAATAAAAAAAAAAAACACCCTTAACAAAAAATATATATAAAAAAAAAGAAGGCAGAAAAAAACAACAAAATATGAAAGAAAAAAGAATCGAATGGCGAAGGAAAGGCGCGAAGGAAAACGCGTGCGGAAAACTGTTTGTCAAATAATTTTTCACAAGGCAATCGAGGGCTTACTGGATGTGGTATGCTGATAAGGCGAGTAAATGATAGAGAGACAGGAAAAGTGCCGGAAAAATGGTGCTGGAAATGGCGGCAAATGGTGGCGCCTCGCCACGGTGGGCGGCATTTAAGTGGGCGTGGCCAGTCGAAAGAATATATAAATTCGAAAAATAAATGGAATTGTGACATTTACGCGTTTTGCGAGCTTAGAGAGAGTTAATACTTTGGCACGTAGCGGCTGCCAAAGAGGCTGGCAAAAGCGCAAGAAAGCGCCGTGAAAATGTGCCACTGAAAGAAAATTTAGAAGAGAACTGAGCAGGAAAAAGTAATTTCTAGATTTTAGGAGCTCTTTAGGAGAAACCTAATAATTTATCATAATACAATTTTCTTACTTTTTCATTTCTTCACCTTCATTTCTTGCGGTGCAAGTGGGTGGGGCTCAGGGGGAGGTCACCAGTTAGCAGCTGTCACCCAAAAAAGACGGCAAAACATTTCCAACTTACTTCTCCAAATTTTAATTATTTTTCTTCTCCATTTTTTTTGTTGTGCTGTTGCCTTATTTATTTATTTTTTTATTTACTGTTCCTTGAGTATCAGTCGCGCTGTGTGTTTATTTTATTTTTACATTTTAATTAAAACCCAATTTGCACTTACTTAGAAAATAATTTCGCTTAAGTTTCGTTCTCTTAATTTTGCTTTTCGTTTTTATTTTGATTCCATTTTGTTTATTTATTTATTCTCTGGTTGGTTCCCTTCGTCGCTGATGTCTTTCGTTCGCATTCGCTTAATGAGTTCCCCAAAAGTATTCACTCAGTGCGGATTTTTTGGGGATTTAATGAAGATATTTCCGCGTTTGTTGTTTGTTTGGCAGGATTACAGGGTACTTTTTTCACACCAAAAATACAGAGACTGAGTGCCTTTAATACCCTTTAATACCCTGTACCTTGTTACTCTAATTCTAGGCTTATTATGTCCTTGCAGGGTACTATAATTTTTAGTAAGAACGCAGTGAAGGAGCCATTTCCGAGTCTATGAAGTAGATATATTCTTGGTCACCAGCCGAGTCGATCTAGTCATGTCTGTCTGTCGTCTATCCGTCTGTCCGTTTCTACGCGAACTAGTCCCTCAATTTTGAAGCTATCTAAATGAAACTTTGCATATTGTCTTCTATCTGCTCTCACTCGTACATAAGTCGGAACGGACGACTATATCATATAGCTGCCATACAAACAATCCTTAAATTTGTCGAAAAAATTATAGCTTCACGTTTTCTAACATATCTTGATCTAATCTCGGTTATAAGCTTTATATATTATATTAGATGTTTTGATTTAATTTTATAGAAGTCTGATAACTATATCATATATCTGCCGTAGAAAAGGTCGAGATATTTTTAGAAAAAAACTATAACATTGTCAGTTTTCAACATTTTTTCTTATACTTTGAGATACAAACATTTGATATTTTTTCAGAATTTCATTTTTAATTTCATGAAAATCTGACGACTATATAATATAACTGACATAGAACCGATAGGTAAATGTGGAGGAAAAATATAAAACTGTACATGTAAAAAATGTAAAACTGTGAAAAATATTATAAATATGAAATTATATATATATAAATCTTTTATATTATTTTATCTACAGATAGAATATTTTATTATGCAATTGCGATCGGGAAGGATATACAAACTTTGGCTTGCCAAAGCGTGCTTCCTTTCTTGTTTTTATTTGCTGAAAATCAGCCTAAATGTTATCTTCACATTTTAGTTTATGGCCTGCCTGCTGCCCCTCCTAAATTCCCATTGTTTTGTGGGAAACAGTCGGCGCCATTGCCATTGTTTTATGTAATTACATACTTAGCTTGTTCCTCTGATTCTATATTTTACAAACTTTTCGGCCATTTTTGAATAACAAGCTTGGGCACCTTTTGCCTCGGTAAATGTACTGAGGAAAAGCGATTTTTGTAAATAATAATTATTGTGTTTTGTTTTAAGAAATAACTGAAAAAGCTGCAATAGTTTAATTAGAAATTATTTAATAAAAAAACTAGTTATAATAAAAAAGTCACAGCTTAAGCTTGAGATTTTCCCAGGTTTTTCTCTCTCTGTGCTTGTGTACAACGATCAGTGAGATAAAATATATTTTATTATGTTCTGGGCAAAACATAGGATCCAACCGATTGCCAAAAAGCAAAGAGAATTATGGGAAGCCCCTGCTATCGAGCCTGCCCACTGCTGCCCCCCGGATCCCTATTTGGCTATAGCTCCCGATATTAATTATGCACTCGCATTCACTTTTTAAACATTTTGCCATTTTAGGCTGGCGAACAATTAAAAGGTCAACGGTTTTGGGCCAGGACTCTCCCTCCCTCTCTCTCTCAATGCCATTCAATTGGTGGGCTTTTGTGATTATTTAATGGCAAACAGCTGAAAATTTGTTCGATTTAGTTATCGAAAATATTTCTACATTTATTATTATATGTTTTTTTCTTATAGGAAGTATGTATAGTTATGGAATATTTATATTTACCAGAATATGTGTATGTAACTGACGTATCCTTAAAGCTCTCTTTCCATCTTTCCATCTTCCCCCCCGAAAATAGACTCGAGCTCATAAAGCGCCGATAATGCTCGCTGGGAGCCTTCTTCGCGTGGCAAGGCACTCTTTTGCCGGGCAAACAATTTAATTAAAATATGTCAGCCATTGAACCACCCAGCCAGCCAGGCAGCCAGCCGCCCGGACAAAACAACAATTGTCGCTGGGATAAAACGGCAAATTGAAACATTTTCCAGCAGCCGTGACAGGCAACGGGTGACAATTTTGCGAGCCGGACAGGACGAGAGGCCTCCTTTCGGTGTTGCCATAAAACTTTGCCAGCCACTTGCTCTACATTTTGCTCTACAGTTGCCGCCACCCGCCCTGCACAGTGAGAAAAAGCTGTCAAGCTAGTAAGAGACCTTTTTCTAGTATGATAAACGCATTGGTTTTTCGCTCAAGTGTGACCGCTTGTCGCCTGTTGTCTAATATCTTTTTATAAAGTGTAGTGTGGCCTTGCTAACGTTTTGCTGAGATTTTCTTTGAGAACTTCTTGCGGTTTTTAAAGCTAGTGATTATTTATTTTGCTTTTTTCTTTCTGTGTGGTTATTTTCTCAGTACAGCACTTCAACCTGCAACACTCCCCCCTCCCCCCATTAACAGCCCCTCTGGCTTCGTTTTTGCGTTTTTAATTTTGCTTTGTTACTTCTCAGGCTTCCGCTCTGGCTCTTCTTTATTTTTTCGCAATTGTCAACTGCCTGTCACACCAACACCAACACCCCCAGTCCCCGCCCCTCTCCGCCCCTTCTCGCCCCGTTACGACCCCTTCTGGGCTACACCCTTGTGTTGTCTTCATTTGTGCAATCTTTTCTTTTTACTTCGCGTCGCCATTTGATAAGTTTGACAGCGGCTACTTCTCGGTCCCATTGCCGCCCCCTTTTTTCTTTCCACTCTTCAAGTTGTGCACTGAAGAAAAAAAGAAAAGAAATGTACTATAAGTTATGAGAACTCCAGTTAACAGTCTATTTTGTTATGGCAATCTTTCTTATTTTACAGATTTTATAAGTTATTTTCATTTTTTCACATGCTAAATTTCTCCCAGTGCACCCTTCACTTTTCCCTCTTTTTTTCCGCTCTGTATTGTTGTGCAAATAAGCAGCGCTCAGGCGTCAAACTGAAAATAAATGAGCCAAAAGTGGTGGGCCAGCCAAGGGCCAAGGGGAAGGTACTGAGCTGTTGGGGGACGCGGATGATATTCTTGTTGCTGAAGTGAAAACAAATTAACTATCTCACGCTGAGTTTTTGTTGCCGGCCGGGAAAACAAGACACACAAATACACACACACACACACACACACAGACACAGAGAGAGAGAAGCAAGGGGAAAGGACACTGGGACACAGGATACGGATAAGGAGACAAAGACGCAATCGCTAGGCTCAAGCAAACACTCGCCAAAATGGCTCCGAGGATTGTCCAAGTTGACAGCTCTGTTGATTCAGCATTAAGGCCGGGAAAATTTCTGGTCAACGGAGAAATGGAGAGGCAAGATGTCACTATTAAAATGCAGGGATTATGTTCTCATAGCCCAAGAACAGGACAGGACACAGCTCTACAACTATAACTTGACCTTACTTATTATGAATCCGAGCAGCTGTTCAGTGTGAGTTCGATCTTAAGCCCATATTCCACATTAATCCAATGGCTTTAGTGTGACCGCTTGCCGCCTTTCCCCCAAATACCTTTTTATAAAGCGCAGTGTGGCCTTGCCAACAGTTTTCTGAGATTTTATTTGAAATGTTCTCACAGCAGCTTGCAAATTAGACACTTTTCCAACGTATTTCCCAGTTACTTTTGAGTCGCACTTTTCCCAGCTTTTCCTTTTGTTTGCCGCCCAATTTCGTTGTTTGCGTTTTGTTGCTTTTAAATGTCTTTTCTTTTCGGTGTGTGTGTGTCTGGGGGGGAATGGCACCTGTTGATGGCCTGCAAATGAGATTTGCCAAACACAGATGAAGATGGCAAAGAAGCTGAAATGTAAAACAACAAAGGAGGAACGAAGTAGAGAGAGAGAGTGGAGTGAGTGGCTAAAATAAAGGCAAGTGGAAGCTGAATTGGCGTTTTATGTGCACAATTTTATGCTAATGCCCTGCCATGGAATTAGCAAACAAATCCACGCACAACTTAAAGCCAGTTGACACACATAGGGGGAAGAGGGGATGTGCCAGGGGGCGGAATGGGGGACACACAAATAGAAAATATGAGGCTTGCACTGAAGAAAACTGTGTGAAAGAAAATTGGTAGAAAAAAGGTATTTACAAAGTTATTACATATTATTTGTTACTATTTTATATTTATTTTATTTTTTTCGGGAATTCTGAAAGCTAAAGTGGCTTAAGGAATCCCCTTTTGTTCTCCATGTACGCACCACACAAAGGACGACTAACCAACGACCAGCCGAGGGGGGAGCTTGTGTCGAAAGGAAGGAAGGAGGTGGCATGCGGGTGCGTCGACCAAGTGGAGTCGCTAAGCCAGTTGGCACCAGTAACAATAACTTAACAGGCAGCCCAACAAGCAAAATCTGCTGACGAGCCAGGGCTGCCTGGGTTTGCTGCCCTCGTCACCAGAAGACACCACTCCTGGTCGTAGTCCTGGTCCTGTCCTGTGCCCCCGCTTTAGCCCCAAGATGTTACATTTCAATTGAAAGGATTTACATTTTGTTGTCATTCTTTTCAACATTTTGTTTTACAGCTTAGGCAGCTTGTTCCTCCACCAGACAAGCCATAATTGTGTGGTCTCCTGTTGGGGTCTCTGAATCTGAATCAGAAACTTCAGAGCTTTCCCATTCCCAGAATATGTCAACGAGTTGCTCCTGGATTTACTCCATGTTAATGTGACCCGAGCGAGAGTATATGCATTTAGAAGAGTCTTGGTCCATTTGTCGAATATTGTTTAATAAATTCACTTTATGGTTGGAAGTGCATTACCCATTAAATCCAGTTTTTGAATTGAGTTTTTCCCTCACCCCTTGGCGCAATTTGATGCTATCATGGCTTGACTCTGGCATTCGCACTTCATTTCGCTGATTTAAACCATTTTTCTGACAGCTTCCACGCTCCGTTGGCCATTAATTTGGCTCAAAACCGAATTCAACTCAACTCGACTCGAAAATTCAGCCCGGGGCCACTCGACTGATTATTCACTGCGGTTCACTCATTTGCAGTTACTTGTCTAATGGCATTTTAATTGTCTCATGCGGGTTCGCCACCATCATCACCATCGCCATTGCCATCGTCATCACTATGGCAGTGAGCCACCTAGCGGCGGGCGTGGGCATAACAAGCTTACAAATCCGCCCGCAACAGTTCCCACCCACAAGTTCGCAACCAGAAGTTTTTATTTCGAAAATAAACTCATTTTAAATACTTTTGCCAACAATTTGCCATAATTTGGCTCATTTCCTACAACACACGACGTTGCCAGCTTTGTCACTTTCCCGACTACAGAGAGCGGGAAGGGGAGGTGGCTTCGTAGTGGGGTTAAGGGGAGTGGTGAAAAACCCCCTCCAAAAAAGCGGTGACTACTGCAAACTTTTGCGTGTGCTGTGCCAGGGGGCGTGGCAAGTTTCCACCGACATCCCCGGAGAGCAAGAGACCCCTCTGCCAGCCCATCCTTGTCGCTGTCGCTGTTGCTTGCACATTTTGGCATTGTGTGTTAAGTTCTTAAGCGCTGCCAAAAACTTGAGCCCGAGCAGGCAACCCTAAGGCGGCAGCCCCGGAAATGCCACTCCCCCCTACCCACGGACCCGTACCCGGACCCGGAGCTCGCCCCGTTTTGCAGCACACATAAAATAGTTAAAATGTGACAGTTGTGAAACGAGGGGAATCGACGCTTGAAGGACCCTCTTTGCCAAAGGAGTTTCCTCAGAAATTGTTTAAGCATAAACGAATTGAAATATATTGTTTTTATGCTGACGCAGAGTAGGTGGTTTCCTTAAATAAGAACATGATGGGTCTTTAATGTGTATGACAGTCCCTGTTCTCGGGTTGTTTCAGTAAGTGATGTGGTCACACTGCTCCTGGCAACTAGATTGGTCACACTACAACTTGTATTATTTATTTTTGTAAGCAAGAATTTGGAGTTTTATCATCATTATTGATGGCTTTGTTATTATTTTCACTTTCCAGGGTATCGGCACAAAAAGTGCCGCCTATGCAGTTACTCCAAGGCGGGTGGATTTTCGGTGGTTGGGCGGTGCAGTTGCTACTTTATTACAGGGCAAAAACTGAGCCTGAGGCGGAAGACAGAGAAGGAGGTGGAGGTGGGGGAGGAGACATCTCATTCTTGTCTAGGGTTCCAACGTTTTTTGGCCTGTTTGCATAATTTCCCAAAGAGAAGCAACAATTGAGGGAGGCGGGGGGAGTCTTAAAAAGACGAGAAAACTGCAAGAAAAAATAGTCAAGTTTCTATAGAAACTTACTTAAAATCTAGCAGACACAAGAGTTTTAATTTTGGGTAAGAAACTCTCCCAGTTTCACTTACAGTTTTCTTTCAGTGCTGCTGTTAACCCTGCTTGGGCTCATATTTATTGAACGCTTCAGTTTGAAAGACGATGAAGTTAGAGGAACCGAAAAAGGACGGAAAAAGGAAAGCTGCGGAAAAGTAAAAGAGGACGCGAGTGAGGGCTCCACACAATGGACTCCCTTATGTCTTCAAAAATTACATTTTAAGTTCTGAAATTACAATACAAAATTGAAATATCTTATTTCAACGCTGCAGTTGAAAGCAATTTTTCACGCACATCGAGGGGCAAAAGGATGCCACAGGAAGCCACAGCAAGGACGAAGCGAAAGGAGACAGAGACGGGACAGTGGCAGCTAACGAGCCGCATGGCAGACAAAAACTTTACGGAATTTATCAAGCAGCTCCTTGCCACGTGTGTGTGTGCCAGTGTGTGTGTGTGCCTCCGTATCCTTTTGCATTTATGAAAATGTAATAATAACAAAAGACGCAATGCAGACGCGCCGGCAATAAACTGAAACTGAAAACAAACACTGCAGCCGGGAGAACAAGGAGCGGGCAGCATATGTGTATGTGGCAACCCTAGACAAACATATGGCTCGCCGAATGCCAAATGCGAGTGCGAATGCGAATGCGAATGCGAAATGCAAAATGCAGATTCCCCTCTGCATTCTCCCGGCTACGCAAGTGTAACTCTATACCGCCAAACTTTTGCCTCAAACGAAATTTTCAACTTGGAAAAATTTGTCAAAACAAATTATCATAAAATACTCATCAGGAGAGAGAAAAGAAGCATCTTGAAGAGGCCAAAACTAAAAGAACAATTAAGAGTTGTCAGCTGTTTCTCAGAGTTTCTCTTTTAACAGACAGACTTCATATTCAAGAGTTTAACATATGACTTGACTTTAATTTAAATAAGGAAACTCTGTTTTGATATAATGATATGTTTGTTTGATATTTTGTTAAACAACTTCTAAGCTCTGATTCTTTAAAATAACCTCTTTACATTTTGGTCCTTCGAGCCGGATGGTCAGTGAGTAAATATATAAAGCATGATGTTTTATGATGCTTCCTTTCCCAAAATTCCAGCTGAAACTTCAACTGGACTCTGAAAGGGGGGGAACCAGAGATGTAATTAAATTGAACTTGCCCTGAAAAGAAGAGCCCTCGGAGCTGAATTCAAATAAACTAGGACGCGAAGTTCACCTTCCTCCATCCCCCGGAAACTGGCCCTCCTCCACACACACACTCGTATTTTCCGGGCCCCTTGAGCAAATGAAACTCCAATTAGCAGCACAAATCAAAGTCAGACAGTTTCGTTTGGAGGACAAGTGGCATCAACAACATCGAGAAACCCAGAAACCAAAAACCAAACCAAACTGAACTGAACAAAAAAAAAAAAAGTAAAATAAAAAAAAAGGAAAAAGTTACAAAAAAGTTAAAGTTGCTGGCATTAAATTGATAGAACGAGAGAGTGAGAGAGGTAGAGTGAGAGGGGCAAAGCCAGGGGCGTCCAGCGCGATATCGGCGGGGGAAAAAAAGGAATTCCGAGGGATTTTCAAAGGGGGCTTCATGTTGAGAGTTTGCTGCGATATTTTGCCTTTGATAGAAAAACAATTTTTCTACTCCATTTCACGCGTTCAAGGCAGAACCATAAAATCTGCTGGCTAGAACGAGAGAAGGGGAAGGGGGCAGGGGTCCAAATCACTCAGCAGGGGCGGGGGGGTGCACACTGGGGAGCAGGGGGGGGCGGGGGANCGGGGGGGGGGGGGGGGGGGCGGGGGCAGACAGCGGCAAAGGGGAGCGAGCAGAATCGTCAGCGTAAAGATGCCGCCAGACCGATAAACGCTAGAAATGAAATAACAATAAAAACCAATTTTTTATATCGAACACCAAACTGAAGTTGAGTCGGTGTCCCTTTCGCACAAAAACACTTAGAGAAAAATACACACGATTTGAAGACTACATGAAGAATATAAATAAATACAATAAATAAATAAAAACAATAAATATAATGAATATAATAAATATAATAAAAATAATAAATATAATAAATATAATAAATTTAATAAATATAATGAATATAATAAATATAATGAATATAATAAATATAATAAATATAATATATATAATAAATATAATAAATATATTTAATAAATATAATAAATAAAATAAATATAATAAATATAAAATATATTATAATAGATTTTGAGAAGTAAAAAATATTTTTTTTGGCTAAGGAAATTGTTGTTTAAGATTATATTTCTTATAGAAGTTATTTATTTGCCTTAATTTGAAGTTTTTTTTACTATATTTTTCAAGTTTATATTATATATCTATATAAACTCCATTTGAATCCATTACATTAGAACTTTCAAAGGTATAAATATGTGACTTTCTAGAGAATAACAATATATTAATAAGTATTAATATAATATGTAATTTTACCTGAGAAAACTATATTTTTTCAAGTATATACCATTTTAATGCATTATAATAGAACTTTTTAAAAGTATAAATATGTGACTTTCTAGATACTAACTATCTTATAATAATTAATTATTAAATATTTGTAAACTAAAAAAAAATTACTCAAAATATACCAAATCCAAATCTTAGTTACTTTCCCCTTTGATATTTATATTTAGTTTCCAATTTATAATTTCTCTCAGTGCACACTCTCCCCCCTTTCGGTCGCCCCGTCTCTGGGCTCTGGCGAAAGTTTCCCTGTCTGTGTGTGTGTGTGCAAGTGGTGTGTTGACCCAATTTACTGTGGCCTCGTCGCTGTTACCGTTCAATGGCCATTTCTTGCAGTGTACAAATTTCGATTTGCAAACGAATCGAAAGCCCTGCCGAAATCCGAAAAAAAGAGCCAATATCGGGTGGTATATGTACATCATTATCCACAATGACTATAAATCCAATTGGCTTTGCTTTGTTTAGTATTTGTTGTTTGTTATTCTGTATTTTGTATTTTGTATTTTGTATTTGTTTAGCAGCTCAATTAATTCATAAAGGGAAGCAGCAGAGCCGGCGAAAGATACAAATGTATCCACAAGTTCATTAGTTAGAACCTGATCGCTTAATTTTATGGGCACGTTGTTCTCGGGACGGGTTTCTCGGACCCCTTCCGCCCCCGTCTAACCTGCTAAAAACTTTTGTCAATAGATGATGGGGGAAAAATGTAAAAGATATTAAAGCCTCCGAGTTGAGACGGGTTTTTTTCGGTGCTTCTACTATTTGTTTTTTATTCGGACTCGAAAAGGTGTAGGGGTAGGACAGGGGCTGCCTGCGGCAGGTGTTCCGATCGACAGACGAGGGTATTCCGACTGACCTACAGCGCGTGCATTGACGTTGAACTTCAGAAACTTGACCGTGATGACGATAGAGTCGCACCATCCGAGATATTTGCGGAAATTGAAGATGGAGCCTAGACTGAATACTCACTTGTGCGGAGGTCGATGATGGGTTATTCCCAGAATTATTTGAGAGAAGTCTCAAAGTTAAACTATTTTCTGAATATATATTTGTGTAAATTTTATTAAGGCTTTGGGAGTAGATTGCGAAATTTTCCATCTTCTTTTATTTAAATGATTTGTAAAGATATGCAGATGTATTTAGATTTATTTATAATTTATTTATTTATTTATAACGACTATAAGTCACACAATTTCCCAAACTAATATAATTTGATTAAATTATATTTAAACAATCCTTAAAACTGTGCAGGAATAGGGATCAGTAAGCTTTACAAAGTCTGAAATATCCATACAAGTATTTGCAAAGTTGTAAAATAAACTTCTTAATTTTAAAGACAGGGTATTATCGATGAATAAATATAATATATAATAAATATTTGTTATTAACTAATTATTATATATTAATTTGTAACTTAATATACAAAAATAATTTAATTTTAATGTAGGAATAGGAAACAATCCTAGAAACTAGACATGAATAAGGATGAGTGACCTTTACAAGGTCTGAAATGTCCGTAAAAGTATTTGCAAAGTTGTAATATAAACTCTTTAATTATGAACACAGATTATTTTTAGTAAATAAATATTTGTTACAAACTTATTCTTACATATTAATATGTTACTTAATATAATAAATAATTGAATATCAATGTAGGAATCCCCATCTAGACACCATTTCTCTGCGGGGCTTTCTCCTATATCTTAAGTGATTCAAATATATGCCTCGATCCATTGCTAAGCCTTCGATCTCCCTGCCAAAAAAAAACCCCCCTCGAGAGGCAGACAGTGAAAATCTCTAATCTAATGGCCATCCGAACTTGTGATCGAAACAGGAAAAAAAAATATAAATAAAAACAAATAACAAACAGACAAAGTCTAACTGTGATCAGGCAAAGTGTTATTTTATTCCCTCTCCGAAACGAGTTATACGTGAATTCGGTGATTTTTTTTCGGGGACCCGAACAATGGGCGTGTTGACGGCTGGACGTCAAGTCGGGCGTTAATTATTGATTAGTTTAAAGCGCGATTACCAAACCGGCAGCGGGCTTAGAACGAAACCGAACGTCCGACGCTAACCAACTTCAAGCGCGCTCTCAAAAAAAACAAAAAAAAAAATCAAAATAAAAACCCGAAAAAGCCAGAGATAAAGAGAGGTACACCGAGAAAATTAAGGAGATTTTTAAAGAAATTAACAGTGATAGGTATAAGGCTTTAAAAATAAATATAAAATATATTCTTATTTGACTTTTTTTTAAACAAAATCTTTTTAAAGTGAATTGTGACTTGAAATTAATAGTCTGGAGTTTTTTTTGCTGTGCAGAATGTTATAAATTTCCAATTCCTAAAATTAACTTTAATCTATTATCAGAATTTAAAATGTATGAAGTCTGCGCAAAAAGCAACTACTAACCATTAAATAATTTGACTTTTAATTAAAGCAAAATCCTTATAAACTGATTTGTGACTTGAAATTAAAAGTCTTTAAGTTAATAGTTTTTTAAATTGTTTATGTTGAATGCTATAAAATGTCCATGTTTCTATTTCTTAGAATTCCCAAAATAAACATTAATCTTTAATCAGAATTTTGAAAAATATTATAAAATGTGACTTTTATTTAAAACAAAAGCCTTTAAAAGAAATTTGTGACCTTAATAAATTTGTGAAATTAATAGTCTTGGGTTATTTTAACTTCGAGAATGTTATAAATTTCCATGTTTCTTTTTTTTGAATTCTTCAAATTAACTTTTATCTTTTATCAGAATTTTATAATTTACAGTATGTGCAAAAAGTAACTAATCAGCATTGAAAAATGTCTTCTTAATAAAATCTTAAAAACTAAAATTAAATTTAAGGAATTTTTTCGGGAAACATTTTTGGCTTTAATTTTGATAGAAACAAAAGTATAGGTTTAAACATCAAACAAAATTCTGTAAAATAAAATACAAAACTTTAAAAGAGTTTTCTTTTATAGAATTAATAAATAAATTCAAAATTGCGAAGAAGGAACACATTTTATCTGAGGAAAATTGTAGTTTCCAGACCTTCAAAATCGTGTTTTAATGTCTGTGTGCGTGTCCCATACTTACCCATATTTTTTTTCTGTGCTGTGAGAGGTGGCGGAGAACTGGAGGAACAACAAAACTGAACATCCACAACGACAACGGCGACGAGACCGCAAAAATACACGGTCGGAGAGACAATAAAAGTCGGCCAGCGGCCAAAAACGCGCTCATTTCATTGCGTGCGCTGTTTTCGCAACGGCGGAGAGGGCTCTACGGCAACGGAATACGGATTGAGGAATACGGAATACGGAGTACGGAGAACGTAGCACGGAGTACGGGAATACGGGAATACGGGAGCAGCAGCGCGGATACGCATACGGATACGGATACGGAGCCAGGATGCGACACGCATTTGTTGGATTAATTGTGTGCTGGCTGGCAGTTTGTCAACCGCAAGGTAAATATTTTTGGAATACGCCACATAGACAGGATAATGACAGGATATATACCCGTACGCATACAGGGGCGGCTACACAGAAAGAAAAAATAGCAAGTCTTTGAGCTACATTTACGGTTTCTGTGGAGAGATAAGATATAAGCAAGATAATATTAATTTATGCATCGTTTATTGATAATTTTATAGATTTTAAAACATGTAGAACTTTTATTTGTAAGTTTTAGTAGATATTTCTCTCAGTGCATACATTGTCATGCTGGAGGCTTTGTTATTACAGCAATAATTGCAAAATTATCGCTGGATTTTGCGCCTACGTGCGTTGCATTGTCAACTCTCTGGCAAACAGGATCCCAGAGTTCTTTCCTAAACCGAAAGAGAAAGAAACAGGATTGACAGGACACACTCCCCCTATGAGAGTGTGTGTGTGTGTGTGGAAAAATAGGATTTTGCATTGCGGCTTAAAGGTTGCTCTGGGTTTTCAGCCGAAGCTCGTATTAAGCCATATTTGAGAAGGTAAACACAGGCTTTGGCAGATCACAATTTGCATTTATTGTTGTTTCTTGAAAAAATCAGTTTTTTCATTTCTTTTAAGAATTGACAAATTTATAAACAAGAAAATGCAAGAATTGGGCGGATATTTCACATAATAACAACACATTCTCCAGAAATTACTTAAATTAAAACCATATAATGAGTAATTCGAAATAGAAAAAGGTTTTAAGATATTTAATAATATATAAGCATGTGTACAGGTATTCAACAGCAGATCTTCTTTTACATAAACCACATTATGAAAGGTATTTTAAGAACCTGTTAGATCTTCTCATAAACAAATTCCATCTCTTTTCTTTTGAGAAACCAGCTCTCTAGCCATCTCTTTCGCTTTTGTGTGATCTTTCGCATTAAAAAAACATTCAAAAATAAAAGAACTTTAATACAAAATAGAATAGCAAGAGGGAAAAAGAAGAAAAATAATAGAAATGAAGTAAAAATAAAAAGGAACAATAATATAGCAAGTTCTAAAACAAGTTTTGTAAATTACTTTTGCCTAAAGAAACTTTCCACTGAGTTTTTATACATTTGTATATATATTTGAATCTCTTAGTCAATTCAGAGAGAGTTCTTAAGATTAACTTTTTATTTAATTTAAATTTAAATTTGATTGTTACCGCTTCAACCTTCCAGCTGAGGCTCAGTTCGGCGGCTTTGGAGGACTCCAGCCACAGGTATATAGACAGCCGGTATATTACCAGCCGCAGGTGTACCAGCAACCGCAGGCTTACCAACCTCAGGTCTACCAACCGCAGGTGTACCAGCAGCAGCCTCAGCAGGTGTACCAGCAGCAGCCCCGCCAGCGCCAGGGATCCGTCTCCAAGGCCAACACGAACGCCTACGAGCGGCAGGTGGACTTTGGCAACAATGTGGAGTACACGCAGGGATTGTCCAACTCCCGGGCGGTGACCAAGCAGAATGGCCAGCGTGTGGTGACCAAGAGCCAGGCGCAGACGCGTGACATCGACCTGGGAGGCCTGCAGATCGGCAACACGCTGACCAGGACGCGGACTAACGCCAACGGAGCTGTGTCCCAGGGCATTGCCAATCAGTTCCGGATCGGTGACGTCGGCCTGGGCGCCTCCCTGTCGCCGCAGAATCTGCAGAATGGCTTTGGTCTCCAGCGCGGAGCCGATGGCGATCTGCGTCTGGGCTTGGGTCTCCTCAACCTGGACCTCGACCGGAACGTGGCCAACTCGAACACGCTGTCGCAGGCCCAGGTCAATGCCCAGGGCAAGGGGGCCAGAGCCGGTTCCTCCAGCAACACGCAATCGAACACGCAGCAGTATGGCGGCGTCACGGTAACGGACACGCGTTCCAACTCGAACGCTTTTGGTAAGACACGTCGCGGCCAGACCTCGGCCACCACGGGAGGATTCGGTGGCAATGCGGCCACCAATGGCCAGACCTTCGGTGGTCCCTTCCAGCGTGTGGTGCGACAGCAGCCGGTGGCCTACAGGCGTCCCAAGAGGAGGGCTCAGTTCGTGCCCTTTGGCTATCCAGGCGGTGGCTTCGAGCAGGGTCCCTTTGGCCTGGGATTTGATAGACCGCGCAGGCAGTTCGGCGGTGGCTTCGGCGGAGGTAAGAAAAGAGTCTTACATAAGCAAAGGAATCTCTACAACCTATTGCTTTCCCTAGGCTTTGGTGGACCCCAGTTCGGAGGAGGACCCCAGTTTGGCAACGAGTACGGCGGCGGCTTTGGAGGCTTCCAGCAGCCGCAGCGCAAGAAGGGCCACAAGAACCAGGCCACTGGCAATGCCAATGCCCAGGGCGGACCCGGTTTCAACCAGCAGGCCTCCACGAATAACCATGCCAGTCCCGGCGATACCGGCAGCAGCAGCATCGGCTCCAACCTGGCGCAGGATGGGAGCAGCGGCCAGGTGAGCTCCGCCAATACGAACACGCACAACACCCAGACGGCCGGTGGTGGCTTCGAGAGCGGCCAGAATTCGCAGAGCCAGGCCCTAAACTTCAACCCCAACGGACAGCAGGCGTCCAGTGCCAATGCCAATACCCAGCACACGCAGCAGGGCAACCGGGAGACCGTTGGCTCCAACAGCGGCTCCACGGCCAGCAACAACAACCAGTTCGGCCAGTCGACGAACACGGCCAACACCAACTCGCAGGTGGTGCGCGATGGCAATAGGCAGGACGCCACCAGTGATGCCAACAGCCAGAGCATCTTCCAGGGCAACAACGGCCAGGGCGACGCCTCGGCTGTGACGAACGCCCAGACCAGCTCCCAGCAGGGACCCGGCGGCTTCGTTAGCAACTCGGCCTCGAGCAGTGCCACGGCCACCGCCGGAAATGGGCAGTCGGCCAATGCCAACGCCAATGCCAATGCCGGTGGCGGTGGCGGTGGCTTCGGGGGTGGTTCCGGGGCGAATGCCGGTGCCAATGGCGGGGCCTTTGGTGGTTTCGGTGGCGGCGCCAATGCCAACAGCAATGCCTATGGCGGATTCGGTGGCTTCGGCTTCTACGGACGTTAGTTTAACACATTTTTTAAGAGTCTCCCCCTCTCAAAAACAGCACCTCTTTTTTTTGTCACCCACGTAAGCACGAGAATAAAAAATGCATTTCGTTAATTTACACAGCACTGTTTGCACCACGTTGTTGGGATTTCGTTGTTGTTGAACCATAGTTAAAGCCGCATTGTTGAATGTTGTTGAAAGTGAGGCACTCTCTTTGAATTTTGTTGAATGTTTAGAGTTCTTGATTATTGTTGTATGAAGTTAAAAAGTTTTTCTTTAGACATTTTTGAGAATTGTTGAGTGTTAATGAGTGCTATTGAGTGTGAATATTGTTGAGCGTTGGTGAATAGTTTCTTAAGTGCTTTTGATTGTGGTTGAATGTTGTTGAATTCGATATCACTTTTTAAATGTGATTCAATATAATTTAGTGTTGTTGAATCTGGTTGAATGTTGTTGAATTCAACATGCTTTTGAACGTTGTTCTTATATATTTTTGGACTGTTTTTAACTGTTGTTGAATGTTTTCGAAAGCTACCGATTGTAATTTAATGTAGTAAAATGTCGTTTAGTGTTGTTAAATATTTTAGAATGTAAATGAACATTGTTTAAGTGTTGTGAAATGAATTTCTACGGTAATCTAGCTTTTGATTTAGTATTTCCTTGTCAAATTTCAACCCTCCCAGTTCGCCACCGGGCACAGCAACAGGTTCGATTGCAACGCTGGAGGACCAAGTCCCTAAATGGGACCGACACATCCCCAAGAAGTTCGTCCAGCACTTCCTCCATCAACGACAACTTCGAGTACATGTACTTCAATCGCTCCTCCCGCCTGGAGGACCTCGACTCGAGCTCTACCTCGGATTCGGCGACACTGAACACCTCGGTTGAGGCCTTTGGGCCCTACGACAGCACCCAGCGTCAGGGTCGGACTTTCGGCGTGATCTACGACTGGATAACGGGCCTCTTCAACTCCTGCGTCTCGCCCTGCACCCTGGAGGCCTTCCAGAAGCAGACCTGCTGCGAGACATATGTGGTGGATCCTTCGTATCCTTCGTACCCCCGGCCACCACCACCTCCTCCGCCGCCACCGCCACCGCCACCGCCGCAGAGCTGCTGCACTCCCGTGCGACCGTATCCGCCACCGCCACCTCCGCCTCCACCTCCGCCGCCACCGCCGATGCCCATCTATCCCCCCCTTTATCCCAACAAGAAGACGCCCGTGGTGGTGGTGGCCACGCCCATCAACTGCTGCACCGTCTGCACCTACACGTACTACGGCCCGCCGCCCTGCGGCCGCTTCTACAACAACAGCAACGACGGCAGGAAGGTGACCATCTATGTACCGCCGCCCTACTACGGACGCTGACTTGAAACACATGAAAATACTTTATTTTCCATCAATTTTAAAGTGACTTTTGTAACTGCACAAATAAGATATATATATTTTTTTTTAAGTCATTTAAAAAATATAAAACTTTTACCATTTAGTTGACTTTATTTGTACAAGTTCTTGCTGTCAAGTTGGTCTTGACTTTCCTCTTAAATTACAAATCGCTGAGGTAAAAATGTACACTTAATTTCCACGACTGCCGGCGGACTTTTTGTGTGCTAACAAACTGCATTGTTAAAGTTTCGGGTAAAAGTCGACTCTCGAATGTGACAAAACGGAAAAGTCCCTTTTGTTTGCATTCCCTACGCCTGGCTAATTTGGAAAACGCTTGCATAATCTCACTGAACGGGGGAATGGGAATGGGAACGGGAACGGGAAGGGGAACGTGGCTTTTGCTGTCAAAAATGCGGCAAATAAGACACACAACGGGGGGGGGAGGGCGGGCAAGGGGGCGTGGTGTATAGGCGATTGCCCTGGGAAGGAAATAATGTTGTGATACCCTAAGAGGGGAAGGGGATATATCCAGAGACATTAGAGCAGCTTCTCACTTAGAAATGGTTTCAAGCCAGAAATTTGTTAATAAATAAGTTAAAATATTAGCTTATTCTATAAGTTTTTATCTAAAAAAAATTAAGATAAACGTATGATAGAAAAATTAACAAAAAAGAAAAGTCTCTTGAACGAATGAATAAAGTTTATTCCAAGGTTTCATGAGTGTACTTCACAGTTGAGTCTTTTTCTTGCCGCCAAAAAGTATGCAATTCTTAGAAGAAACTGCTGCTTTAACAGACGCAACTTTATAGGGTATTCCCCCTGTCGTTGCTCTATATGAAGAGAGCCCAGGACAACGTATCCCATCTTTGTTTCGCTTTTGTTGTGCGGCCTGTACCAGTGCCTCTGCCTGGCTTTCTTTGGGGGGCCTGGGCCTCCTTGTGCCGTTGACTTTTGCGCCTAAGCAAAATTTGTGCCATGTGTTTTGTGGCCGCTTTGTTTGTTGGCTTGGCTAAAAATTTGCTGGCAGGCTGCCACACACGAGGACATCAGCGGCTGAGGCTGAAACTGAAACTGAGACTGAGACAGAGACTGGGGCTCGGTCTGATCCTGGAACCGAAACTGAGGCACACAGAGACACAGGACATGTCACGTCAGCGGCACAAAGCCCGAGCACAAAGGCCTGATAACTGCAGTCGCCTGATAAGCGGCGTTCCCAAAACAAGGACATTCCACCCACTCGAGGACAGGCGGAGAAATATTTGTGACTGTCTAAATATGCTGCAAGTCCTTGGAGCATAAATTGCATCCTGCAAACAGCAGATTTCTCCCTGTGCACACGAAACAGGAAGAGGAACAGGAACAGGAGCCGCTTGAGACTCTCTTCCCACCCGGAAGCACATGTCGCCCCTTTTGTCATTTCGCTCATAACGTTAATTTATATTCAGTTCAGTCTAAAAAAAAAAGTATATAGCCAGTGGTGTGGAGTGTACAGTGAAGCCCGTGTGACAGCCATCAAGGGGGTAGAGGAGGTGAAGCCTAGATCCTAGTCCTGGAAGCTAACTGCTCCTCTCCTCAGTTGAAGTACTGCTGGTGCTGCTGGCGACGACGCAGGGCCGGGGTGGCGGCCACAAAGCGACGACCGGAGACACCCGACCCGGAGCCGGACACCGAGACGGAGCCATCGTTGGCGGAGTACAGCAGCAGGGGGATCTCCTCCACGCTGGTCTGCTGCTGCTGGGCGGAGTTTCGCACTCCGGACCGGAGCAGCTCGTCGGCGGAGAGACGACGCAAAGCTGGTGCTGCTACGGGGGTTGATGCAGCCACTGGGCTGGCTGAGGCCACACCCTCCAGCAGCTGATCCTCATCGTTCTCGGGCTGATCCAGCACCAGATCCTCGGGCTGGGCCACGGCAATGCTGTTGCCAACGGGGGCATCGCCCTCATGATCGGCCGCCGAAATGGAGCTGCTCTGGAGCAGGGCCTCGATGTTCTCCAGATTGGATAGACCGTTGATCTGGAGCTGGTCGTGCAGCTCGCTGGGAATGGCGATGGCCTGGACATCCTTGTGGCCAGAGATGCCGTTGGGCGTCGGAATGAACTGGACATTCTCGGGAATCTGATCGGTGGGGTAAACGGGCACCAGCTCGGCCTCGTTCTCGTTGCTCGACTTCAGCAGGATCAGGGAGATGGGCACGATCTTCTTGAACTTCAAGAGGACCAGCTTCTTGATGGCCACCGCTCCGGGGAAGACGCGTCCCTGGGGTCCGGCATGGGGCTTGGCGATGAGGGCACGCTGACCAAAGTGCTGCTGACGACGGTGTCCAGGAACATGACGAGCTGGAATATTATATATTTTATATCTTTTTGAGTTTATACAAGATTGATTTTACCAATCAATCTCTAAATATTTAATTTCATTTAATAAATCAAAGGAAACTCTGTAGCTGAAGGACTGTAAGCCATATACTAGTATTAACCATTAACTAAAGCTTTTCACTAATGATTTTTGATTTGGCTTTAATCCCAGCGGGCTTTATGGATAATGATCATGTAGAAGAGACCTCTAACTCACCTTCGCTGAGGGCCAACAGAGCCAGGCCAATGGCCAGAAGAGTTGCCAACTTAATTGCCATAATGACGGGGATGCTGGAAGGCTAGATGGATTCTGGGACTTGTTCTTGGACTTGGACTTGGACTTGGACCTTGATGCGTCGCTGGGCGAGTGACTCTATTAAATGGTTCAACAAGTGCCCGGCAAGACATTTTATACATGGGGAGGAACGTTCACCGGATGGCGAAACGAGACGACAGAGACACATAAAAATCACCCGACAAAACAAAAGAAATTTCGCCAGCCAGAACGGCATAGAATGGCTCTTTTTTTTTTGGATTTTTCGAAAGGGGCGAAGAAGAAGAAGAATGGTCTGCAGGCCGATTGGCAAATTATTAAACTATGCAAATGCTCGACTGATTTATGCACAGATTTCGGGCCAAGAACCAAATGCCAAAAACCAAAAACCAAAAGCTAAAAACCAGAAACCAGAAACCGAAAACCGAAACAACATAGATCCCCTCCGCAGAACGTTGACTCCATTTCCATTTCCACTTCCAAAACCAAGTCGAAGACCCAGTCCAAGTTCCATTCTCAGCTGCAGTTTCCTTCACTCCCGCCCCCTCCCTGTTTTGCCGGCTAATTTGCCCAGAAATTTGCATTTTGGGTCGCCTCGAAAATACGATACAAAAAATAACACAAGCGAGAAATAAGAAAAAAAAAACAAGAAGAAAATAGCAAATGGCCCTGCCGCTTGGGTTTCTGAGCCAATTTTTTGGGGTCAAAAGTGAGATTCTCAATAAGTCTTCCAGCTTCCAGCTTCCAGAAATGGCTGCGAGACATTTGTCACTGTCCCTGGCCCCGCCCTCCGAGGGAGGGTCAGGGTTCAGGCCCTGGACCAGATTCACCGTCCCCGTCATGTGTTCCCAATTCCCAAACAGCGGACATTTAAATCAATCAAAGTGTATCGAGACCATGGAAATGTATTCTTTTCAGGCCAATTCTTCGGTGCTACTTGGTGCCAGCCATGAGAGGGTTAACGTTAACCCATCAAACTATAAGTTGGGTGGATTATGATTCTCAATGACTTATAACAATCTGGCCACAATCTGGCCTTTATTATTAACTAATTCCATTGATTTTTGTTCGTTAATATGGCATTGTTCAGGCACCTTTCAGCTTTGTTTAAAACAACACCTTAAATTTTATCTTATTAACAAGAAAGCGCTTTGGAATATTTTATTTAAGAAAATAATAATGGAAATAAATTAGCTTCATCGAAAAAAGCTAATTTAAGGTTGAGTTATTTTATAGCTTTACAAGAAAGAAAGCTAACATCGGGAATCCGAAGCTTATATACCCTTGCAGTTTGACGTAAGATTATAAAATTCGTTCATAACTTATGGGGTTGTTCCACTGCTACATATTTCAACATTCTCGGATATGTTCCGTATATTTTCATACAAATAAAATGAGGAAATTTAGAATATATGACCCATATATTTGCCATTCGCCCCGAATATTTGGGTAATAAATTATTTAAAATACGCTATCAATTAATAACAAAATATTATTTAAATTAAATTAAACTAAATTTGAAATCGATAATAACTAAGCCAGTAAATATTATTATGCCAAGTGTATTGGTTTCACAACAGAAAAGTTATATTTTAATATGCTAACAAGCCAGTACATTAAGATAAAAAGTTTAAGGGTAATTTTTTTTTTAACTTTTAATAATTTTATATATAGGTATATAATTTATTTATAGATAAAATAATTTAAACATTTTTTTATTGAATTTTTTGGGTACCTTAGAGTGTCGAGAAGTCCTTAAATTTTGTCACAGCGATATATATCGATATTTTTATACCCTTGCAGGATATTCTTATTTTAGTCAGAAGTTTGTAACACAGTGAAGGAGTAATTTTTGACCTTATAAAGTATATACATTCTCAATCAGCATTAACAGCCGAGTCGATCAAGCCATGTCCGTCTGTCCGTCCGTCCGTCAGTCTGTCCGTTTCTACGCAAACAAGTGCCTCAGTTTTAAAGCTATCTGAATGAAACTTTGCAGATAGTCTCTTATATATTTTTTCTAGTATATAAGTTGGAACGAGTCAGATCCGCCGACTATGTCATATAGCTGCCATAGGAACGATTGCAACATTTTTGCAAAACAATTTTTAGCATTGAAAATCTTTAACATTAATTATTTTTTCTTAAAGATATGAAAATTTTGTATTATTCTAGAAATTAAAATTTATTTTTATGATAATCGCATGACTATGTCTTACAGCTGTAATAAATGCAAAGTATTTGATTTTTTGTAGCTAAAGTAAAAACTCTCTTATAGCCATATTATTTCGTGACGCACTGTACCGAACTCTGAAAGCTTTATCATATTTCAAGCTCGACAGCTGAGAAAAACTTTTCCAAGCTGCGCGAGCCGAGAGATTTTCTGCGACTCTCTCTCTGATGTGATCTCTACTGGTCGGATCCTGCAACTTTGTGGCTATCCTGTGGATCGGAAATCGATTCGATTGATTGATTCCATGATTTATTCGCCATATTTTTGGGGAGGACAGTGGCTTATCTAATTATGCCATTGCTGTCGGCAATTATTTAAATTTTCCAGAGCTACCGGCGGCGGCGGGACTGGTGTAATGATGATAGAAACGACCTCAAATAACCGCCCAACATATTTGCGGCCCATTAAGGGCGACATAAACAAATGTTTTAATAACGAAATTATGCAGAGGAGGCCCAGAAGTAGGAACGCCGTGTATTCATTAGCTTTGCGGAGGCCTCGCAGCGCGAAAAAGATCCGAACCGAGTGTTCGTTTCATGCTAATGGAAATGCATAAAAAAAGCATAAATACTAATTAGCCAGCTGTATGGGTGTGCGTGTGTGTGTGCCAGTCTGTGTGTGTGTGTGTCTATGGTTTATGGCGAAAGAAAGAAGAAAGTTGCCCCCCAAGTCGGGGTCACCACCTCAGCTCGTCACCTCAGGTGCGGGGTCATCAGAGACAGACAGACATATATGCGTATATATTGGAAAGTTAATAGGGAAAGTTATATTTTTAGATCGTGGCTGCAAAAAGATTCCCGGAATTAGCACATTGATCCACTTTCGACGGTTAGAAATCGCCGCGGGAAAACGAATCCACCAAAGTTCAGGGGGGAACTCCATTTCTCTTTAGCAATTTATTAATTATTTTGTATTATCATTTCGAACAAAGATTCTTTGGTCTAATTTATTAGTGGAGGCAGAAAATAATAAAAAAAAGGGAAAAGTGATCAATTTGTTTTCACTAGGATTATTAATTAATTAAAATAGATTTATTATAAAATAATTATGTAGTATTAATTATAATATACAATTTAACAAAATTAGGTATAGGCTTTAGAATATATGTGTGACTTTGGCCTTAACAAAGTTTATAAATATCTTAAATATATTTATATATGTATTTTTATTTAAGTACTTCAAATGGATATAAAAAAAGGGAAAATATTTAAATATAATTATAGATTTTTATGTTGTTTTACTTAGGACATTTTTATTATTATTTATAATAAACTGTTAAGTCCAAGAGCGTAAATTTACACTAAAAATTAGTAATAGGAATAGGTTACTAGTGTTTTGTATATTTCCCAGGTCTAAAATCAATTACCTTTCATAAATATAATATAGAAAGCTGGCTGACATAAATTACAGAATAAATTTGAGCATTTTACAAAATGTCGTATATATTATTAAAGTCAAAAACTCAACATTTTAAATACATTTAAAATGATAAGAAAGTTTATGCATGGCAAAGATCACGAACAAGACATTTTTAAGTACGAAAAGAATACAATAGACATTTAATTACTTAATTTTGTATATCCATTTTATAAATCCATTTAAGAGAAGCATATAATTACAATCAATAATTATTTAAAAGTTTATTAATTGCCTTGAAAATAATGTACATATATATTTTTTAATTCTTATAAAATGTATATTAAAAATATTATGAAATTGAATCTGTGTATTAAAGATAATTTTTAAAATGTGAGAAACTTTTTGTCTTATTTAATTTAATTTAAAAATCAATAACATTTTCGGTAAACAACCAAAAGTTTATTTAAAGTAAGGGATAAGGTAACAATAAATTATTATGGATTAGATTTATAAAAAAAAAATAAAAATAAATTGAGGAAGAGGTTACAATAAATTATTTATTTTATATATTTTTATTTTAATATTTTTAGAAAAAGGTCGAAAGATCACAAACAGGGCTTGTAAATATCATAAAAACTGGCAGACAAACAGACGGACAAACGACTTAGTTTATAAAAAGACTGGTCATGATGAATAGGTCAAAAATGTCTCCGTTATGCCTTATTTATTTATAGACCAAAATTATTCATTTTATGCCTAGAAAAAGAACATTAAAGAAAAATATTATAATAGGAAATCGGCTAATACTGATATTCTTATTTTCTCAGAGTTTACCTAATTTGTTTGTGAGGAATTCTCGAAATTGTTCCTTTTGAGTTTAAGCCACAGATTCATAGTGTTTTGAAAGCATCCATAAACTGCAATATACTGCTTTCCCACAGAGAGATTTCTAAAGTCAAAAAAATACATTTTCAAAGTTGGCTTGGCAACGGAACTGACTAACTAGTTTTTTGAAATATTCTAAAACCGTTCGGGGGCTGCGACCTGCGACCTGAAATCTTTGGCCGGCGGTCAAGAAACCGCAAATTGATTTACAGCCCCCGGAGAGAGAGAGAGCGGCGCCCAGAGAGGCAGAGAGCAAGAAAGAGAGGGAGAGAGCTTTGGCAAAGACTCGCAGAATCGAAGACTGGAAGAATCGCAGACTCTCCACAGATCCCACGCTCTTTCTTCGCAGCGATTCTTCAATAACGATTGTAGACGGCACATAAAAAGCTCGGGTCGCGGCGCTCGCCCAAACAGTTCGGCAAAAGAAACCTCTATCTGTGGACCCCCAGCCATCGAGACCGAGTTCGAGCTTGAGAATTGCGACCCGAGACCCGAAACCCGAGAATTGGGACTCGAGAAGAAGAATTGCCAGAAGCGGGAAGACACAGAGTGCGAGTGCGAGTGCGTGTGAGACAGACAGCGGAGCGAGGAAGCCATCCAGTGATCACCAGCGAGCGACGACCATGACCAAGTTCGTGGTGGGCCAGTGGCTGTGCCTGGTCCTGATCCTGGCCCTCGGCCAGGCTAAGGCGGCGGCCGTCACCCCGGCTCCGGAGGTGGAGCAGTCTACGGAGTCTCCTATCGCCGATATGGCGCTGATTGGTAGGATTCCTAGCATAACTCCAAAGGATTCGCACCGAACTTCCTATTAATCTCTGCCTGTGTTTCTCTTTCCCCTCTCTTCCCCCCAAAAAAAACCCATTCTATTTTTTTCATGTGTTTACTTGTGGTGTGGTATATATTTTTTTTCTGTGATCTGGTGAACTGGTGAACCAACCGCCGTGATGCCCCCGTGATTTGTGTATGTTTGTGTGGAGCAGAGGATGCGCCCATGGCGCCCAAGTCGCCCACAGAGAAGCCACCCGTCGTTGCCCAGGAGGCGGCTGTTGGCATGGAGAAGGCAGCAGCAGCACCTGTGCCCGCTGCAGCTCCCGGCCAGACCCACACAGTGGCCGACTTCATCATCCATCCCCTGATCGCCTTCAAACCACGTCAGGCCTCGCTGGAGGAGATCCAGGGCAAGCAGGCTGCCACGCCCGCCGCCGGCACTCCCGCCTCCCCAAGCACCTGGCTCTTCGGCATGAATCCCGCCCAGCAGCTGGGCTCCTCCTTCTCCACGCTCGCCGGCTCCGTCTCCGGCTGGATCAACGATCGCCTGGGCCAGCAGCTGCCGAGCTTTGTGGAGACCCCGGTCCAGACCAGCTCCACCACCGCCGCTCCCACCACCGCGCCCACCACCCAGAAGCCCGACATTGTGGTGAGGGTGCAGCAGAGGCCGTCGCGGAATGGCAACCGTCGTGGTAACGGAAACGGAAACGGCAATGGTAACTTCAACGGAAACGGAAATGGAAATGGAAACGGAAACGGAAACAGGCGTCGCCAGCGTCCCAATCGCTTCAACAACCGCCTGGACTCGTTCGAGGATGACTACTACGAGGACGACTACTTCCAGGGCAACAGGTTCGACGAGGAGTTCGACGACGAGGAGGATGACCTGTCGCTGGAGCACTTCGAGGACGATGACTCCCTGGAGCTGCGTCCTCAGCAGAAGCCCAAGCGCAAGCAGACCCAGGCAGCGGCCCAGAAGCCCAAGAGGAAGCAGCAGCAGAAGCCACAGAAGCAGCAGCAGCAGGAGCAGGATCAGGATCAAGACCAGGAGCAGGAGCAAGAGGAGGTGGCCCAGGTGGTGAGCCAGAAGCGTCGCCAGAGCCACAACAAGAACAAGAACAAGACCAAGACCCAGAAGAAGCCCGTCCAGGTGCCCGAGGACTCTGACGACGAGGAGGAGCTGGAGGATGACGAGCACGAGGATGACGACGATGAGGAGGTGGTGCAGGACGATGAAAGCCAGGAGCAGGGTTTCCTGCCCGAGCCGGTCTTCGGCTCCTCCAGCTCGACACGTCGCTCCCAGAACCAGCCCAACTTCATCCAGCGCGGCCAACAGAGCCTGATCAGCCAGATCCGGCAGTTCACCCGCGGCCAGGCCCCCACCGAGGTCACTGGCTCCAAACTGCGCCGCACCTCCATCTCCACCTCGGGCTCCGCCCAGACCCGTCGTCCCCAGCAGACCACGCTCCTGGTGAACCGCAACGGACAGACCGTCTACCTGGCCCCCGAGCTCCTGGGCCTCAGCCAGGCCCAGGCCTATCCCTACGCCTACCAGACCAAGCGCCAGCGTGTGCCCGTCGCCGGCGCCTACCCCCAGCCCCCCCTGACGGTGCCCGTGCGGCGCCAGGGTCGCCCCACCCAGTACATCACCATTCCGTGGAGCCAGCTGGGACTCTCGCCTCCAGACCAGCAGTCGGTGGTCTCCCTGGCCGAGGGCATCCAGGCCCAGCCTCTGATCCTTAACATTCCCTCCAGCGCCATCCAGCCGGTGAGGGGATCCTCTGGCCAGCAGCAGCAGCAGAAGAAGAAGAAGCGCCCCCAGCTGACAGCCTCGGCAGTGCCCCTGCTGGCCGACGCCTCCCTGATGGACATCTTCCAGCCTCCGCAGATCCCACCCTCCCGCACCGGTTCCACCAGCGCATCCTCGATCAAGCCCATCAACGCTCAGCCCGTCCTGATTGCCGCCAAGCCCGTGAAGGCCGGCGGCTCTGGAGTCCTGCCCACGCGCATTCGCCCCGGAACGATTGTGGAGAAGGCACCGGCCATGGATGCCATGGAGAAGCCCGCCATGGAGGCCACCGAGGTCAAGCAGCAGCAGGAGGAGGAGCAGATGATGCCGGCGGCGGCGGCCTCCACGGAGCCAGCTGCCCAGATGGGAGCCAGCGAGCAGCAGCAGCAGCAGCAGGAGTTCATCATTGTCGGCGATGATGATGAGCCCGGTTTGTCCCGACATGTCCAGCCCGCCTATGGCGATGCCCGTTATGTGTCCTACGGCGACTTCCATCCCTACTTCGATCTGTTGACCCAGAACAGGCGATTCGCTCTCAGGAAGAGCGGACGATCCCTGGAGAGTCCCGAGGAGCAGGCATCGCCCAAGGCACTGACCACCTTCGAGAAGGTTCCAGAAGAGGAAATGAAGAAGGAGGAGATCAAGAAGGAGGAGATCAAGAAGGAGGAAATGGAAGTGAAGAAGGAGGAAATGAAGGTAGAGGAGATCAAGAAGGAGGAACCCCAAAAGGAGGAAATGAAGAAGGAGGAACCCCGAAAGGAGGAGATGATCCAGAAGGAGGAGCCCCAAAAGGAGGAGATCAAGAAGGAGGAATCTCCCAAACAGGAGGAACCTGCTCTTAAAACTCTGTAAAGAAAAAACACAAAACCTCCCGTAAACAAAACGAACTCAAAACTCGAACTCGAAATGATTTGAAATATTGAAGAACCAAAAAAAAAATGAAAAAAATAACAAGCAAAAAACCAAACAAACGATTTTCAATCCCAGTGAAAAAGAACCACAAGAGAAATAAATTTTTTTACATTTTTTTTGCGTGTGTTGTAATGCCTTAACCAGAAGTCAAAACAAGAGAAAGAGAGACAGAGCCAAGAACTGCGATTAGCATTGCCAAATATAACTTCTATTTTTTTTTTTCCACCTCGACCAGTTGAAAGTTCAGCCGAAGATCTCATAGATTCCAAAGAGTGAGATCATTGACCCCCTTCGCGGGCCACAAAACCTGAACTCGCCCGTAACCGTACCTGGAATTGAATGGCTTATTAATGAGGCCCGTGCGCTTTGACCGATTTAAATTTAACGCCTTTTTTTTTGTTTCTTCTTTTTTTTGCATTTCTATTTCCATTTCCATAAATTTTGGTACGGGGTCGAAGCTTAATTAATTCCAAAATTTTGAATCGATTAACGGTGACCGATTAACGGTATTTGGCGTAGGTACAGGTACAGTTGAGTGACCCGCAATCGAAGGCAACCCTGGTACAGGGGTTTTGTAGCCATTAGCTTTGTTCTAGGAGAATTACGAGAAAGAGGACTCTGGGGGAGTTTCAGAGCAGTCAGCTTATGGTTATGGGAGAAGTGGGTGAAGATCTTAGGTACTTTTTTTTAGAAAAGTTGGAAAGTTTTTACTGAAGCCAAGGATATGAATAAGCTTGGATAGAGCTTAAAATATGTGTAAAAGCGGAGATTTCTAAGGAAGTAAATTATTTATGAAGCTTTAGGCTAAAGCTTTTCTACAGTAATAATTTTTTAATGGTAGGAAATTCTCAAAATCTCGTTTTAGTATTTTTCCTTTTACTAAAAAAAAAGCGAGTAGTATTATACCTTTTTCAAGAATATAATTTAGTTGTAAAGAGACCTCTTAAGAGTACAGAAAAGTTACTATCTAGTTTGATTATTTTAACTATATCATTTTACACCTTTGATGACACAATCAGCAAGGTTTTATCAGATCTGGAAGGTTATAGATTGGCATTTAATTTAATTTATTTCTATAATTTTACCCAAAATCTTACACTTACCCTTGAGTTCTCTTACAAGTACTTAATCTCAAAAGATTTTTAAATAATTAATTTAGCATCACATATTTTTTAGTTTTAAAATCTCTGTACGGCTTTTGGTTTTCGGCATACAACACACTGTGGAAAAACGAGCAGCGATTCTCATTCTCATTTCAGCTGGAAGACCCCCGGGGGAACGTTTAGCAAATCAAGCGGAAAGATCGGTCCCAAGATCATCAACGAGCTGAGATCAGATCTGGGATACGATGAGGCGATGAAGAGCTGTCAATTATGAAGGCCTGACGGCAATGGAAATTCGCATAATCATCAGCCAAGAGACCGGACTGGACCGCAATCAGGGGAATCATTATTGGGCCAACATGCGAGCACTTGAAGTAGCCGCGAAAGAAATCGAGAAAAAATAGGGAAGAAATAGAGAAAAAATTGAGAAAAAAAATGGAGAAAAAATTGTGAAAAAATAGAGAAGAAATGCGTAAAAAAATGTGTAAAAAAATCCAAAGAACGTTGACAACATTATTGTCGTGGAGATTCGTTAATTATTCCCAAAGCCAACCGGCGGGGTTAACGCTCAGGCAAGTGGCGAGTCGTAGAAAAGCACAAAAGAAATTTGGTTCTGGCTTCGGATTTGGATTCCGAGTCGGAGTCGGACTCTAACTCTGACTCTGACTCTGACTCGGGGTTATTATTATTATTACCATTCGTATTCAGGCGTGTGCAGAAATATGCATAAATTGCTTGGGGCCTGGGGTCAGCACCTGCCGAAATCGGCTTTTTGGCCATAATTAATGCCCGAGAAGGCAATGAACTTTCAACTCAACTCCGGGCCCTGCCCAAGAAGTCGGCTTAAATCTATTTATTAGCCAGCTTTCTTTGTGCCGTTGGTCCAGCGTTTCGCCATTTCTGATTCAATTTTCGATTTTTGTGACTCTTTTGGTTTTTGATTTTCTCATTTTGACCCCGTTGAACCTTCTCCCTAAGCACATTCTTATGGAAATTAGCTTTTATTCGGTGCGGTTTCTTTTTTAGAAATTTTGTTGCCAAGCGGACTTTGCAAAAATTACAAAAAAAAAAAAAAAAAAACCTAAAATGAAGACAAATAAATATGTATGAATTTAAAATTAAAATTGACCCAAGTGCTGGTTTCTTTTCTGGGGGGAAATACCTGTGGAAATCAACTGCCGTTAGTCGCGGAATTTCACCAATTCTGACCTAATTTAGCCTAACAGTTCATGGAGCACCAAACAATTATTATATTCATTCACTCATCGGAATTGACCTTAATTTTGACACGAGAACAAATATTCTAGGCCTTGATATCTCTTCTTTTTTTTTATTATTAAAAGCCCTTGCAAATCCCATTGATGTTTGAGAACTCAGCACCCATGTTCTTTGAGCACATTCTTGGGCTATGAATATGTATAACACTGGGTTATATCTGAATATATTCATGCCTCTAAAAGTCCGTCTATTCTCCACAAATATCCGTGACTTCTTTGATCTCCAAGAAATCCAGTCTGATTACTAGGAAGATGCCTTCAAAAGGGAATGCCAAAAATCAGAGATTATAACCGTTTTAATCACTGACAAATTAGCCAAATTTGTTGTTTTTGCAGTAAAGAAATTCTGGGTTCTGGTTTAAGGTGCTAATAAAGGAGGGGATTGATATATTTGGATCTAGGAGCATAATGCCCAAAGAAAGAATATAGTAAAAAATATAATATAAAGTAGGAAGTGAACCTGTATCAGTAATTAATTTTGAAGGGATTCCTTTTCTTAAGTGTACTTTTGTAACAATTTAATAAAACTCATTTACATATTACAATTATTACTTTACATTTAAAATCTTTCCTTACATTTATCGATCAGCTTCATGAATGATATTAGCTATAGGTTTTTGATTTTAATAAAATTTTAAGTATTTTTAATAAGAAAGGAAGGTAATTACGAAACCGAAGCTTTTATGGCATTTAAATGACGATGATGACCGCTTGGCTGGAATCAATAATCAACTGAAAGTATTCTTGAACTAGTAAATTGTGATATAAGACTTATAAGATTAGTTCTTATATTAAAACATTAAAATATATAAATTCTATTTAGGGCATGTTCAACTTACATGTGTCTACTATTCAAGGTAGTAAAATAATTGGAAAAGGTCAAATAATTTTGTTATACACATCAAAATACAGAATAAAGTGTTATTTTCCGGTAACTTTCATTAAAAGTCTTGTAAAAAAATTATGTTTTAATATTTTTCAATTATTTTACTTCCTGTTATAACCATTGAGATACAAACTATAATGATTTTTTGATTTAATTTTATATTTTTATTTTAGATTACCGCTTTTGGCTGATTCGGGATAGCCAGCGGACTAAATTTTTGTTATACTGAAAGTGCTGTAACTTTTTTAATTAAATTTAAATTAAATTCAATTTAATTTTAGAAGCAAGTAATATATATCAAAAAATTTAACGTTCTATTTTTTAATCGAGTGAATATACAAATGTTCACAAAAACATTAAAAAAAACCGCTTTAACACGACATGACCCCTTAACTCAAATATTTTCTAAGTCGCAAATAAGCTTTGAAAAAAAATTATTACAAATAAAGGAAGAAGAGAAAAGAAGAAAAATGTTACGACTTAAAACATCTTAAAAATATGCATAAAATTGCGAAATATTCAAACGTGTCTAGATCGAAACGGCTATTGATGCTGATTAAGAATATATATGATTTATGGGATCAGAAATGACGCTTTCACTGCTTTAAAAACTTCTGAGTAACTTTATATTACTCAGCAAAGGTACAAACATGACGAGAAAAAGCTAAGAAAAACATTCAAAAAAAAGGCTTTTGGCAGATTTGAACAACTTCTAAAGGTATTTTACAAAAGGGAACAAACCGAATCAAAGGAATATAGCTCATTTAACTCAACTTGACAATCAAACACTTTAACTTGCTGAAAATCTCAGACGAATAAAAATCGGAAATACAAACATTTATCCAAAAGGAACAGAACCAGACTCTCCGCAATGAGTTTGAATACGACTGCGGAAAGCATTTACTTCGATCTCTTGGGGCCGTTCATCACGCGCATTTTGACGGTTGGTTACTTCCGGAACATTGTCGATTTCCTCACTCACGTCCTGATGATCCTGACCATGGCGGTCGTGGCCTGGGTTTGCATCCGTCTGAGACTCCGCGGCACCGCCAACCACGCCCTGTATAGCACTTTGGGTCTGTTCTTCCTCGTGGGCAGTGCCCAGCTGTTGACGTGCCACTCCTGCTGGCTGGCAGGATCCTCCGCGGGGGCCACCCTGCACGCTGTGCTGGGAACCCTCGGACTCTGGACCGGCAGCATGGGCATTCTGGCCAAGATCCTGCACAAGAAGGAGGAGAACAAGCGCTATGGGGAGGAGAGTCAGGAGCGGCACATGAACTCGAAGCACAGCTGGAGCGGCCTTGTGGGTTACCTGCTCCTAACGGCCAGTTTCATTACGGGCGTGGTCCTCCTGGCTGTCCGGGAAAAGATCCTGCTGCTGTGCCACCGGATCTTTGGGCTCTTTGGCTTCAACTGCCTGGTCATAAGCCAGTGGTTCTCCTACAACACGGTCTTTGCGCGAAGGGAATGGAACTGGCGGTGGATTCAGGTGCTCCAGATAGCCACCTTGGGCTCCACTCTACTCTTGTGCTACGAGGAGTTGTTCTATATTGTGCGGGATTTTGTAAAAATGGTTTCTACGTTGTTTTAGAATTAGTTTGTAATTTAATTGAAATTGTTGATAATTTTTGTTGAAAATAAAAGATGTAATAACAGTCTCTTTGTGTGTGGCTTAAATAAGAAATCCCACTTTCTTTTCATTTATAAAATACTCCCCATTTTGGTGTTCAACCTGTTTCATATAATATTTTTTAAGGCAAGAATCTATTTCTTTTGCCAATTAATCAATGCTCCCTTTTGCGGCAAAGCCCAATGGAGGGGCTATCAATCAGTGGAGAGGAGCCCCTGACCCCGATCCCTCAGCCATGGACAACCGGGACTCCGCCGTGAAGTCTATATATACATTCGGCGGTGCAGATCCACTGCGAACACTCGCCATGCGTCGCTGACTCGGAGAGCAGGTCCATGACTCGGCCTCTTGAGAGTTCTCAGGGCTTGGATTGAGGCTTAAGCTTGGGCTTGGGCTTAGGGTCTGGGACTGGGACTGGACTGACTCCAAAAGCCAGACTCAGACTCCACTTGGAAGTGCGTGTCGCTGATTGTTTTGTCATTAGCATGACCGTCGGGTCTGCGGTGATCTTCGACTTTTCGACTTTTGATTCGGCGTCCGTTGATTTATTCATATTCAACGGCCTGTGTTCTTTTGTACCAAGAACGGCAGGTCACTGAACTGAACTCTTTTCATTACCATTTCTATTCGCATTTCGCATTTCTATTTCTACTTTTCTCCACATATTTTTCTATAATTTTGTTTATTCGTTTTCGGGGCAGCATCCGTCCATCCAATCCGTCCGTCCACTTGAAATTATGCCGCCATCGACCGCAATTATGGCCCCAGAGCCTCGCATTCTGAGTGGGCTCTCTCCGGGCTCTGGCTTCTAGCTTCTAACTTCTGGCTTCTGGCTTTTGGCTAGAACTTTTTCGCATAAAAACCTAATGCCACGGCTGCGGATCGTACAGTTCGGCTCGGACTTTGCTTACAATTAGGAGTTAATTTTATTTTGCAATTTCTGTTCTGTGGAAGATGACCAAACTGGGTGTTGTCTGTCTGCTGGTGGCCAGCCTCTGTGTGGCTCTGGCCTCGGCCGGGCCCCGCCCCCAAGGCCGTCAGGTGCAGAGGGGAATGCAGCAGCAGCAGCATCCCTACATATTCCTGACCATACCCCAGGGCCGTGCCAATGCTGGCTCCGTGGTCAAGGGCTTTGAGATTGTCGAGGAGCTAGACGAGGACGACGACGAGGCCCGTGTCCAGAATGATGACAACGAACTGGAGCACGATGATGATGATGAAGAGGACGAGGTGGAGGAGCTGGAGCATCAGCTGGGCCTGAACTTTGCCCGCAGCGGCCTGGTCCACAGGCGTCAGGAGCTGGAGGAGGAGGACGACGATGATGCCGAGCAGGACGACGATCAGGAGCCGCAGCAGCAGCTGCAGCAGCAGCAGGTGCTGCCCAAGAAGACCCAGATGATGGTGGCTAGGGATCAGGCAGGCGCCATAATGGTGCCCGATGGCATCATCGAGATCGAGGGCCAGAGCGTGCTCGACGAGAAGACGGGCAAGGCCGCCCTCCTGGTGCCCCGTGCCGCCCTCGATGCCATTCCCGACGGCGCCGTGGTGGCCCTCATGGAGCGCTCCGCCAGCAGCCCCTCCGACTCCTCCGATGAGGTCGAGGAGGAGCGCGCCAACCGTGTGGTGGTGCGACGTCGCAAGACCAACGGCCGCCGCAACATTCGGCGCCGTGGCACGAACGCCCGTCGTCGCCGTCGTCCCGTCCAGCGGCGTCGTCGCGGCGGCAACCGCGGTGGCAACCGTCGGCGCAACGTCCGCGTCATCCGTCCCGGCGGCGGCAATAGGAGGCGAGGCAACAACCAGAGGCGCCGTCCCCAGGTCGTCTACCAGGGCTAGAGGAACCAGGAAGCAGGAGCACTCGCTCTCCCTCTCTTTAGTATTATAGTTAAGATCCCTCCTCGGACCACGACCACACGATGCGACAAATGAATAAAATGTGATATAAAACTATGTTTATTGCGAGATGTTTATTTAATGATAATGAATATAGAGGGGCAGTTCTGTTGGGATGGATATATACATAGAAGATGATTATTTAGATCTATATTTCTATATTTTTAAGCGAGGTCTTGTTTTAAATAAGCAGAAATTGAGGCTCGATTGTTGATCGGTTGTCAACAGACAAGTGGCAGCAGCAGTATCAGGAATATCTTCAGCAACTTTAATGTCATTCGAGTTTTAATATTTCTTTAAAGAATATGTATGTATATACTGGAGTGTTTCAGAACTCCGTTCTAAGAATATACTTTTCCCCTTTCTCTGATACTATATTAAAACTTTAACAGCAAATTATATCAATTTAAATGTTTAACTCGATAACGTATTTTACCTTTCAATTTTCGAGGCTCAAGCCTACTTTTGACATATAATTTAGTACCATACTTTTATTATAATATTAGCCACAGCAGCTATGGTTGATATCTATCCTGTAGCTTAATTTATAATTAAGTATACAGTTTTGAAATAAATAAATAAATAAATATTAGTTATAAGCATCCAACAAAGTGAAGGAGTCGTTTCAGACCCTATAAATCATATATATTCTTGATCAGCATTAGCAGCCGAATTGAGCTAACCATGTTTTGGATGGAAAAGACAATTTACTCAGTTTTGCAAATTTGATAAATTATAATTGATGATTTGTAATTAAAAATCTTTAATGCTAGTTTTTTGACATATTAAAAACTAGTCCAGAAAAGCTTTCCAAATTGAAATGAATGCATTTTTGGCTGAGTTATAAACGATTTTCATGCCAGGATTTATAAACTTCGGTTTACCGAAGCTCAAGCTTTCATTCCTGTTTTATTTAAAATATAAGTTTATTAATAAATAGACATTTTTAACATATTTTAAAGCATATATTGAAGAACAAATATAACTTTATTCAGCTAAAACAATTTAAAGTTATGTCTCCGCAGCTATTTTACTAAATCATGTTGTGTCTTAAAATAAAGCCTGAACTTAATATACATCTACTTGGACTACACTTTCATATACACATGATACTATTATATAATTGTAACACACATATATCTAGTGAATGGATTTCTTTAAATATTTCTTAAAATATTAATTAACGTAGAAATGACAAAAGTTGCAAAAAAAAAAATGTATATTTTCAATCAAAAATTACTTAATAAACTTATTAAAGAATTCATTCAATCTTTATTTAATATAAATAGTCTTGAAATATTATAAAAATGTAAAGTAGAAACATGGAAAACGGTTCCAATTAAGATTTGATTAAAAGAAAGAATATTGAGAGAGAGCCTTTGGCCAAGTCAAACAACTCAAATTGCTATGATTTTGGACATGAGATGAATTAGCAAATGATGAAAAGCAATACAAAAATGACAAAAAAAATATTTCGAAATAAAATAAATTAAAATAAAAAAATATTGAATAAATTAAATATTAAGTATTCTTAAAGTGCAACATATTTTTAGAAATTTTAAAAACAAATTGATGTGACCTTTTCACTGGCTTTTCTTAAGTTTGTTTTTGGTCAAGAAAATAATCAAGGGATTTGTCCACCATTTCCTTTATTGTTCCAGAATTTTTTATTATATGAGCTTTCATCCTAATATATATTTAATATTTAATTTAGTTTTAATGCATTTGCTTGTTACTTTGAACTTGAGTTCTAGGCATAGGTTCTGTGATTAAGCAAGAATACTAAGTATTCTGTTGAAATGCATAATAAAGTATATTATATTTTAAATTTTTACTTGCTTGTTTAAACAGCAATTTGTAGTTTATCCATAATATAAATTAAAGATCTTAGGGGTCACTTATGTGGACAATGTTTTCACAGTAAAAATATAAAATATAACATAATAGTTGCACAATTTATGAATCGTTGTAATGCCTTCCTGGATTGAGTCCAATTTTTGGCTTAATTCTTGGCAAGGTTTGGGGGTTCCAAACTCTGGGCTTCCAGTCCACTGACCTTGTGTACCCCTAAGGTGCCGCAGCTTGGACCTCAGTTAATAATAGTTCTGGGGTTCTGGCTGTAAATCAGTGCTGTAAAGCTTGTAACTTGGTCTAATTGGTAAGAGGAAATTGAGGTACAGAACTGATGGCCCAGAAGCTGTGTGTGTTTGGGCCAGAAAAAGAGTTCTGCTGCTGCCTTTTCCTCCATCGCCTGCTTGACGTCTTGACGTCAATCAATCATCGGCTGCTCAGCGAGCAAAAGAAGAATGCTTTTTTTTGGCAAATGAGAGATGTGCGAACGGGAAATTAGCATAAAATTCGTACGCCTCTGACCCGCGACCCGGTTCACTTTGACCCCGGGCGAACTTTTGCTAATAGAACCGACTAGGGAGCCACGATCCAGGGGGGTTTTTGGGGTGCGGGGTGTCCACGGACTGACAGCCATCGATCAGCTGGACGGGGCTGCCAAAGTGGCTATATAATCCCGGGACAAGCCATCAGTTGTCAGTCAGTTGTGAGTGCCAGCTCAGTGGCAACAAGTGAACCCATAAACCATAAGCCAGGAGACACCACCAGCCAGGAATCCCCTCCACAGCGAACCCTTCTCTGCTTCTCTGCTTCACCTCGAAACCCATCTGCAGCATGCGCGGCCTTCTTCAGCTGAGCCTGGCTCTGGCGCTCTGCGCCCTCGTGGCCCCCTCCGGCAGCCTGGGTGAGTCTCCTCCGTCCTGGAAGGAAGTCTCCCCCATCTTAACTGTACTCTTTTCTTCCTCCGATCAGCCGAGCGTCGCCTGGGCTACCGCCAGCGCCTCTCCGACCCGGATGCCGAGCCCCGCTTCACCTCTGGGTTTGCCAACAAGCTGACGGCACTGAAGACCAGCAGCACCACCACCACAGCTGCCCCAACAACAACAGCCACCGCCAGCAGCACCAGCCCCACCACGGCTACCACAAGCCCCACGGGCCCCACCAGCACCACATCCACCGCCACCAACAGCCCAACCACAAGTCCAACTACTACATCGCCAACCAGCCGCGCCTTCGGCTCCGGTCCCGCGGTGGAGGAGGATGACGATCTGGATGAAGAGCTGGCCCGCTCCTACGACGAGGAGGATGACGATGATGACGAGGAAGGTGCTGGTCTGCAGGTTGGCGGCGACAATGACGAGGATGATGTCGATGACTACTACATGCTGGCCTCCGGGGCCGAGTCCCAGAAGCAGGAGGCCTCACCCGCCGCCGCTGCCAACTCCGGAGCCGTGGTGCGACCCACCGAGATGCAGTGGCGCCAGTTCCAGGCCGCCCAGCGCAACCGGCGACGCATCCAGCGCCTCCAGCGGGAGCACAACCAGCGCATCCGCGGCCTGCTGCGCCGCCAGCGCCAGCAGCAGAGGCGCCACCAGCAGCGCCTGCGCCGCCAGCGCCAGCAGAACCGTCGTCGCAACACGCAGCGGCAGCGCCGCAACCGGAACCGCTCCCAGGCACAGCGCCAGCGCCGCCGGCAGAACAATGCCGCCCGTCGTCGTCGCCAGCAGCAGCAGCGTCGCCGCCGGCAGCAGCAGCAGCAGCGTCGCCGCTTCCTGCGCCTCCTGCGCCGTCGTCGTGGAGGTCGTGCCTAGATCCGAGATCCTGATCCTGTCGCAGCCGAGAAACTGATGCCCGAAATAAACTGAACTTTGCATATCAATTTGATTTTTTTTTAAATTTAATTTTGTTATCCTGAAGCCTTGATCCTGGCAGCAGGATGAGTGGACAAAGGTCACAGGACAAGGGGAGTTTTTGGGAAGAGCTTCAGTTTAGGTACAGTTTATGGTAAGGCTTTGAATCAAGCTTTTAGGGTGTAATTTCTAGATCAGGAAAGGACCTAACTTCAGAGAGAGTCCTTGTTCGTATTAGTTTAATCATTATTATTATTATAATTATTACTTTAAGGAGTTTTTTGCTTGCTAAAAGCAAAGATACTCGATCTTAGCTTGGATGAAGTGAAGTGAAGTGAAGTGAAGTGAAGTGAAGTAAAGAGTTTGTATGCTCCAAAAGCATCTTAGAACAGCTGCTCTTCGATTTTGGATCCAAGGACTTCACCAAGATCAAGATTATCAAAATCCTTTGGCATTTGCAGACCTCCTCACAAGGTTTCTTTAAGGAGAAATAGCAATTAATGAGCTGTAAAATAAGAATAAGAATTGGAAATATTATTCCATACTGCAAACTCTCCTCCCCTGGCAACGCCAGAAGCTCTCTTCCCGCAGAATTCTCAGCGGGGTCACCGCCTCGATGGTTCATTGACATCGCCCCTCCACTTTCGCCCTTTGAAAGAAGCCAGAAGACAGCCAGAACTTGCTGAGAGTCTAACTGGGAATCATGGCCAAATATGAATATGCAAATGCCGCCGATTCGCGAGATATATGCAAATGATTATCGATCGGAGCGATTGGAGCGATCGGAGCGGAGCTCGCTGGGGTTACGGGTCAGCTGCGATTATTTATGGCATTATGCAAAGCGCTTACAACGCTGGCGAAAAAAAAACTAAAAAGAAACGAGCAAATGGCCCTTTCTTCGTAGGCCTAAAAGAACTTGGCCCTAACCGAGTTCAAGCCATCTCCCTTGCTCCTTATGCCAAGACTAGCTCTCACTCTGTCCCACCCAGAGAAGTGTTGTAACCCTTTAGGCTGGCCCTCATGTAAGTGGTTACATATAAATATGCCGGGTCCCGACCCCAGAAGTCAGTCACAGTCAGCCCAGCCATCCAAGAGATCCCAAGCCCAGCCCCTAGAGCCAGTCCAGGATTAGCCAGAAGATGCATCTGATGAAGGGACTACTGATTGTCGTGTGCCTGGCGGCCTTTGCCAGCGGTGGGTGTAACCCTTCCTTCACTTCTCGTTCTCTTCAACAAGCTAAGGTTTCCCTCTTCTCTTCTCCTTCTCCTTCTGCAGCCAAGCCCCAGCAGAACTTCTTGGGTCGTCAGCGGGATGAGCCCGTTGCCCAGGGACGCCTGAGTGCCACCCAGCTAACGGACATCCTCAACAGCCTCAAGGGCAGCACCACCAGCACCACAGCAGCTCCCACCACGACCACTGTCCCATCCACCACCACTGTAACGAGCAGCCCGACGGGTCCCACCACCTCGACAGGAACCTCTACCTCTACCACCAGCCCAACTACAACTGGAACCACTGGGGCCACCCGCCAGGCCAACAACGAGCCGGAAGATGATGATGAGGATCAGGAAGTGGAGGCGCACCAGTTCCAGCTGGAGAACGATGACGACAACGATCAGGATGAGCACTTTGGCCATGGCCAGGTGGCCCGCTCCCAGGCCAGCCGCAGACGCCAGCAGCTGAGCGCCCGCCGTCAGCGCCAGAGGCTGCAGCAGCGCTACCGTCGCCGCCAGCAGAACCAGCGCCGTCGTCGCCAGCAGCAGCAGCAGAAGCGTCGCCAGCAGCAGAAGCGCCGCCAGCAGCAGCGTCGCCGCCGCCAGCAGCAGCAGAAGCTCCGCCAGCGCCGCAACCGCCGCCAGAGCATGCGCCTCGTCAACCGCTTCCGCCAGGCCACGCCCAACAGGAACCGCATCATCCGCGTCCAGGGCTAGGTCCGATCCCGTCACACGTCATCCGTCCCCCGAGTCCCTCTCCAAACCCGAATAAAGAGCAATGATTGAATAACACCCAAAGGACTTTTAGTGAGCCAGTGCCAGGGAGCACTCGGCACTAAGAACAGGGAACACAATCCCAGGGCAGGGAATAATCTTTCTCTTTAGTCCCAAACCCCTTAAGATTATTGATATAGCTTCTAATGTTGGCATATGGAACCAAAGTTTATCAAAAGTCCCCACATAAATGACATTAACTTTGGTATCTGTTCAATAGTTGCTTGTTTTGTACAATCAGTTTTCTTGGATGATTATTACAGGTTTCATCATTATTTAAAGCAACTCAAGCAACGAAAATATGCGATTATAAGCAATATATATAGTCTGGAACTACTAAGACGGGAGAGTTCCCCTGGAGTCTATGAAAAAAATAATATAAAGGAGTTGGTCTATCCGGCTCGATGGACCCAACTTTGAGGAGCTCACTGAGTTTTTGTAAGAAACTCATTGTTTTTGTTAAATATCTAAGCTTGGTATTTTGCTAATAGCCTTATATTTGACCATAAGTCTTGATCTTAAGCCCTAAAAGATATTTGGCATTTACGTGAGAGCAAAATGCCAAAACTCACCGCATTCTTTATTAGGAATCTATAGAGATGAGCTAAGATAATCTAAACAATATATTTCCATAAATATTCAGTGTATCCAAGGCAATAGTCTGTAAGTTATAGATCTAGTTACGAAATATTAGGGAGAGAAGCCCAAAGAATCCTATCCTATTAGGGATACAAAACGCTAAGACTGCGGTCTGAGGATTGTAAGCAGAACAAATATGCTTTGAACTCTCGGTAAAATATGATCTTAACTTAAATATACTTGTATACTTGAAATGAAAGTTGAGGTAGTGTGATCATTGTTACATGCCAAGAATATACATTTAAGCTGCAATTCAAATAACGATTTAAGATATTTCAAGATATTCAAACTGCACGATCGAGTGTACTGAGCTTTAGATCAGCATTTCCCAATTCATTGGCTGCCCAGAAGTGTGATCCTTGTGGCTCTGAATATTACAGATATTATATTATTAAAAGATGTTGTGGATGTTGTGGTTGCCATGGCAGAGGGTTCATTCAGATGCGAATTACTACTGCGAATGTTGTTTAGAAAATGTCGTGTGGGTCAAACTAGTTCAACGATCGGCGAGCGGTCACCGAAATTTATGCAAAAACTTTTTGGCGAATGTGCAAATTTGCGAAAATGAACAAGAACAAAAAAAAATAGAGAAATGATAATGAGAACTATGCTGGCTTTGGTTGTTGGTGTTATCCGTAACTGGAGCGTCGGGTATATAACCCCTGATGGCCGCTGGCAATATCACAGTCCACCAGCGACCTTCCCTAAGGCACACACAGCTCCCCAAAGCAGCAGCAGTCCAGCCAAGTTACAGTTTCGGCCAAGTTTTTCTGGAAAAACCACCCACCCACGATGAAGTTCATCTACGGCGCTCTGCTGGTGCTGGGCACAGCGATTTTAGCCCAAGCGGGCGGTGAGTTCAGCCTTTATTTGTGAGCAAAGAACAAATGCCTAGCAATATCATCCCTTTCCTTTCAGTGGCTCGCTCGAATGAGGAGCCCGCCGAGGATGTCGTCCAAACCAAGTTCCAGCTCTTCAAGCAGCCCGTGCAGATCGAGGCTCGCAACCTGCAGGCGTTGATGGCAATGAAGCAGCCCGCCTGCCCACCAGCAACCCCAACCTCGCCAGTCGCACCTCCAACAGGTACCACAACCAGCGGACCCACTGGGCCCACTACCGCAACTACTACGAGTGGCCCAACCACTTCCACTCCTACCACATCCACGGGCACGCCCACCACGGCTAGGGTGTTGAACGATCAGCTGGTGGATGACGGCGAGGACGACGAGTACGATGAGATGGCTGAGGAGAAGTACCTGAAGGACCACGACAACGAGGACGACGAGCAGGAGGACGGTGAGGAGGCCGAGGAGGAGGACAACAGCCTCGATCTGGTGATGGCCGGCAAGCGCGGATCGTCCTCCTCTTCCGGCTTGCGCCGGCGCCCCGGCAAGGCCTCCAACAACGGTGAGATGTCCGTCGCTGAGCTTAAGCAGGAGCTCGAGCTCCGCCGCCAGAAGGACCTGAACGATCAGCTGCGCAGGCAGCTGAAGACCGCCCGCGACAATGCCAGGCGCAACCGCCGTCGTGCCACCCAGAATCGTCGTCGCCTGCGCAACCGCAGCCAGCGGAGGCGTCGCCGTGTCCTCAGGCGTGCCCGCCAAAACCGCAACCGCCAGCGCCGTCGCCACCTCAGCGCCCGCCGCCGCCTGCGCCGCAACAACATGATTAACCGCATGCGTCTGCGTCGTCGTCGCCGTCGCAACTAGGACCCCGACCAGCTCGAACTCGAACTTTGACCTGTATCCGAATATAGAAACCCAATAAAGCATATATAGTAAAAAGAAAACAAGATTCTGTCTCCTCTTACTGCCCAGCTTTCCCATACAACACATAATAGCAAGATGAGTAGCGCCATTCAGTTTTGTGCGCTCAAATAGTCGAGTATCAAGAGCTGGCCAAAGACTCTCTTGAAATTCTTCTCAAAAGCAAAAAAGAGAGGCAGACAGAAAGACAGACAGAGAGAGCATTCTCAAGCATTTTAGATCTGTACGCACTTGCTTGATTACTCGCCATTTTCAATAATCTAATGAAACATTGGCATTATTATTATTACCATTATTATTATAATAATTATGAGTGATTTTAATTTTGATCTTGGAAGCACTCAACATATCGGATATCGGCTGGTGTAGTGTAATATTGTATATTCACATCTATATAAATATATAAAAAGACTTGTGAATTGTTATACCCTCTCAGGGTATTATAGTTTTGGTTAGAACGTAGTAAAGAAGTATTATTGATCAGCATCGAAAGGCGAGTCAATGTAGACACGTTTGGCGGGAAAAAAACATTTTATAAATTTTTTCAAAAAGTTTTAAGGGGTTTCATCGTTACAATTATCAAAAATTTACAATAATATTGAATTTTTAAAATCTTAACTTTAGTAAGCTGATTTATAGACATATTAAAAACTAGCATAAAACTAGCTTTCGAATTGAAATTTTTGGCTCAAGTTATGATAAATTTGTATGCAACAGTAAATATATTTCGGCTTCCCGAAGTTAGCTTCCTTTCTTCTCCATTGTTTAAATTGTTGTTGCTGTTAAGGAGTTGTTGTAGTTGTTGCAGCCAAAAGTAACCTTTATTTTATTCATTTAACTTTGTTTTCTTTCTTTAATTTGGACACTTTCCGTGCAAATTCAAAAATTTCTGGATTTCTTGCACCATGGTTTCATGCTGCAGACAGCTTCGGAGATCTGTTATAAACTGTTATAAAATTCTTGGCCGCATTCGATCGATCGGATTCGAGTTCTACTCAGCAAAACCATGTTGTTATTAAATCTGAGTCATTAATTGTCAAATTGAAATCTGCGAAAGGAATATAAACTTTCTTTCAGCTTCATATTAGCTTCTTTTCTTGTATATTATGTTTAGGTATGAGTTTTGGTTGTTTAAAACTTGATCTGGATCTTTAACATTGATCACAAGAAATATAGAGGCAAAAACCAGCATATTCGACCCCATAAAGTGTAGTATACTTTTGCTTTTCCTATCCAACTGTCCATCGAAAGAGAGCAAGAGTTATCTCTCTCCCTTGAGTTTTGATTAACAAATTTTTACATAGTGTTCAAGTACTATTATTATGATTTTTATTGATTATGGTCTCGATGCAAACTTGTTGTTATTTGTAATATATTATGTGTAACACATAAATACATCAACGACTACGATACAGACACGGATTCCTAAGAAATCTAGAATATGTGGGAGCCACTTTCACAGGCTGCTCGCCTTTGACCCCGACGCCTCGATTGCAATTAGAAATCAATTTCAAAGCCAGGTTTTCACTTTTTTTTTTGTTGCTTGTTAGCTCCTCTTCAGCACGCTTAGAAAGGCGTGATAGAAAATTTCAAATGAAAAAACCAAAAACCGCGACCAGAAGGCCCAATGCCCAAAATCTGAAACCCAAAAACCCAAAGCTCAAACCCCAAAAACCAAAAACCAAACCAAAAACTCGAAGCCCAGAGCCCGGCCAGAGACCCAAAGGCGTTCCGCATGGCGAATGCCCGTTGGATGATCGGCAGAACGACGCGTTGCCCCGGTTGACGGACGACGATGACGGCGAAGAATATAATGTTATATGCGAATATAGCTGGCAGCGATCGGCGATCAATTGAATGTCGATTGTGTACATAGCATTACCGTTGCCCGGCACTTGGCCATTGCCGATCATTTGCATTTCACTTGCTCACTCGGCCTATAAAAGCCCTGTCCCGGCCCCCATAATGTATCAGAGCCTGATTGTCCAGCAAGCCAAGCACAGCGCGATTTTTTGGTCCACCCCGAAAAGTTCTCCTCGCCGAGTAGTTTCCAAGTCGAGCCAGAAATCGAAATCGAAATCAAAATCAAAATCAAAACAGGAAATATGAAGCTGTTTGTGTTCGCAGTGCTATTATCCTGCTGCCTGGCAGCCCAAGCGGCTCCGGAGAAGAAGCTGGCCCGCTCCCGCAATGTCGATGTCGTCGGCCAGGAGCAGGATGCCAAGCTGGGCGTGGCAGCGGCCTCTGGCGCGGCATCCCCAGTGGTAGCCAGTGCTGGCGGAGCCCAGGTCACCAAGGATCCCTCGAGCGGCCGGCTCTTCCTCAAGAAATTCCTCACCTTCAAGAACCTATTCAGCAGCAGCAACCAGCCGGTGATCCCGATCATCATCACGGGAGCAGGAACAGGCACATCCACAGCCACCGGCACGTCCACTTCCCCCACCGTGACGGTGACCTCGACGGGCACAATTCCCTCGGCCACGGGCACCATCACGACCTCACCAACGTCGACGGCAACCACACCAACGACCACCAATAGGTTCACTGTTCGCAAGAGCTATGGCGGCGACGAGGAGCCGGAGCAGGAGCAGGACCAGGACCAAGAGCAGGACCAGGACCAGCAGGATGAGGACCAGGACCAGGACCTGTCCCAGGTACAGCAGCCCGCCCAGGCCTATCCCGCCGATCTGATGGACGAGGAGGCCTTGCAGGCCGCTCTCGCCGCCGGCGCCCAGGAGTACGAGGTGGTCACCCAGCCGGAGCTCCAGGGCACCGGCCAGAGCAAGGCCACCCAGAGCAGCCACATCAGTCTGCGCCGCAAGGGCGCCCGCCGCGGCCAGGTGATCAGCGTTCGCATCCCGCCCCGCTACCGTCGCTACTTCAAGAACGGCCAGAAGGTGATGCTCAACACCGGCAGTCGTCCCGTGAGCAAGCGTCGCGTCATCCGCAAGCGTGTCCCCAGCAAGAGGATCAACAACAACAACAAGGGCAACAAGAACATCAACCGTCGTCGTGTCGTCGGCGGCAAGAAGAACCGCAAGAATCGCAACAAGAACCGTCGCCGCATCGCCGTCTAAGAGAGAGAGAGGAGAAGCAACGGGCAACCGGCAATCGAAGCTGAGTCCCAGAGGAAACTCCGGCAGCAGCAACAGCAACATTTTTTTTTCTAATTTATTGTAGTCTAAACTCGAAATATCCTGTCACACTTCCTGGGGCAAGCCACGTAATAAATCAAGTCTTTTTAAAAGTAATTTTATTCGCATTTCATAGTTAAGGGAACCGAAGCAGGGCTGCCCATGCAGAGCACTTGAGAGCAAGGCTTTCTCAGTCTTTCTTAGCCTTGCTAAGGTAATTCAACTATTTAATTAGCTGTTCTTGATGTTCTCACAGCATTAAAAAAAAAGGATTATAAGGCAAAATAATTTAAAATAATAATTAAAAATTATGGGACTTTGACATAGTTTTCTACCAAATTTGTTAAGGTTTAACATGGTCAAAGGTTGTATTTAAAAGAATTTAAGAAGTGACACAGGATGCTGCCTTGTTCCGTTCGAGAATCTTACCCTCTTGACATGTTTCAGGTTCCTTAAATGTATTTTATTTGGCTTTAAATACATCAACTTTTACATACTAAACATGCATTTATTTATATATAAAATATTGAATAATATACATATGATGACCCATTAAAATCGATGTAAAATTTAGGAGCCAGCTCACCACCAATCACCGCGATCGTTGATCCCCCGCACAAAAAGATAAACATTTATTTTCTGTACTTTATTTTTTTTTTACTTCTTTATGGGCATAGAACTCCCCCCATTGAAACAATTGTACTCCAAGTGCGTACTTGACCCACATTCTGTTCGGAGATCACCGAGATCAGATCGTGACGAATGATGGGGCACATTTTTTGGTATTTAAGCCAGCTTTTCGCCGGCGGCAGAAGGCAAACATGGCGAGGCTACACTGGCTAATGCTGCTGATCGTGTCCGCGTTCTGGCTAAACTCGATCCCAAAGATCTCGGCCAGAGGCTGCGGCTCCAGGCTGCGATTGCGCTCCACTGAGCCGCAGATTGATCTCAGTGGACTGACTCCAAGGCAGCTACAGAAACTGGCCCAGCAGCTGGCCAACTTGCAGAAAGGGAAAGAGGATGAGGACGACAATGAGGATGAAGAGGCTGCTTTGGAGCAAGAGAAGGATCAGGTTCCAGTTCAGGAGGAAGCTGAGTTGGAGCAATACGCAGATGATCACAGGGGCAGCAGTCGTCCCTGGAACCGGGTTCAGCGCATTATTCGCCGGCAGTTGGTGAAGATACCCAAGCGATATCTGAGAAAGATCCTTCGGCAGTTTGGTTTGGCCAGGAGTATAGATGGTGTCCCGCAGGCTGAGCTAAAGGAGTACTACCTGATACCTCTGGAGTGAGCTGGCCAGTTGAAAGTAATAAAGAGATGTGTGAAATCGAAGAAAGTCATAGAGTTAATGTTATTTATCGGCATACTTTTGGGCGAGGGCTGCTACCACTATATCTGTACCGATCGGAAGCTTTTGGAGAACCCACCTCGTGCCATAGCTTATCTCGAGAAGCTTTCGAACAGCTGTTCTCCGGAGCGATAACTTCCACACACACGACCAGCAACATCGGCACAACCTCAGTCGAGCAGGAAAACTTGGAACAGCAGAAGCAGCAGAATGTCAGCGGGATTACTGGCGGGGAAAGTGGCCTTGGTGACAGGTGGGTGGCGTGACGTATCAAGTGTCCCCTTGTGTGTGCTTATACCCTTCCTTATACCCCCCCTTTGCAGGCGCCGGCTCTGGCATCGGGCGTGCCACCTGCCGACTGTTGGCCCGCGATGGAGCCAAAGTGATTGCCGCGGATCGCAACCTGCAGGCCGCCCAGCAGACTGCCCAGGAACTGGGCTCTGACCGTTCCGCCGCCTTGGAGGTGGACGTTTCCTCGGCCAAGAGTGTCCAGGGTGCTGTGGCCGAGGCCTTGAAGGCCTTCCAGGTGGCACCCAGCATTGTGGTGAACTCCGCTGGAATCACGCGCGACGGATATCTCCTGAAGATGCCCGAGCGGGACTATGACGACGTCTATGCGGTGAACCTAAAGGGCACCTTCCTGGTGACCCAGGCCTTTGCCAAGGCCATGATCGAGGGAAAACTGACCGGTGGAAGCATTGTGAACCTGTCCAGCATTGTGGCCAAAATGAACAACATTGGGCAGGCCAACTATGCGGCCACCAAGGCTGGCGTCATCTCCTTCACCGAGGTGGCCTCCAAGGAGTTCGGCAAGTTCGGCATTCGGGTGAACTGCATCCTGCCCGGCTACATAGACACGCCCATGGTGGCCGTCGTCCCGGATGCCGTCAAGCAGCAGGTGGTGCAGCGCTGCCCGCTGGGCCGTCTCGGTCAGCCGGAGGAGATTGCCGAGGTCATTGCCTTCCTGGCCTCCCCGCAGTCGTCGTACGTGAACGGAGCCGCCATCGAGGTAACCGGCGGACTCAAGTAGTTGAACGTGGCCACTGGCCAGAGGTGTAGCCAGAAAATTGCATTTACTCGTCAAGCCATTACCAGTGAATTTTCTTTTTCTTTCTCGTTGTTCTTAATTATTATTCAATTATACGTGAATATTGTGTGCAGCATTAAGTGGTGTCTCCGATCTGTGGGGTGTGTGTGTGTGCGTGTGTTTAGTCTGGAAGCTAACACCTGTTAATTATTTAAGCTAATCAGCATAGTTATCGCCTTTTTGGGTCTGTTATCAGCGATCAGTCTCAGCGCCACCTGCTGGCGATCGTGCGAGGTAAAAGCTGAGCTTTCAGGCCTATCGATAGTTATCGCTTTGATAAGTAAGGGAGATTATTAATATTATAAATAAGTTATAAATAAATGAAGATGCTTTAAATAAATTCTAAATAACGGGGTGAATTATTTCATAACTGAAAAGTTTTGCCTAAGAAATTACATTTGTATACGTTATGCCATGCAGCCCGAAAGTATGCCACAAATAGTGTATCTTTCAGATACAATCCGTCAAAAGAATGGCCCTTATAGATACGCCAAACTTACCTCAAAATCTACTCTAAATAACAAGTGAGAAAAAAATACTAAATATTCTTTATTTTTTTTAATTTCTATTCAATATTTAATAATATAATAATATTTAATTTAATATTCTTTCTTTTTTCATATACTCCTCATAAGTTTAGTTGAAAATCCCCCGAGTACCGTTTTTACTGGCTAAACTTGAATACTTTCTATTTCAAGTAAATTGGCCAGAAAGGCTCTCTTCCCGTCGGCCCACTCGACCACTAACTATCCTCGCCCCTATCCTTACCTCATCCTCATCCTCATCCTCATCCTGCCCGCCCAGCCATTTTCAATGGACCGCAAAAGGAGCATCGAAGTGGGAAATGGAATGCGTGACACGGCTTGTTGTGGTCAAGGGGGACGGGAGCACCGAAATGTACAATATTAATATATTTCACAATTCCCCAGCTGCTAATTAACTCAGTCGCACACACACATACGCACACGCGGGGAGATATATGCATGTCAACCGCCACACATATGCTTGTGGGGTGGCACGGCGGTAAGGCGGGAAAGCGGGAAAGCGGGGAAAAGCGGGTAAATGGGGTGGCTTTTCCGACTCTGCGGTCGTGCGCGCAATTTAAATAATGAAGACATTTTATTAATTCAAGAAATTCAACTCGCCACGCACACAAAAGCAAACAAGCTGCCACACATCGGGCAGCAATTACAATGGAGACCCGGCATTAGGCAACCTCCAACCCCGAACCCCGAACCTCGAACTTCTGCCGCATAGAACTTGCCAGGCATTTCGGGGTTAGGACTGGTCCACCCCCAAGGCCAGCCCCCGGCTGCTGGCTGGTGCGTTTCCCATTTCCCCGCTTCCCATTTCCTTGCTGCCCATTTCCCGCTTCCCGAATGCCTGGTTTTTAGTGCATAGTGAAAAACAAAACATTTGCTAATCATATGAAGCGACCCTCAGCGAGAGCACTGAGAGAAAAACACAGGTTACAACAGTTGCTATTGAATGCGCTTTTATAGTTCTCTTTATTGTAATATAATAATATAATAATATACTAATATAATAATATAATAATATTATTTTCAACCGCTGGTTCTGGGAAAATTTTTAATTTAATATATTTTATATATTATTAATTTAATTTAATTATTTATTATTTAATTATTCAATTATTCACGCTAAATTCTCTAAGAATTCACAACCTTTTAATCGGAGAATTTTGTTATTAGATCAATTATTTATGCTTACTGAATTTTGGGCTTATGCGGTCTTATAATTCTCAACCAATTATTTGGATATATTTGTCAGTTTAGAATGTATAGTTTTACTTTATTAATTTAAAGAAAATTTAGGATGATATAGGCATATGTTCTTTATAGCAGTCGGGGTCTGTTAAAGACCATGCTTATGAATTCCCAATAAATAAATAACACTAAACCCAATTTAACAATTTTCCACATTTATTTCAATACATTAATTTCTTTTAATTTACATTTCTTTTCTTTCAGTGACGAAGTCCACCTTTTTCTGTCGCTCCTTGTAGCAATTAACAACGCACTGCGACACAAGCGGCGACGACAAGCCAACACTTGAGCCATAAACCAGCCCAACACGACCCCCGGAACGACCCCTAAAAAGCCGAACACACCGAGAATCCGAGCCCCAACTTCAGCCCCGGCCCCGAAAACACCAAAAACCCGGATAACCCGGAGAACCCGGAAAACCAGCACCCCCGAAACCGACCAGCGCTTTGGCACTTGCCATATCTCATGTTAATGAAATCGTAACTCTTCGTGCGCCTCGTGTCCGTTTTTTGTGCCATCTCCTGGCCGCCGTCGCTCTTCCCCTTAAATAAAGGATAAAGGCGAGTGGCGGACGCGGACGCGGACGCGGACGAGGACCCAAAAAGGAGCCCTGGGATCTCGAAAGGATGTTGGATCACATAGCCTGGTGATTAACGCGCCGGGAAAACTCCGCACGACTTCACGGACAATAGAAGCGTGGATTCCTGGCGACAGGGGATTCCCCTTTCAGGACGTCATATGCGAACAAAAGGTGCCACAAAGTTTGGCCAGTTGTCGACAGTTATCAGTGGTTTCTTTTTTTTCCTGAATCTAGAGGAGATTCCGTTCGTGGCGGTTAAATAAATATATTTTATTGCTGCATTTGTTGTTGTATCAATTATTGTTACTGCAACACAATTGTTGTAGTTGTTGTAGGCCAAAACAAGGCCTTAAGCTAGCCATTTTCAGTACAAATTAATCAATTTCTGGATTTTATTGTAAATTTGCATTCAAATTTGGCCGTTAAATAAATATATTTTATTGTTTCATATGTTGTTGTTTTATTTATTGTTGTTGTAAAGGAGTTGTTGTAGTTGTTGTAGGCAAAAACAAGGCTTCAAACTGGCCATTTTCAGTACAAAATCGTAAATTTCTCGATTTCAGCACCAGGCGAACAGAAAGAGCAGAAGAGCGACGGAGATCTATTCTAAACTGTTATAAAAAAAAACCGAGTTCCGAACCTGCCTAAGGAGTGAATATTAGCACAGACTCCAACCACTTTACACGGCGGCAACTGATCGTTATTATTTTTAAAATTGAATTTAAATTTGGCCGTTAAATAAATATATTTTATTGTTTCATATGTTGTTGTTTTATTTGTTGTTGTTGTAAAAGATTTGTTGTAGTTGTTGTAGGCAAAATCGAGGCTTCAATCTGGCCATTTTCAGTACAAATTCGTTAATTTCTGAATTTCAGCACCAGGCGAACAGAAACAGCAGCAGGGCGACGGAGATCTGTTATAAACTGTTATAAAAACAACCCCCGAGTTCCGAACCTGCCTAAGTAGTGGATATCAGCACAGACTCCAACCACTTTACACGGCGGCAACTGGTCGTTATTATTTTTAAAATTGAATTCAAATTTGGCCGTTAAATAAATATATTTTATTGTTTCATATGTTGTTGTTTTATTTGTTGTTGTTGTAAAAGAATTGTTGTAGTTGTTGTAGGCAAAAACGAGGCTTCAATCTGGCCATTTTCAGTACAAATTCGTTAATTTCTGAATTTCAGCACCAGGCGAACAGAAACAGCAGCAGGGCGACGGAGATCTGTTATAAATTGTTATAAAAACAACCCCCGAGTTCCGAACCTGGCTAAGGAGTGGATATTAGCACAGACTCCAACCACTTTACACGGCGGCAACTGATCGTTATTATTTTTAAAATTGAATTCAAATTTGGCCGTTAAATAAATATATTTTATTGTTTCATATGTTGTTGTTTTATTTGTTGTTGTTGTAAAAGAATTGTTGTAGTTGTTGTAGGCAACATCGAGGCTTCAATCTGGCCATTTTCAGTACAAATTCGTTAATTTCTGAATTTCAGCACCAGGCGAACAGAAACAGCAGCAGGGCGACGGAGATCTGTTATAAACTGTTATAAAAACAACCCCCGAGTTCCGAACCTGCCTAAGGAGTGGATATTAGCACAGACTCCAACCACTTTACACGGCGGCAACTGATCGTTATTATTTTTAAAATTGAATTCAAATTTGGCCGTTAAATAAATATATTTTATTGTTTCATATGTTGTTGTTTTATTTATTGTTGTTGTAAAGGAGTTGTTGTAGTTGTTGTAGGCAAAAACAAGGCTTCAATCT
>VNJR01010093.1:0-307372 GCA_008042585.1 Drosophila punjabiensis
CTTGGGGTGCCGCTGATGCCACACAGTAGCCAGTTAACATTAATTATAAATGAACCACTTAACATTAGTAAAATGCAAAGCAAAGCGGCTCAACTAAGGCCGGGCTTGTGTACAGTACAACTAGGCCTAAGCGTATGTATATCTGTCTAAAAGTATATGTAATATTATATTAATACTATGAAATAATCGAAACAGTAACTACTAGCTGATATTACCCTTGAAATTAACAAGCAAGTGGAACTTGCCAACTATATACTATATATAGTAATAGTACCAATATCTAACGAATAAGTAGAAGAGTTATAATCTGTGTACAAAGCTCGGTTCCTTTCGTAGGTTTACTCAAGCATTTCGGTTTACAATTAGAGTGTAGCTCCAGGAAATACTAAGTAGTCGCTATATATTAACAATAATCTAGAACAGTTTGCCCGTATCTGCTGTACAATTCGGATCTTCACTTGTGCCAAGTACTAGAAGAGATGCGGCCGGCCCCAAGATGATGCCATATAGCCTATTCAAACCACCATAAGGTAGCGAATTGAATGTAAAACTGTAACATATGCCATATTATCCACAAATGTATACTCTCCTATAACCAGTGTTTAAAACAACCACCAAAATAAATGCGAATTATGTGTATGTACTGCTCTAGGGGCTGAGGCCATAGGCATTCTGCAGATGCAACTGCACCTGGGGACCGTAGAGGCTGATAAAGGTGAGCACTTGGTTGTTACTCGGCTTTCCGAATTGCTTCAGAACTTCAGCGGTGCGACAAGGATGCAGGGCCATGAAGGGTTTGAAGAGCACAGGATGATCCATTTGCGTCAGTATCTGGTATAAATCACTCGGAGTACTGTCTGGCATGAAGCACTGCCAGGTGGCGTCTAGATCTAGAAGGCTGCCATCTGTAAGGAGGAATTTGTTTAGATAAATGTACAGATATTTAATCCATGTAAGTTACCCGATCTATGAGCCTGGAAAAACAGCATGGGCACTTGATAGGAGACACTGTATACCACATGATACTCCACATTAATTAGCTCCCCACTTTTGCCCTTGATCTTCTGACTGAACGTGAGGAAAGTGTTGGGTTCATTCGAGTCCTGGAAGTAAGAACATTAAAGAGATCCCACATATAAAGCATACGAACCTTCTCTTGAAGCATCCAATTATCTCCCAATTGATGGGAAATGTCCAGAAATCCCTTGGCCTGGCTGAGGAAATCATTCCAGCTCATATCACCCATAATGAGGATGCTGCAAATAAATAAAGTTAATTAAATTACTTATTACACTTTAATTAAATCTCAAGTTAACCCCCCAAGTTGAAACAATTCGCTTTGCGTGGGAAACAAGCCTCAAACATATGTATATTTCAGTATTTTCTGAATCGAAACGCCAAAGGTTAAAGGTTAAAGCTCCTCAACACAACACACACTTAAAAGCTAAACACAAGTTGTCAAAGAACAAATATCAATTGCAATTATCTGTAATTTAAGCGGTGCGCTGATCGCCATCTAAGGCGGTGACCTGCACGTTCTCGTTCCGCCGAACCTGGACCACAGTCACCGAGGCGGCCTTGTCGTCAAATTTGCACGTCACCGTGACCTCCCTTAGCTGGAAGGTGAATATCTGCGAGCCGTATTTTGTGCGTAAGTAAACGGAGCGTGGATCCGCCTCCAATATGTCCACGATACACTGCTTCTCCACCTGCAACTCCTTCAGCTGGGCCTCGGCATGCTCGTTGAAGGTCACGCTCAGCCGATGACTGGCCACCACCCAGTTGGGCACACGCACAGCGCTCGGCGGCGGCAGTACTGCATCCGCTCCGATCCCAGAGTTGCCCGAGAAACCAGCGGCGCCATACAGCTCCAAGTCGGACTCCTCGCCATCAGGCTCCTGCCGGGAGTCGTAAAAATCGAGGCTGTTCTCATGCGGTCCAGCTGAAGAACGACCTGTCCAAAAGGGGCAAGCAAAGACCTTTAGTGGGCTCTCTCTGGGCCTTCTGTGCGTCGAACGTACCTGAGTCTACGCTCAGGGATGGCGCATCGTAGTATGGAATGTAGGGCTTTATGTCCAGCACTGGCGTCCCATCCACCATGTCCGTGCCAAAGAAACTGATGCTCGCATTCTCAATCTTCTCAATTTCCACCAAAGATAAACCAATTGGGCACGGGCGGTGCGGCGAGCGGGTGGAAAACACGCCCACGCGCTCGCCACCGAGACGCGGCGGCGCTACCTTTGCCTTGGGGTGCGCGTTGTTGCGGTGGAAGTGATAGATGAGCCACAGATGCGAGAAGTCGCCCAGTCCTTCCAAAGAGTGCTCCGGATTGGTGAACACGCCGTCGTTCAGCTGGATGATGCCCCTTAGCCGGCTGCCCACAATCGATTGCCTGGGGACGGCTCGCTTCTCCGGGAAGGCCGTCCGTATCACTCCGATGGTGCGGAAGTGTGCTAAATCCTCTTCGTGGCCGAGTCCTCCTCCGGAGTTACAATTGCTCTGCGATGGAGGATTGGAGGTTGAGAGGGTGTGTATGTGGAGGGGTCAAACGCACCTGGCCCTGGCTGTGACCTTGTCCGTGCTCCTGCGCCCGTTCCCGCTCCCGCTGCTGCTGCTCCTGTGTCTCCTTCCCACCGGCGGCCTTGTCCTTGGCGCCCTTGCTCTTGCTCGCGCATCCCTCGCAGCGGAAGTCCTGCAGCAGGCGGTTTATCGTTTCGATGTCCTTGCGCTGCACATGTTGCAGGTTGCGCACTTGCTGCCTGCACCATGGTCAAGGCGAAATCAGAACGAACTTGAACTTTAACAGCCGCTAAGGACCCAAGGATTGTGACACAAACGCACCTCAGATTGTTGATCTCGTTCCGCGCAATGGTCAGTTGACTCTTTAAGTCATCTTCGTGCATGTTCTCAGCCGGCGACACGCCACGCACTTGGCTCCCAAATTGTTTAAACTTCTCTGTTATTGCTAAATATTTATTTACCTTCTCAGTATTCGTCCAACCGTGCTGCCAACTCTTTGGGTTTTCACAAAAGCTTACACGCTTATCGATAGTTCGATTGCAGTGCTAGTGGTGGCCTTTTGGCTATGTTGCTAAAGATATCGGTTAAAATAGGTTAAAATTTGTCGAAAAGTGGTAAATTTTGGATTGCTAATCTAAATGAAAACAAAAGATAAATCAATCAATTGCAAATTGGTTCGGTTAAAAAAACTAATTTGAGACAGCGCTAATTGTGGTTTCTCGATTCGATAACGATAAACTCGAAACAAATCTCAGAGCGCGTTGCGTTTCGGCATTTTTAGGCCCAAATCTACTGGGAATGACAATCTGAATTTTGCCTTGAAGGTTTTCGATTGGAGCGACATTTCAAGCCGTATACAAATTGTAAATTCTCATTGTTTAAACGGTAAGTTGAGTCCTGGGCGTGGGTTTCCCGTGATTTAAGCGGTTTACTCTTTCCACGACAGCCAGTGAATACAAAAGCACGCATCCAACATGTCTCGCGGAAGTTCAGCCGGCTTTGACAGACACATCACGATCTTTTCCCCAGAGGGACGCCTCTACCAAGTGGGTGAGTATCCGGGAATTAGCTACTTGGATCATCACCTACTAACCCCAATCCCCGCACAGAGTATGCCTTCAAGGCCATCAGCCAGGAGAACATGACCACGGTGGCCCTGAAAAGCGGCGACTGTGCCGTGGTGGCCACCCAGAAAAAGGTGACCGAGAAGAACATTGTGCCGGATAGCGTAACTCACCTGTTCCGTATAACCAGCGACATTGGTTGCGCCATGACTGGCCGCATTGGTGGGTAGCTAGCTTAAGATCGTGCACCTTGTACCTCCTCCACTTTACATTCTTGTTTCCTTCCTTTAGCCGATTCCCGCTCGCAGGTGCAGAAGGCCAGACACGAGGCCGCCAACTTCCGCTACAAGTACGGCTACGACATGCCCGTGGATGTGCTCTGCCAGCGCATCGCCGACATCAACCAGGTGTACACGCAGAACGCCGAGATGCGTCCGCTCGGCTGCAGCATGGTTCTGATCGCCTATGACGACGAGATCGGACCCAGCGTTTACAAGACCGACCCGGCCGGCTACTATAGCGGCTTCCGCGCCTGCTCCGTGGGCGCAAAGTCGCTGGAGGCCAACAGCTATCTGGAGAAGAAGTACAAGAACAACCTGTCCGAGGAGAAGGCCATCCAGCTGGCCATCACCTGTCTGTCCACCGTGCTGGCCATTGACTTCAAGCCCAACGGCATTGAGATCGGCGTGGTCAGCAAGACAGATCCGAAATTCCGCATTCTGGACGAAAGGGAGATCGAGGAGCACCTCACCAAGATCGCCGAGAAGGACTAAGTTCTGTCCAGCTAGCTGTAATTTTGTCATATTTTCTAAAGCCTCTTCATGGAACTCTGGTTAAATACAAAAATGCTCTTGGCTTGCATTCAAAACAAAGGCAAAGACAACAACTGCTGCCGTTTATTCCTTCTCCTTCCTCTTGTGCACCTTGCCCCCGTATCGCATTACAAAGGCGTTCACGTCGAACTTGCGCCGGCAGCCCTGGTAGTTCATGTACCGAATCTTGCCGAAAATGGCCCGCTCCTTCCAGCCCATATCGTGGACGCCACCGATGGACCACATGCAACCCACGTAGCCGTTGGGATCGCGCCCGTCCAGGCTGTACTTGTCGTTCAGCAGTATGGCGTACTCGAGCGCCTGCTCCGGCGTGGGGCTCCACTCGAGGATCTTCTTGGCCCAGTACATGCGCAAGAAGCCATGCATTTTGCCCTCGCGAACTAGCTGCAGTTGCGCCGAGTTCCAGAGGTCGTCGTAGGTAAGGGACTGTGGAAAGAAAGGGAAATTGTATGATCACCAGCTTGAGGACACATTTCTCCAGCTTAATACCTTCTCTAGTTCCTCGAGGCTGTAGCAGGGATCCCTCTTATCCTTGCGATGGGCATCCAGTGTTTGGTAGGCCCAAGGAGTAAGGCCCTTCAAGCTGTCGTAGTGCTCGTTGTAGTAGCAAAAGTTGTCTGCCAGCTCGCGGCGAACGATGGCTTCCTCGCAAAAGGCATCGGCCGAGGCCTTGTGCTGTCCCCGGAATCGCTGCACCTCCAGGGCACAGCGCTGGGCGGAGATCTGGCCAAAGTGCAGCCAGGGCGAGAGTCCAGACAGAGCATCCGCCATGGGATCGTTTCGTTTATCGTTGAAGTGCCGCAGGCGGCGGCTGCAGAACTCGTAGAGCTGTTGGCAGGCAGCTTTGTAGCCCGGCTTGGCCCACTCCACCTCGCCAACGTCCGTGTCGCACTGCAATGTGGCATAGGCGGCTGCCCAGTCCACGGGCTTCACATCCTGGCACCCTCTACCGTGGGGATGCTTGACTACGGGCGGGAATTCGCTGAGAAACTCGCCCAGTTTGGAGTTAATCTTGGTGCGAATGGTACGGGCGGCATATTCCTGCTTATCCGAGGCCACCCACAGCGGCACCACATTGTGGGCATCCACCTGCACCAGGGGCACACTCTTGGGCAGCGCCTTGCCCACATCCTCGACCCACTGGCGGGGCAGACGCAGCGGCGCAAAGTCGCAGACTACAGCTCCCAGGTCCTGAGTTCTCACGAATTCTGGCAGTCGCTGCACGGCGGGCCCTAGAAGCAGATGAAAGGGTATGTCCAGGGAGCGGCACTGCTGCTCCACCTCCTCCAGGCCCCCCATCAGGAACTTGTAGTGGCGTATGGTGGCGTTGAGGAACTTGGGCACCAGACAAAACACTACCGTCAGCGGCAGCTCCAGCTTCAGGGCCAGGCGCTGAGCGAAGAGCAGGGCCCAGTTATCATGCACGCGGGCATCGCGCGACATCCAGTAGACAACGCCGCCCTGACAGGATTCCTTTACATCGGCGCTGCTAGACAGCACGCGCACGCGTTTCTTCCGGAATGGAAACTCCTGGATGTTGGCTGCTGTTGCGGATCGCTGGTGTTCTAGGTGAGCCATGAACTGCTCGAGATTCTGATAGACCGGCCTGGACAGGGAAGCGTTCGAGGTAGAAGGTGCTTCATCTTCACTGCCACCACTCGGATCCTGGTCACTGGATTCTTTCTTTGGGCTTTTCTCCTGCTTTTTTGCGACCTTTTTGGAGGGTCCTGCCTTCGCCGCCTTGGTACGTTTCATAGTGGAAAGCGGTGTGATCTGAAGGAACTATAAATTATCTTTTTGCGTTTCAGTAATTCGGGTAAAACTCACAATCTTGAAACATTCGCGCCAATTAGACGCAATGCGAAACATTTCTTAACGCCAAGTTGGCAGTCCCATCAGCTGTTTACTCTCCTACCAGCTCCAATTAAATTTTATTAAATTATTAATATAATAATAATAAACCACTTACTTAGAGCCGTAAAATGTTATGTATAATATCTTATTAAAGCGGTTAGTGTAATTGAAAACTGCATTGCCGTGTCATAAGGTCACAACCGGCTTGCAATCGCCGCTCGCTGTTCAACGGTCACGCGCTTGACCAAATTTAGTGCCTTTTCTGTGCTGAATCATAGTCGCTGTCCCCGCAATATTTAATTAACTGCAGAGAAGCCCATCAGTGCAGTTTTTGCCGACAGTTACGTTACATCAATCCCGAAATGCAGAAGGTTCCACTGCTGCTGGTCGCCGCCTGCCTAGTGGCCCTGGCCACGGCCGAGTCGAGCCCCAAACTGCTGCGAGTTCCGCTGGAGAAGATCCAGACCGCCCGCCGCCACTTTGCTGATGTGGGCACCGAACTGCAGCAATTGCGCATCAAATATGGCGCCGGCGGCGACGTGCCGGAGCCGCTGTCCAACTACATGGACGCCCAGTACTACGGGCCCATATCGATCGGAACGCCGCCGCAGAACTTCCGTGTGGTGTTCGACACCGGCTCCTCGAACCTGTGGGTGCCCTCGAAGAAGTGCCACCTGACCAACATCGCCTGCCTGATGCACAACAAGTACGATGCCAGCAAGTCGAAGACGTACGTCGCCAACGGCACTGCCTTCGACATCCACTACGGTTCGGGCAGCCTTTCGGGCTACCTATCCACCGACACGGTCTCCATTGGCGGTCTGGACATCAAGGGACAAACCTTTGCCGAGGCCCTGAGCGAGCCAGGTCTGGTCTTTGTTGCGGCCAAGTTCGACGGAATCCTTGGCCTGGGCTACAGCTCCATCTCTGTGGACCGAGTGAAGCCGCCTTTCTACGTTATGTACGAACAGGGTCTGATCTCATTGCCGGTGTTCTCCTTTTACCTTAACCGCGACCCAGCCGGCCCCGAGGGTGGAGAGATCATCTTCGGCGGCTCCGATCCCAAGCATTACACCGGTGACTTCACCTATCTGCCGGTTACCCGCAAGGGCTACTGGCAGATCAAGATGGACTCTGCCTCCTTGGGTGAACTGGAGCTGTGCAAGGGCGGTTGCCAGGTGATTGCCGACACTGGCACCTCGCTGATTGCTGCTCCTTTGTCAGAGGCCACCTCGATTAACCAGAAAATTGGAGGCACACCCATCATTGGTGGACAGGTAGGAACTTAATTCGAGAATATTACAAGTAAGGTTAAATTTATCTTATTTTTTTAGTACGTTGTGTCCTGTGACCTGATCCCCAATCTGCCTGTCATCAAGTTCGTGCTGGGCGGCAAGACCTTTGAGCTGGAGGGCAAGGATTACATTCTACGCGTGGCCCAGATGGGCAAGACCATTTGCCTGTCGGGCTTCATGGGCATGGACATTCCCCCGCCAAACGGTCCCCTCTGGATCCTGGGCGACGTCTTCATTGGCAAATACTACACCGAGTTCGACATGGGCAACGATCGTGTGGGCTTCGCTGATGCCAAATAATCGAACAACGACACTTAGTCTATACTTAAAAACTTTGAATTGTAAACTTTATTGGTTCCTCTGGGACTTTCTCCAGAATATATGTATTAACTTAACGATTCCTTTGTTTAATTTCGAGTTGTTTTTGTCCGCTTTTTGCTTACTTATCATTTGAATGTTGTTTCTTTTTTCGCTGGCTGCGCGACTTGATAACGCTGGTCTGTATATATACATAATGCTGATTTGTCATGACCATTGTCGAGGCTGGCACTGGAACTTGTCGTGCTTTTTCACTCAATTAATTTGTATAATGTATGTTTTAAATATAATAATGTTGATACAGACAAAGCTTGGCTTGAGCCTCCAGTCAGTTGATAACAAATCTCCGGGGAACGAACCGCGTTGACTGCTTAATTACACTTTTCCACGAATTTTGCAATTGCTGCAATCAGCTTTTTCTATATATTTATTAACCTTTTAAGTCGGAGGAGGTAAAATATGACTAAATAATTAAATAAGGCATTTTTACAAATATTATTTAGAGGAATCCGTAATATATTTCTAAAAGATATTGTGAATTTTAAGCAAAACTCCAACTATAGACATTAAAAAATCAATATATATGTACCTATATCCCTTCAAGAGTTACACATTATATTAACCCCCTAACTAAGCTGAACCTGTCCTGGCTTTCACCTACATAATTCCATTGTTTGCACCCCGCCTATCAGCTAGCGCTAGTGCCTTGCGATAGCCTTAGACCCAATACAAATCCCATGAAAATCGAGAAAGAATTGAAAACAACTGACGCGTGTGGTCTCTTCCGGATCGATGTCAACTCTGACGCATGCACCCACCACCCATCGGCGGCATTCGTAGAGAGCTTTTCGGCGCCGCTGGAACTTCAAACGCGGTGACTCTGCCCCCGAATTAACCTTTGTACTTCAAGTGAATCAGCAAAAACAAACAACGATTAAACATACTTAGTTGCCAGAACAATCCATAAAAACCTGTAACCAAACAAATCAAATTTGAGTGGCTAAAGGGCTTAAAATGATATGCAGTCTTTAAAAGACAATAAAAAAGGTTTATTTCAAAGTTTACTCATTGAAATCCAAACGAAATTCGCTTTGGTAACAAATATATATTTATTTATTTAATCTTTAATCCATGCGCAGTGTTTGTTTAACTCGAAATCTCAATATGAACATAAATAAGAATGTGCCAGTTATTGGTTATTTGCAGTTTCAGCCAGGTTCGACTTTATTCTACGGGTAAAAATAGCGGCTGAAAGGATATAATGACCATTTAATACTAGGCAAAGACACTAAGCTAAAAGATACAGGTCTCGATTCAGGCTCCATGTTGCCCTGTTCTCACTTCGGTTTGACATTGGTCGCCAGTTCGTCGACCTGCGCCGCCGCGGATGTGTCGGAATCGGCGACTTGTGCGGACACCGGCTGAACTTCCGGTTGAACATCCACCGTCTTAGCTGTGGTCAGATTGGGCTCGCGCTCCTCGTCGGACTCCGTGGACTCGCGGATGAGCTGCAGGGGCGTAACCAGCTTGCCGCCGGCCACCTTGTAGATATCACAGGTCTCGTTCACGTAGCGATTAAAGACGTCCGGCTTGTCGGCGTAGACGTGGTGGCCGGCGCCCGTCACGATCTTGATGTCCACCATGTTGCTGCCGCGCTGCGACTTGATCTTCTCGCCGGAGGAGGAGTCGATCCAGGAGCGGGAGCCGTAGATGAATGTGATGGGTATGTCGCTGCGCACGTCCTTGATGCGGTGGATCATGGGGTGCTTGGCCCAGCCGAAGGACTGCATCATAGTGTGGAAAGCGGACTCGCCGCTGGGATGCTGGGCGTTGCACTGATGTATGTACTGTGGCAGCAGGTTGATGTCCTCGTCAATGGTGCTCTGGAACTTGCGCATGATGTCCGGCCGCGTCTTCTGCACCACCCACTGGCCGAAGGGGCCGGCGGCGCGCAGGGCCCACAGCGGATTGAGCGGAGTCAGCACTCTAGCTATGGCCCGCACCCAGAGCGGTATTTGCTTGCCGTTGATCGCGGCCTCCGAGGGCTTCTCGGGGAAGCCCCACGGATCGGCCAGGATCAGATGTTTCACCCGCTCCGGATAGCTAAGGGCGTAGCTGGAGGCAATGAAACCGCCCATCGAGTGGCCCAGCAGGATCATGTCATTGATGTTCATCTCGCGGCGCCACTCCTCCACCGACTTGACGAACTGCTTCTCGCAAACGAGCGCATCCTTGGCGAACTGCGGCCGCGAGCTGCGTCCAAATCCAAGGATGTCCATGGCGTAAACGGGCCTGCCCTTGGCAAACGCGTCTAAATTCATCACCCACAAAGCAATACCGGCTCCCAGTCCGTGGAGCAGCACCAGAGGCACCTCCTTGGACTCGGTGTTCATGCTGATCGTCCATATCTTGTCCGCCTCGCCCACTGCCGGGCCAATGTCCACAAAGAAGCCCCGGTAGGGCAGCTTCACGTACGACAGTATCTTCTTTTCCACGGCGCGCAGCATTGTTGGTGAGCTGGATGTCCAGTTACACAACCATTTCCAGAGCCAGAATCCGTTGTTTCTAGGATCCTGCAAGCGAGAGAAACAGAAAGCCAGTCAGACGTCAGTGCGAACGCTTGAGTGATCGAAGGTTGTGTGAGCATTGGACACCACCTCGGGCCCCTCTGGCATCTCAGGCACCTGGCTGGCGGTGGCCAAGGCGGAGGGTGAAATATTACTCAACCAGCGAGTGCGAGGGCGAGTCTACTGCGCAGTTTATTTTGCGAAAGAACTACAATTTTCGGACGTATTTTTTCGGAATTTCACGAGCTAGGGTCGCCTACTAGTCCGGCCCTGCCACTGCCACTGCCCCCCCATTCCAGCTGATGCTCCTTACCTCTAGGTCCATACCCACGCGCGATCCCTGCTCAACTGTGGGCAGCGGCAGGGAGGTAGTGGATGCAGACGTGGGCGGCAGATCGCTCACGCCGCCGCCGCCGCTCGCCAACGCCAGCGTCTCGCTCATCTTGCGCTCTCAAATAGGATCGAATGCGGATGATGATGATTGGCTCTCACTTTAAAAACTTGAAATTTTTTTGAATGACGCCTGGAGGATTGCGGAATGTTATGGTTCTATCGACGGTCCGTCACCATTTGCGCGCTCCGTGCGTCCACTTTGAGGGCCGAGAGTTTCATAAATGTCGACACGAAAGTAAAATCTAATTTTTTGTACCAGCCACTACACAGCTACTGTCGAGTTGTGATGACTTTGAACTTCTGCTGAGTGCTCAGCCGCTGTCCGGGAGCTTTGCTTTACTTAGGGTTTGGCCGCCGCACAATCGCAATTACATGTTATCTATTCTAATGGTGAAATAGTATTTGTTGTTGCTAATAGTGGTGGAGGCACTAACACAGATGCATTCCAGCCAATAACAAACCAAATGCCCAGAGAGTGTGGGAGTGCGGTCACACAATCAGCTGGTCAGCTGTTCGCAACCAGTAATGGGTAATGTGCGTGTATAAACAGGATTCAGAAAGTATTCGCATTTCTATTTATTAATTATTCCTAAAATGTAAAGTAGGAAACCAAATATAGAGCCTTTATCCTTAGGGGGCCTTGTTCCAATAATAGAATCTCGCTGCTGGAGACCAAGAAGAAGAAGCAGCAGCTTCGCATCACTGGACTCCGCGCACGGTCACTCTAGCCGGGGACCTACTCCAACAACAACAACGTGTTTTTTGTGTCCACACGCGGCGGCGACCCCATGGACGGCATAAATAAGTACAACGAATTTGTGGCGCTGCACAAGCCGCAGCTGGAATCGTCATCGATTCCGGTGCACTTCTGGCCGGCGCTTTACCGCAAGCTGACAGCGGATACCTTCGATGCTGGAGAGGCACTGCAGCTGATGCTCATTGACTACGATGAGGACGAGGAGCAGAATCCGGCTGAAGACGATGACAGCCCCAATCCCGTGTTTGCCTTGGGCGTGGCCAGGGAGCAAGGTATCAGGGCAAGTGATCCTCAGGCCATCTACCTGATAGACCACGCCTGGACCTTTCGGCTGAACAGTGCGCGGCAGCAGTTGCAGCAGTATCCGCACCTGGCCGATCGCCTGTCTGCCATCACTGGTGTGGATTTGGAGCTGGAGGATCGCATCGATAAGATACTGCGCCGCCTGTGGAAGTACTGTCACGCGTACTCCATTGGGAGCGCTGATCTCTCGGACGAGGAGCGCCAGCCCATTTGGTATGTGATGGATGAGGTTGGCTCGGCGGTAAATCACTCCGATGACCCGAACTTTCGGCTGGTGCCTCTGCTCTACCTTAACACCCAGACTACGTACAGCGTCCTGTTCCCGATCCGCGACTGCGAGGCGGGCGAGCAGGTGACTCGCGATGTGGTCGAGTACGTTGCCAAGGAGGCGCCGCAGCGGGCTGCTTTGCTTCTGCCATGGCGCGATGCCGACCTGACGGGCGAAAGCTTCCTGCAGGTGGAGCCGCGAGCGGATTACTTCACCAGCGGGCACATCGCCGAGACGTATCCCAAAGAAAACACGGATCCACTGCCTGCTCGGCCACGTTGCGATCCGTTGAAGGTCTACGCGGAGTACGAGGTGGTGCGGCAGCACCTCACATCTCCAGAGTTTCTTCTGGTAAACAACGAACAAGAGGCCGACGTTCTGTGGCTCACGCATCACTTTAAGACCTTCGAGAAGTTGGCCGACCAGTCGCCTGGCAAGTTCATCAACCAGTTCCCATTCGAGTACGTTATCACCATTAAGGATCTGCTCAGCATTGTGGGACGTCGGGCGGCCAAAGAACACCACAACGGGCTTACGCTAGACACGTATCCCGACTGGCTGCCCACCACCTACAACCTGTCGACGGAGCTCAGGGAGTTCGCCGCTTATTATCAGACGCGAGCGGCAAAGGGCCTCGATAATCACTGGATCATCAAGCCCTGGAACCTGGCTCGCGGCCTCGACACCTACATCACCGACAACATCCGGCAAATTGTGCGTCTGCCGGCCACGGGACCCAAGATTGCCCAGAAGTACATCGAGCGACCGGTACTGTTCCGACGCGATGAGCTGGACAGACGCGTCAAGTTCGACATTCGCTATGTTATCCTCCTGAAGAGCGTTAAGCCCCTGAAGGCGTATGTGCATCGCAAGTTCTTCCTGCGCTTCGCCAACCATCCGTTTTCGTTGGACAACTTTGACGATTACGAGAAGCACTACACGGTGATGAACTACCAGGAGGAGGCTCAGTTGCACCACGTCAAGTGCGAGGACTTTGTGACCCTCTGGCAGGAACAGTACCCGGAAAACGACTGGCCTGGCCTGGAGCAGCAGATCTGCAGCATGCTCTACGAGGTGCTGCAGTGCGCCAGCCAGGCAGATCCGCCCTGCGGACTGGCTCCCTGTGCCCAATCGCGAGCTCTTTACGCCGCCGACATCATGCTGCGTTGGACCGATGATGAGGAGAGGGTGATGCGGCCTCAACTGCTGGAGATCAACTGGACGCCGGACTGCAAGCGGGCCTGCGACTACTATCCCGACTTCTTCAACGACATCTTCCGGCTGCTCTTTCTGGACGAGGAGAACGACGAGAGCTTCCGCCTGCTGCGGCCAGACAAGGATCAATAAATGCTTAATGCTTACTCGTGTACTTTATTTCTGGCTTAGACTATGAAAAACTTAAATAGCTTGCATTTTGTACAATATACAAGTAGGTGTGTGTGTGTATGCTTCTATGCGTGGGGAACCAAGTGCTTAAGGCTCAACCAGCTGGTGGTTGGTGGTGTGGCTTATGTTTCTATCATAGCTTGGACAGGCTCAAGTTCAAGAGTCAAGAATTCAGTGTCGAGTTCAAAGAGTGAGCTTACAGTTAACGCGTCTTACAATTCTCAATTGCAAATGGCACTTGATGAACGATGAACGGATGAACAAGTGAAATGAAGAGTGAATGAAAATGAACATGTCTCGCAAATGTACAGGATGATATCCCAAGAATATATATATATTAGAGTAGATGTAGTCACTGATTTAAACTTAAGGCAACGTTGAAGGCACCCAAGTCAGGCAAAAAGGCGATTCAAACATAAAGTCAATATGTTCTCAAGGGTCTTGTCCTTGGCAACCAGTGTGGGATCTGGGCTTAACTCTGAATAATACACGTACGAACTAATAGTGCGTGAAAATGCAACGCGAAAACGTCTATGAATGAACTTACATCTAGCTAAGGCTAGCTTATAACTCTAGGGATCGAGTACAACCGCTAAACACAGACCTCGTCGAAGTCCAAGCGCACCTTCTCGTCCGCGGATGCTAGCTTATGTATAGTCTTTTTGATGCGCAGCGCCGGCAGACGCACATTGGGATTCTGGTGCCAGCACTCCTTCATTAACTTGGACATGCCAGCCAGCAACTGCAATCGTGATGAGATGAGTACCAATTAGAATGAAAACTCTGAGAGACTGGTTCGAGGCGACTTACCGAGTCTGAGCTCCAACGATTGGGTATGGAGGGCCTGTAGTTGTCGGTGCAGACCACTTTGCGCATATCCTCAAAGCTGGGATCCATGGGCACCACATCAGAGAACGGCACCTTGTACTCCTCGGCGATACCGCACGCAATGGTGCGGCGACAAACCTCCCACAGAACCAGTCCGAAAGCGTAGATATCAGTGCGTCGCAGCGCCTCAAAGCATTCCAAGTCAATGCTGCCCCAAGAACACATGAATTAAGACAATCTTCTCGGCGTATTCATAACTTTATGAACTCACCTCTCGTCCAAAACCTCGGGTGCCATGTAGCGTTTGGTGCCCACCTTGGGATTGTTGCCCAGGTCCAATAGTCCCGTCTCATGCGAATGGGTGACAGCCAGACCAAAATCGGCTATTACGCACGTTCCGTTCGAGGTGACCAAGATGTTCTTTGACTTTAGATCCCGATGCGCCATTGCTGGCTTTCCTTGCTTGCCAAATATCTCCGTGTGCAGGTGCACCAATCCATTAGCTATCGATAGACAAATCCAAACCATGTCGTTGCGGCTCAAGGCATTGCGGTTGAGGTGATCGAAGAGGGAGCCCAGCGGGTAGTAGTGCGTCATCAGCCAGAGTTGTGTGCACGAGTTGCGCGACGTCATGTCGGACCCGATGAAGCCGAGAATGTTTTCATGGCGAAGCAAAACGGTGCTGTAAAAATGCGATAACAATTGTTGATTCACAAAGCCAAAAAAGTAATAACAAATGACTCTCACCTGTAGATCTCCGTCTCCCGCTTCCAGGACTCCTCGTCGCGACTGAAGAATATCTTGACGGCTATGCTCTCGCCGTGCCAGTGACCCCGCCACACCTCGCCGTATTTGCCCCGACCAATGCACTCGATCAGGGTGACCTGCTTGGCCAGCGTGCGCTGCACGAGCAGTGGCAGTCCGCTGCCCGATCCGGAGGTCACAGAGTGCTGCAAGTATTCCCTTAGCGTACTGTCGCCGGCGCTGGTGGCACGCAGCAGCTCGTCGTTAACCAGATACGATTCCGGGTCCTCTTTGGTGCGCGAGGCATGCAGACGCTTGCGATGGCTGCGCCGGATGAAGAAGATGGCCACTACGCCCAGCAGAGAGATGATCAGAAAGGGACCCAGAATCGCCAGGGACATCTTGCCAATCCGGCTGGTGTCCGCCGTGACGGTGACACTGGCGAAGGGCGCCAGATCGGGAAAGTCGCCGCTGTTGCAGTAGTCGCCGTTGCAGCAGACCAGGCTGTAGTAGTTGTCCGTATTCCGTTTGCTGGGGCCACCATTGAGCTTGTTCGGCGAGCTCTGCCGGCACAGCGGCAGCTGTTCGAACGAGGTGGTGCAGCCGCGGGACACCTTTTCGTGGCCATCGGCATCGCGGGTGCGGGATTTCCAGCACTGTTTTGATAATTATATGGATTAGTTTTGGTTTTCAGCTTGGCCCAGGATCAAAACTCACCTGAATGGCGTTCTGGCAGGTGTGGGAAGACTCTAGGGGATCATGGCAAGGCGGCTCGCAGGAGTAGCATTTGTATCTGTTGAAAGAGAGAGAAGGGTAAGTAAGTGGGTTGTATAATAAGAGTGATTGAAGCAGGGAAATGGACCAAAATGACCAGGAAAAACCAAGCCCGAATGTGTTACCTTCTTTTCATGCGGCGCTTGCTCTTAATGTGTCTTCTAATCAAGGATTAGCAGCGTGTTAAAGGGTTGTTCGAATGATATTAGCAAATACAGTGATTTTTGCCCAAAGGCAGGAAGGGTAAACCGTAAACTAAAACTTAAATCAAGTTCTAATCACCTGGGATGTGTCTGCACCGAGTTCTGTGGCACCGCCGGCAGCTCCTTGCCGTTGAGATGGGCGGACGTCTCCATGTCTATGTCCTGACTCTCTTCCAGCAAACGATCGCTGATTTCCGCTGAAAAAAACGAAAAAAAAAAAACAAACGCACATCAGTCTCATGCATACAGCACACATGCACACGCAACAGACGCACACACTCTCGCCCCACCAAGTTCTGTATACACACGGAACTCTGGAGTGCGCCTGTGTGGGTGTGGGGCCAATCATTGAGAAAATGCACTTATGCTGCGTACGCCCACGACAGCATTCGAATCAGTTTATATAATGCGTTCTCTGGGGGCTTTTTCCCCCAATAAGCATCCAATAATTGCACTTCAAGCCCGAGCGTGGCTAATACGCAGCACAATTGGCCAGAACCGCAGCATATGAAAACAAATCAGGGCCTTCCGAAACGCACACACGACACTTTTCAATCAATTTGTTGAGGCTCCAGGACCCCTTTCAATCGCGTTTTTTATGTTGCACGCCTCGCAGGATGTTTGGTTTGAGCGATTTGAACACTTAGAAACGTACCTCTTGCATTATAGCATAGCGAAAACGACAATAGAAAAACTAAAAATAAGTTGGACTCCATTGCTCCATTCCGTTTCTAGTGCAGAGTGTGACCAAGGCGGCGCTAAAGGGGGATACCTACTGCATCAAAATACCGCACTGCGTGAATGTTCTAAATTTGGCCAGTGAAATATACCAAGCATTACACGCACACACGCACACACCGATGCATAGCGTACGCACACCACCACACCGAGCAGCCGGTCCAGCGGAAAAGTTTCTAGAACGTGAAACTCGAACTCCATTTAAATCTTTCCCCCAACAGCTGAGCGATAATTAAATAAATATAGTTTATTGTGGCTGCAACAACAGAGGCCCAAATATACATATATTTAACAGGTGAGTGGCGTGCATAGAAGAGTTAACCGCAATCGGAGGTGTTTTATGGGACATGTAAGTGATGTGATACTACATGGAACCTACGATATACACAGAGGTGTTGACTTATAAAAGGTGATTCCATCCCAGATCCTGTATTATAGGTATAACTACGCGATTCGTATGTATGCTGGGAGTGGGCGACCGGTTTCGTCCCAGAAAATCAATTGATTATTGGCTCTCGTATCGATCAAGCGAGCAGACAAGAGTTTTCCCCTGCCCCCTTCCCTCCGCCACAAACATGTGTTTGCTCGGTCACGTAACTGCTATAATTTTCCACATTTTCCTCTCGTCCGTCCCCGGGAGATACACACGCAGTAGGGAATACTATATGTACCCCTTTTTACCTCCCACCAAGTACACACAATATCGCAGTCGGTAAACATTACAATTATTATCACGAGCGAGGAAATATGTACATATGTATATGTACTCTGTATGTGCAAGATATAGTTTATTGTACTATTAGTTGGGCTGCGCCAGAAATCGCACAGTTGGAGGGACGGCTGGGGAGGGGGGCTCGGGGGGGAAGAATCCCGCTAAACAAAAACAATTGGGGGCAAGTGGTTTTTTTTTTGCACGCTTATCAAGAGCCAGCCCCTCTCTGCGCAGACACTGCTCTCTCTCTCTCTCTCGCTCCCAGAGCTCCTTCATTATTTGCCGGCGTTTCGGACGCACCGCTCTCATTCTTCGAAGCCCACTCGTCGCGAAAGCACTGCTCCCGAAATAAAAACAATAATAATACAAACTCAGAAAAGGTAACGCAACGTCTGCCGCTAGAATCTGAAAAACTACGCAGTTCGGAAAATAATATAGCGCGTGGTCAACATGTTGATCTTTCTTACATAATGCTAATAATAACACGATAAATAGCCGGCAAAATTTGGCAACGACCTTACTGCGTCATTGATTTAATAATAATATTTATTTGCTTATCGCCCGATTAGAATTTCGTGATATTCATAGGTCTTTGGTTATGCATTAGTCGAGACGGAATGGTGGGACTAGGACAACCTTGGACGAAGCTTATCACTTTATAGATTGGAAAGTTCTCCATCATATTTCAACGGGTTTCGTAAATACAGATTTTTTAAAGGATCTAAACTCATAACTAAAATTTCCAAGTACCAATTTAGCAAAAACATATTAAAATTAGCAAATAGAAAATCCCAAAATTAGTCAAATTAATAATTAAAAGTATAAATAATACTCACTAGTAATGTTCAAAATTTTTCGTTATAGACACATAGAAATTTAGAAAGTAAAATAAGCATAAAAATAGATTAAAATCAACCTAAAAAAACAATTTTAAAATGATAAATTCATGGTAACAGTTTCATCAGCTTTTTCTAATCGATTTCTTGCTACAATTTCCCCTTCACAGAAATCAACAACGTTCCAGAAACCAAACGCATTTGCCAAGGAAACGTGTTCAAAAACAACTAACAGAAAACAGGCCTCAAACAAACAAACAAAACAACATAAATTATTCCCTCAAAAGTGACTAAAAAAAATATTGTTATTTGTGCGAGAAGAGAGATCTCAACGCGAGTGAAGTGTCCGCTTGAGAGAGCGCTATGTCCGCATCTGCTGCCCCCGGTTCGCGTAATAAACACTCGAAAACCCGTAACGATGAGCAGCAATTAGACGTGACTAAGGAAGAGTTCGACCGGTTCCGTCAGGCGCTCGGCCAGGAGGAGTTCCGTAAGCTGTTCTTCGAGTACGTGGAGGAGATCCAGGACCCCGCCAACCGCAAGATCTACGAGGAGGAGATCACGCAGCTGGAGAAGGAGCGTGGCGTGGAGGTGAGGTTCATCCATCCGCAGCCGGGATTCGTAATTAAGACAGCGCTAGATGGCGAGCTCAAGTGCTTCATCAACATCGCCGGCTCGCCCGAGATCGAAAGGCCCAAGAACGAGGTGGCCATGGATCCGTCGAATGGGAGTCGCGGCCTGAGCTGGTCCATTCCCATGGCCCAGACAGCCTCGCGCGATGACTGCGATGCCAAGAACAACCGGTGCAAGGTGTTCGACGTGGTCTTCCATCCGGACGCCCTGCACTTGGCCAAGCGGAACAAGCAGTTCCGTCAGTGCCTCATCGACACTGCGCTGGATGCCGTCGAGCGGGAGTATCAGGTCAGCCTGGATCGCGCCAATCTCAAGTTCCCCAAGCTGGACTACAAGGGCATCGCCCGTCCCACTGTGATACGCAAATTGGCCGAGAATCACTCGGCCGACGACCAGGAACCCCATCCCCTGGGGGACATCTATCCCACTAAGCCGCCAACCGCCTCTGACGGGAAGCCCCGAGTCCTGCCCATGAAGGCGAAGCCATCTCCCGTGCCGGAGTTCACGGTGCCCAGGTATTCGATCAAGCACAGCCACGATGTTGATTTGTCCGAGTACACGGACGAGCTGGACGCCAAGCTGCACGTGACGGTGCCTCGCTCTCTTGTCGTCGAGATCGAGCTGCCGCTGCTCCGTTCCACCGCCGAGTGCCAGCTGGATGTCACCGCAAACTCCGTTTATCTGCTCAGCGAGCGCCAGGGTGCCAAGTACCGGCTGAAGCTGGACCTGCCCTTCACCGTGGACGACAAGGCGGGCAGCGCCCGTTTCGACACCGATCTGCGCCGCCTGTGCATCACGCTGCCCGTGGTGCGGACTAACGTACGCGAGCAGCGCCAGATGCATGATACTTTGCGCCACTTTAGCCGCGAGGACAGCGGCGTGGAGCTCCATTCCAACAGCGAGTCGCCCGTGGAAGAAGACGGCGATGGCGACCTCAGCGATTCCAAGGCGGATACCTCCGAGACTGGTATGGTTATTCTAGATTTTTGTTGACTTGTCTTTTAGCACTTTTGATGTTCCACAGCCACGCCCACTGCCACGCCCGTACACAACGCCCACAAGCCGTTCCTTAAGAGCTCCGTGCACTACCAACTGCCCGCCAAGTTCGACTGCAATGTGCTGGACAACGTGATGGCGTTCGTTCTGCATGTGCCCAACGTTCAGCCAGACTCCATTCAGCAGCTGAAGGAGCAGCGGAGCCTGCACCTGCAGTTCGCCACCATCGGCAGTGGCTACTACCCCACCCACTATGCTTTCTACGTGGAGCTGCCCGCCGAGGAGGGAGGAGATCTCGCCATTGAGAGTGCCGAGGCGGAGGCGTGGGATAATAATGTGGTGCTGAAGCTGTGCTTTAGTTCGCAGAGCGAAACGCCACAGGAATACTTGGCCGGACTGGATGCCACGGATCTCAAGGAGTACTCAGTTCACGGGCAGTACAAAGTAAAGGATAAGAAGGGGGACAAAGCGAAGACTGAAGATGCCCAGCTCGATGTTAAGTTCAAGCACAAGGAGGGCCAGGCCCTAAAAGTCACCATTCGCCCGGTGCCGAAGGAGAACGAGCATGAGGAGGAGGAGGAAGCGGAGCTGGAAGACCAGGAGCACGAGCAAGAGCCGCAGAACGCTCATAACAAGAAGCCGAACAAGAAGCAGCGCAAGCGCAATAAGAAGGAACGCTCCCTCTCCGAGTCGGCCTGCGAGGATATTCTCGACCAGAAATCCCTGACTGACATCCCAGTTCCACAGCCCAAGGCCACACTGAAGCTTCCGCAGCGCAAGCAGCGCAGCTACTCGGAGTGCAACGACAGCAGCGTGGGCAGCGGCAGCTCCCACCGCGGCATCCTTAAGCGATTCAGCCGCTATGGTCCTCGGCCCTCGATGTCCGACAGCTGCTCCTCCATCGACGACTGCTCCTCCTCGTACTCGTGCTCCGTAGACGCTTCCGGAGCCACGCTCTTCTCGCACTCTTTTGGCGGCATTCCCGAGGAGGATCGCAGCGACGCTGGACTCTCGGAGAGCTGCAAGAAGACTGTTAGGTTTAATGACCACATCATGAAGCAAGTGTTCCGGTAAGTGCCAGAAATTTCTCCTGCGATGCAATTTAATTTGATAATTTACTCGGATCTTTTTAGACTTGATTCCAGCATCCTGGGTCAGCGTAAGAAGAACCAAAAGCGCCGAGATCTCAAGCTGCGGGCCCAGCAACGTCGCCTTAGCGAAGGCGATTCCGTGGATTACGAGGAGACCCGCGGCACTGCCATCAAGGTCAGTTGGGGGCGGAAGAGGGTGTGTGTGTAGAGGCTGCTGATTGGGCTGATCTCGTTAAGTGAGCGAATATCCCATTCCAACTGGTTAGGAGGCAGTTAGATTTGTTGGCTTGTTAATTGAATTAGCGGCCGTCAGCTAAATCGCGCAGTTTGGCTTGACTTGCCTGAGGCCAGACGCCAAATATTGATCCCGCTCTTTGTCTGAACCGCTTCAATTACACGTGTGCGAAAGCCAAATAGATCCTGGGTTTGGCTCTATTTTTAGCAGGAATTTTGTGAAATTTAATTCAAGTGTGTTAATTGATATGCAGGTGAAGCGAATTTCGCAGGGAGTGGAAAGTTGTTGCAGTTGTGAAAATAACTTCAGGAAACTTTTTACGAAAGCTAACTAAAGTAATCAAATCGCAGTTCTAATTGAGAATTGGATTGGTTGCCGTTGAATACCTTCTTGATAATTTTAACTAAAAGCCTAATCTTGGCAGGCCAAAGGCTAAAAATATATAAATTTAATTAATAATAAACATTCATTTACTTTACAGCAACAAGGAAACCAATCAAGCAAAGGCAATAAGCCGAAGGGAGGCTCATCCTCGTTCCACGACAGCGGCCTGGATCTGACCGGGGGAGCTAACCATGGCAACAATAGCGAACAAGACAACAAGAACGCCATGATGTTTGAAATGGATGACGAGGATGATGATGTTATGTAAACGCGAAATATATACATAGTTTTTTCGAGTGTTTTAGAGGCATGTTTTCAAGCTATTTATATTAACTATTGCTACTCTTTATTTTTTTTTTTAAATATTTATACACATTGTATTTGGTTTGGTGTCCAAGGAACTCGCTCAATTGGAAATCTATCTAAGCATACAACAAATTGTATTTAGGCAACGAAAAATCAGGGCTAAAAGAAATCAAAATATTCATAAAACCATTAATTGTTATATACTTCGGTTGATCATTGAAATTGTTAAAACAGAAGAATGAACGAACCTATTACTATAGTTCATAGTTACACCCATGTTCATTGCAAACTATAAGTTGTAAGTAAACATTAAACACTCATTTATTGGCTGCCTGCATGCTCATAGCTCACAATCAATAACTATACTACACGGCAAACATAAACAATATCAATAGTTAACAATTCCTCTAGTATTATACACGCAGCAACACAGCATCAGAAGTACATAGTCTGTAAGCCATGGCTGAAACAATGAATGTGTAACTTTAACTTTTGTAAACCGCCACAAAAAAGTTAAAATATATATACACCCCAAGTGAATCCAGTCAGAAGTGCTCCTCGAGCAGCTTCTGAATGTGTCCAATTTGCTGGAGCTCCCTCCGCTTTCCTTCCAGCACATAGAGAACGGGACAGTCGAGGGAATCGCACTGGAGGTCACCCAAGCGACCGCAGCAGGCCTGGCATATCTGTCGGGTCAGGTGATAGCCCCTCTCCAGACGCGCCGTCTTATCCGAGAGCACAACCACACACTTGGGGGCATTCCTCAGGCAGTCTGGACAAATGCCCGCCTTGGTCTGGCGGCCACAATCGATTATGCAGCTGGTGGTGGAGAAATACTGCGAGATGGTAGACTTGGCGCCTCTGCCTCCTCCGGCCAGCTCGTTGCCCGTCCCCACGGCGGGCGTCATTAAGAGCTTTCGCGGCAGACTGGCGAACCAGTCATGGACATCGGCACCAATGAGCAACAGACAGCGGTTCAGCGGTGGTATGATCGCCTTGGCGATGTAGTACATGGCGTTGATCTTGTGTCCCTCGTTGGCCAGAACGTCGTGGGGACTGCGCACGAGGCGAATAAGCTGCATACCCGGTGGCCCATTCACAATGATAAAGGGAACTCGCTCCCCGCGACGTGGAATACGCCTGGGGTCCTTTTGCATCCATTTTCTGGCAACAATTTCAAATGATTATTATTCATTTTGAAAGCTAAAGTACATTCTTACCGTGTAAGAGCCAAAGCTGGGACACAGGCTGTGGGCTTGTATCCATTGAGGCCGCGGAACTCCTTGGCAAAGATCAGGTCCTGCAAGTTGGCCCGGCCAGAGAGCAGTTTGGTAAACTGCCGGCACACGTACTGCTTGATTTGACTGACATCCTGCGTCTCGAAGAGCAGACGCAGCACCTTCTCTAGCATCTTGGCCACCGCCGGACAGCCATCCCGCCGCACCGTCTCAATGCCCTTGGCCTCGAAGACGGGCTGTGCCTGGTCGGCCGTCTCGTACATGTAGCCCACGTAGCGCTTCTTGGTCTGCAGCAGGCACGGCTGATAGACCTTCTCCAGCTTCAGCTTCACCGGCTGTGGATTCATCTCGGTGACGGCTTGGGCGATCTCCTCGCCAATGCGAAAGGCTTCGGCCCGATTTCGGCCTGGAACCAGGACAAACATGGAGTCCGTGTCGCCGTAGACAACGCGCACCTTCCACTCCTCATTGGCCTCCACGAGTTTGATGGCTCGCTCAAGTGTTTCGCGGCCCTTGGACACCACCGAATCGCCCACCTCGACGGACGGCATCCGTCCACTAAAGTTGGCAGCCGTGTAACCGTAGGTGACGTTCGCCATCAGCTTCAGGCCCAGCTGCCGGGAGTGCAGGATCCGTTGCAGGGCGGAGCTATCCTTGTGCAGCTTCATCGACTGCTTGACCATTTGGCGTGTATCCAGGATCTCGGTGAGCATCCGCGGTAGGATGCCTTCGCGCACCTCACGCTTCACGAACACCACGCCGCAGGGCGACACCGTGACCAGATCGTGCTCCAGCAGCTTCTGCAGCATCTGTCGAGAGACGCGCAGCTGCGAGGCGCCGAACTCGAAGGGCGAACTCCCTCCCAAATGCTCCACCCGGCCCAGGCATGTGGAAAAACAGTAGTTGTAGGCAATGATCATGCTGGGGTACAAGCTCTGGAAGTCGAGGACGATCAGCGGATCGGCATAGAAGCGCGACTGGGGCTCCAGGATGAGGGCCAGGTACTCGGGCGCCCGCATGTGAGCCCGCTGCTGTACGCTCGGTGACAGGGGCACCATATTCTTCGGCTTGGCGATTCTGATGACATATTTTTGTTATGAAATCGTTGAGGACTTGCAGCCTTAGACTCACCTTAACATCATGCTCTCCACGCGGAACTGTGATCCTCGCGACAGCACCTCGTAGAACTGGATGCCAATGAGCTTGGCCATTTCACTGGTGCGCCCAAGCAGATCCAACTGATCCAGCAGAGCCAAGGTGCCACGCACCCGCTCCAGGTGGTACTCCATCACAATCCAGCGCGTGCAGGGCGAGGCAAACCACTCACTGAGCGCCTTGGGCGAGTGCCACGGACATCTCCTGTGCAGAATGTGGTACATAACGTTTTCGAATGTATACGAGGTCAGAGCAATCTCTGATCTCATCAGCCGCCAAACGTCCAGCAAGATGCGGCCGCACAGCTTCATCTCTACGTCCAGGTCGGTGAACTGCTCCCGATCCTCGTCCACAAAGTCCCGAACCTTCTGTGTGGGCACCCGGGACAGAAGAGGAGCAATGTTGAAGCACAGATGCTTGGCCCGGTCGATCACGTAGCCCCAGGAGGACATCTCGATCTCGTAGCCGGCGTAAATGTCTGCATCCCAGCGCCCGCACAGCACCAGCAGCGCCTCAAAGGCCTCCGCTTCGCTGCCCACCACTTGAACCTCAATATCGCGGTCCAAGCCGTGCGTGAACCCCTCGGTTAGCAGATCCTGGGCATTGTTCACCATTATATAGCCGCAAGCCTTGCTGGGCAGACTGTCATCCGGCAGACTGTGCTCGATGGCGTAGAACAAGCAGCGTATCTCGTCGTGCATCGGATCTGGCTGGAGTTCGCCTCGCGTGCACACAAACACTTCCAGAGTCATGATGGTCAGGTGGTTGCACTCAATGTCCGCCTTGGCCTGTTGCAGGTTCTCCAGGTTCACCTTGAATCCAAACGTATTGTCCAGGGTGGCATGACTCAAGCCGAAGCTAAGATCGTGCTGCTGGGCCTGGTTACAGGCTCCCTCTAGCTGCCGGAGGAAGGAACTCCGCTCCAGCTCCGCCTGGACAACGCTGCTAGAGGCGCTCTGCTCGCTGGACTGTGAACTGGCCAGCTCCTCCTCTCCATGCTGGGCGTCCTTAAAATTGAGTCTGGTGCCGCGCTTCAAGCGATTTTTAGCCGCTTCTTTGGCCTTGCTGCTGATGGGAGTCTCCTTTCCCTTTCCCTTGGCTTGGGATAAGGGTGTGAGGCTTAGGCTGCAGTCCAACTCCTCCCCAGCATCCTCTTCACCACTCCCCTCCCCATCGGCGCCCTCAGCCTGGAGCATCATGGTGATCTTTTGGCGCTTGATCTTAATGGGGCTGTCCATGTCTTCGGATGTCTTCATAGTTTCCCCTCGCTGGCGAAGTACCTCCTGGGCCTTCAGCCAGACCTTGGCTTCCTGCGGGGTGGGCGCACTTTGCGCAGGTTCTACCACTACCTTCTGCCGAGTGCTGAAGAACTCCCGCATACGTTGCTCTCCCCGATGTCGCTGCAGCATTGCCGGGCCGCCGATCGCAATAAGTTGCTGGCGCCTCCAGGAGGCTAGCCCGCGATCATTTCCCAGAGCACTCTGGAAGGGCTCGCAGTCGTTAAGCTTGTTGCCCGGGATGTGCAGCACCAGGAAGCCCACTTCCGTCACCTTGGTCACGTCCGCTGGATCGCTGTAGAAGGGCTGTTGGAACTCGAACTCAGGTATGTCCAGCTTGCGGCAGCCACGAACCACTTCGTCGTAGGAAGGCGGCAGTTCCAACGGAGTTATCACAAAGGAAGCTTTCTTGGGAGTGCAGGGACGAGCAGGCGAGGCCGCAGGCATCCCGGGACTCTCTATCACATCACTGAACACCGAAGGACTATTGACAATTAGTGAGTGCTCGTAGAAGCTTTTCATTAGCTCAGGTGTGTGGCTCTCAGTGCTCCTTTCGCTCAACACAGGCGTAGTCGGTATCTCTGGTGGAGTTCGGCTTGTGCTTGGCGTTAGCTCCGAACGAAAGCTCCTCCGCAGACGCCTCAAATTGGGTGTCTTTCGCAGCTTTTTGGGCATTTTATCAGCCTCCGTATCGGACTCAATGACCTCTTCTTCATCGCTTAATGCAAAGTGGTACTCTTCCTCGCCAGGACTCGTTGATTTCTTAGCAGAACTAGGAGTGGGTTCAGGTGGAAAGAGTTCTTTTTGTACATTCTCAACATTCAGCTTGGGGTCTTCGGCTGCTTCGCCTTTTTGATTAGAGCTAGTTTGGGGTTCTTTTAATTGTTTAAGGTGACTCTCGTGCTTCTTTTCTCTCCTCGTCTTAGGACTTTTCTTTGGTTCAGGATTTTCTGTCTCCATAACCAATTTCTTGTCTCTTTCTGTTGTATTTTCAACACTCCTTCGAGGCTGTTCTTGATCTTTAGACGGTTGGTTAAGACTGTTCGGATGATTCCCTTCAATTTCTGTTTTTCTACTTTGCTCCAACTGTTCCTGATGACGGGCACTACGACGTGGCTTTTTATCTTCCATTTTATTGCTTTTTGGCTTTGTGGTTTTCTCCTTGCTTGCCTGGGGTTTCTTGCCTTCATCATCGGCTCTTAACTTAGCCTTGACTTGATGGCGTGAACTTCTTCGTGGCTGCTTCTCCTGGCAATCTTCTTCTGGCAATCGCTCACCATCTGCACTCTCAAACATGTCGGAGAAACTGGGATTCCTATCCCGAGGCGTCAGAGAGCAAATCACGTGTGTCTTGTCCAAGTTGCGTGTGGAACGTCTGGAACTCCGAAGAGGCGTAAGACTGTGGGAAAGAGGAGACAAAGTTTAAGGATTTAAATTAAATCAAAAGAATTTGATGTTACTCGTTTTGTAAGCGTATGAAACTGTTTGATTCCTCAACACTCTTCCGCCGCAGCTCTGTCATGGCCAGTTTCTTGCGCAACGATAACTCTGGCCTAAAATAAAGAAAGTTTTGTATTGAAAATATTAAGGATATTAAGGTTTACTTACCCAGGAGTTTTTGGCTCCTTATCAAGTTGCAAGCTAAGGCGAGGATTCACCGCTTTCCTTATGGTTTCCTCACTGTTTTCTACAAAAAACGGAATACATTATGTGGCCCAGTGTTCCCTTATGGGGCATACCCACTCTTCGTTGAAGAACTACTGCCAATTGTTAGGGGCAGCGGTGCGTACTTCTTGGCCGCACTGGACTTGGGGGTGCGAGGCGACTTCAAGAGGCTGGGGTGGCCCTTTGGCGTGGTGGGAGGAGTTTTCGGAGGACTCGTGCCCCTGGACTTGGAGCTCCTTAGTTTTTTCGGTGTAAGTTGAAGGCGATCGTCGGCTCCATCGATTTGTGGCAGCTTCGCGGATGGATCTACGGGCTTTGGCTCTGGCTGACTTTGGGTTAGCTTAAGCAGGAGCTCATCGATGTCGTCGAGAGCGGTGGAGAAGTCATGCCGTGTGCTCTCGCCCTCGTCCTCGTCGGAATCACAGTCCTCGTCGTTTAGAGCAAGGCCAGTTTCCTTGTTCAAGACCTCTGGAGTCAGTTCAACTAAGAAAAGAGTGAATAATATTATAAAAGAAAAGCTATAGTTATGGGCTGCTCTTACAGTTCTTATGAGGCTGCGACAAGGGCGCCAGTGAGCTGTCTAAATCCACCGGGGACTCGTTGTCGTTCTGCTCCTCGAGCTGCTGTAACACCTCTAGTAGCTCCAGGTCCTCATCCCTCACTGCAGCAGTGGAAAATTGTTAGTTGTTCACCATGAAAATATCGATTTGGCAACAGTTTACCCACAGGTGGCATCGTGGGGCATCGCGCCATGTGGCTGCGAGAGACTCAGAATGAGCTCCTCGTCCACCAACGTAGCGTCCATGTATTCTGAATCGTCCCTTGCCATCGGAAGGCTGACATTACTGCCGCTGCCATTGCTGCAGGCCACATGATTCTGAATAAAGGAGGCATTGACCAGATGCTGCTGCTGATCCTGGGAGCATTCCTCGGGATAAACGGCGTTGGCCAGAAGCTTTTGCAAATTCCAAGTGCGTCGCTGCTCCTTGCTGGTGGGCAACGTGGTGGTCTGCATAGTGATATTGGCCACACTCGTCTGATCAGCTAACGTTTGCTCCGACAACGTGGATTGCTCCAGTGTCATCAGCTTGCTCTCCAAGGCGGTCCGGTAGAAGATATCGCTCTCGGCTCTTTCCACCAAAACTCGCTCCTGCGTTTCCGGCAGCTTCAATTCTGGCACCTGAAATGGACACTGCGGATTAAGGGGAGCTGCAGTTTTATGATGACCTACGCACCGCTTGTACTTTCTCCTCTTCGCCGGCAGCTGTGTGCTTTTCGACCAGCTTCTGGCGCCGCATGCTCTCATCGTTCCATATGGCCTCGATGCCCGGATTGGTATGGCGGCCCTTGCTTTTGGTCACCAACTGAAAGCGATTCAGGATGAAGCTTGAACTGACGTCCACCTCCAAGGCACTGCAGGCCACCTTCTTCACGCTAATGGTGTCCAGAAGTTGGGCGGGCTTGACGTTCGGATAGGGAACCACTGCAAGGAGGTTTAGATGTGCGATTTAAGAGCTGATGCAAAGAACTTGCCCTCATCTTCGTGGCTGCGCCGGAACTTGAGCACCTCCAGGGGCACGTGCAGGTAGCTCATCCCGTACAGGTTGTAGTCGATCATAAACTGCAGGATGTAGGGCACGTGCGACTCGTGGGCATTAAAGTTCTTGCTGAGAATGGCGCCGCTCTGGAGGAGATTGGCGGCGCGGCGCACGAAGCGCGGATTGAACATGTAGATCTTGAGAAACTGATGCTCGACGCGATGGTAACCGTAGAAGGGTCTGCCAACGGAAACGATATAGTCTCAAATTATGGAAAAGAAAGCTCCGTTTGGGAGCACACTTACATTCCCTTGACCAGCTGGATTTTGAAGACATGCTGGGCGTTGGAGCTGCCCTGACCGAGGGATATATTGATGGCCTTGTCCAGGTGCATGGCTATCTGCAGGATGCCGCGCTCCAGCGACTCAAAGTCCTTCTTGTCGTAGGGAATGTAAAAGTACGGGAAAACGCCGTGGACATGCATGCAGGTCTTCTGGCCCCTAGAATTGCCCCCAAATACCCGCACCACCGGCACCTGTGAGTTGGAGCATCGAATTTATTAAGAATTTTCATAATTATGGTGAAATAAGAGCCGGCGTACCCGCTTGATCTCCTTGCCGCGCAACTCAGAGTAGCAGGGATCCAAGCCGAATTGCGGTTTCTCCATGTAAAAGTCTGCGATGACCAGGCGCACGGAGTACACCCCGTTATCCTCCGCTGCAGCTGCCATTTCTCAAGGACATGGGTTAAGTTATTTAAACAATTAATCGCCGGCAATTCAATTCAAAACAGGGTGACCAGCTGTGGGTTAAGTGTGACCTTTGCTATAAAACATACCTCACTACAGGGTAGAGCTTTGAAAATACTATCGATAAATATCGCAAGGGCTGCAGAAGGCGGGTAATTTTAGCATATGGTTTAGGTTTTTAGATTAAAATATAGCAGAGTAAAATAAAATATAGTGCAGATTTATAGTAAAGATATATAACCTCTATAAAAAAAATGCTGCTAATATGCTATTAGAAACTAACATCTCATTACGATAAACGAAACTTTATTATTTGATCTTATTTAATTGAGTTATATAGATAAAAAAAATTACAATTAAAGTAAAATAAAATATAAAGCAAAATTTTACTACAGATATACAAACTTTATTTTAAAAAATCAGCTATTAAGCTATTATAAACGTAACTTAAATAATATAAATTAAGCTTTAAAAATACTCCTCATTAAATTAATTAAAACATAAAGCTTACTCTTTGGAGGTATGTATATTTAATCAAAATTTTATACATTTAAGTTTAGATACCAAATCAATAACACTTGACTCACAATACAGAGTTAATAAAAGATAATCTTATCGCGGCAGAAACCATTTATTATCTACACACTTTGAGAACAAAGTAAATGCATTATATGGGATTAATAACACTTGCTTTGGGAGGCAAGTCCCAGTACGGTGGTGGCTGGTCCTTGCGGATCCTGAAGAAAGCCATTTGCACAGCATACAACGCGAAGCCGAGGTAAACTGCATAGAAAGTAGTCAAGTTAGAATCGTAACTCTATAACGAATACTTGTGAAATACATGCCTGTGAATGGGACAATCAATAAAAGAACTAAAACCCATAGATCGTTGGCCAAAAAGCAAATTCCTGCGTAAATCATCAGATAAAGGAAGATAGCAGTGGTGACCATCCAAGGCACATAAAACCTGTGTTTATCCTAAGTGGTCGCAACTCTGATTAGCACTTGAAGAGAAGATTTTTCAGACAGAAAGGATACGACATACCTTAATAGCACCTATGATGAGGACGATGCTCCCAAGAATCTGTAATGCCGCAACGTGAATTCCAAAGTCATACGAAGACCCTGCAAATGGTAAAGAACCCGATCATAGTGGCATTACCTAAGGATTTAAGTACCCTTTAACTTACCTTTCAAATCACCGACTAGCAGGTAAATTATCGCAAAGGCGATCGACATAAAACCCGAGCAAATAATGCCCTCTTTCGAGTCCAATTTCCACATTATCCGTATGTCCGTACAGGTGAAAGCCTGTGCTGCAAATGAACACTTGGCTCTCTGCGAATAAAAAGCTTTCGCTTTCCATCTATCTTATCGAAAATAATATACACATGTTCCTTCCTCTTTATTCTCAGAAATTAACAAGCTTTTTGAGTTAACATAGGCGGAGAACACCTGTCCTAAATGTGACTCAATACATTCTTTTTCTCAGTTACACTTATCTCCGACTCTGGCTGATCCTTGCGCATCCTGTCAAAAGCCTTCTTCACGGCGATCAAGGCACAAGTCAGACACACTGAAAGAAAAATTCATAATTAACGATAATGCAGATTATTATTAAGACCAAAGCTTACCAGCAAATGGTGCCGTCATTGTGTAAATAAAGAACCAATATTTAGAATAGGACCGGATCAGCATTATGATGGTCAGGTAAACCATCATGTAGATAAACAATGCCGTGGAGATCATCCATGGCACAAATAATTTGAAATTTTGCTAAATACATGAAATCAATAAATACATTTAATGAAATAATAATTTAAACAAAACTCACCTTAAAAACTCCCACTATCAGAGCCACGCTACTCAGTATCTGCAGGCAACTGATGTGCTTCCCCCATTCTAGATTTTCAACTGTGAAACGGGAAAACTTTAATGAAAATGAACAGTCTTTGCAGCTTTCTTAAACTCTTACCAAAATAATAATAGTCGTCCGCCACAGCCAGATAGACAATTGCAAATCCAATAGATACAATTGCCGAGAATATGATGCCGGGTTTGGTATCCAGCTTCAACATGTTTCTATGTAAATGTCACTATTTTACGTGCGATCTGGTTGAAGTGCTTTTTGCGAATAACAATTCGCACTGAATGCTGGTGAGCTTTTGCTCCCGCCTTATCTTATCAGCAAATAAGGAACAAAGACAGATGCTATAGTCTCTCGAGCGCAGCTTTGAATTTTAATAAAAAAAAAAGGGTACTATAACTTACTGAGTATGTCTTTATGTACTGCATAAAGTACAAAATTACGTAGTATATTCTTAATCAGCATCGCCAGCCGAGTCGATTTAGCCATCGGAGAGCGCTGTAGAGCCAGACACTCTCTCGTATTATACTAGTATTTGGCCAAGTTTATAAATTTCTTTAACTTTAACCCCTTTAATGTAAGTTAGTCTTATTTCTACGTTTCTTTTTCTTATTTTCTACATTTTCTGTATTAATTTCTAAATTCCTTATTACATATTTCCTAATTTCTTAGTAATATGTAATTATACCCTTGCAGGGTATTATAATTTCAGTCAGAAGTTTGCAACGCAGTGAAGGAATCATCTCCGACCCTATAAAGTATATATATTCTTGATCAGCATCAACAGCCGAGTCGATCTAGCCATGTCCGTCTGTCCGTCCGTTTCTACGCAAACTAGTCCCTCAGTTTTGAAGCTATCTGAATGAAACTTTGCAGATAGTCTTCTATATACTTTCACTCGTGCATATGTCGGAACGGGCCAGATCGGACAACTATATCATATAGCTGCCATACAAACGATCCGTAAATTTGTAGAAAAAAATTATAACTTCACTGTTTTTTAATATATCTTGCTCAACTCTCGGTTATAAGCTTTATACAATGATTCAGAATTTTAGATTAAATTTTATAAAAATCGGACGACTATATCATATAGCTGCCATACGAACGGTCGTGAAATTTTCAGAAAAAAAATTATAGCTCTGTCAGTTTTCAACATAATTTCTTCTACTTTTAGATACTAGTGGTTCATATTTTTTCAGAATTTTGTTGTAAATTTCATAAGAATCTGACGACTATATCATATAGCTGCCATATAAACAATCAGTAAATGTGGAGAAAAAAAAAATTTTACTTTACATGTAAAAATGTAAAAAAGTAGTTCGTATTATATTATATTGGAAAGAAATGTCCAAAATTCTGCTTTCCAAGCTCAGCTTTCGTACTGTTTTTTTTTTTTATATTCACTTCATTAGTTAAATAGTATATAATGGACTTTATTTATTTATGATTTTTTTTATTGCTTTGCTTATCTCCGGCTTGGGTCAGCAGAGCCACAGACATTTCATTCTTTCTTTTTGTTTTTGCTGTTCATTAATAAAATCTAGTCCAAAATTCTGCTGATTTTGATTTTGCCCCTTCAAAACATAAAGATACAGCTGTAGATGGCACAAAGACTGCTTTGAATACACTTTATTTAACTTAATTCACTTTGGTGAACTTGGCATTGTTCTTTTTCTGCCAAATATAAAAGCCTCCAATAGCCAGGAGGGCCACCAGACCCACCAGGAGGGTAGCCACTGTCGCGTAGAACACAAAAAGATCGAAAAGATGCAAGTGGCAGGAGGAGATGCCAATGCCTGGGGTGCGCACAGCTGCTCCTCCTTTGTGTCGGACGACGTAGTTCACCCAGAATAGGGCGCTGGCCAGGGCGCCAAGGGGACGGTCCCGGAATTCGTGGGAAACCTCTCGAATGGTCAACTGGAAGTGAGGCTCCAGAAGAAGCCTCTCCACTGCCCACGTTAGGGAGCTGCCGGTCACATTATTCTCCGCCAGCTGCAGGCCTACACCCAACTGAACGGCCAGCTGCATATTCCTTCGCTCGTGGTGGAAGAGGGGCAGTCCCAGAATGGGCACATTCCGTACGATTCCCTCTTGAAGATTGAGTAGGTCCCCGTTGGTCAGGAATACCTTCACCCTCGGGTGCGCCAGGATGTCTATCTGCGGCACTGCATGCTGGATCATCACATTCTTGGGCAAGCCCTCCAGGGTCTTTACATCGTGGCAGGTCCAGATGATGCCCTCTTTCCGGGAGGAGAAGAACGCGAACAGTGCCTCCAGCTTCTCCTTGGGCAACTCTCCGCAAGGCTGTTCGTTACCCAGCTGGACATAAATAACTCCAGACCGAGCCTCCTCCACGAACCGCTTGACGTTCCAGGGTAGCTCCTTTGGTCCTCGGATGTGCAGGCCGCCGGCAGGCACGATCTGTTGGATACTCACCCGGGGCGTCATCAATGGCACATGACTGTTGAGCAGGAGCAGCGATAGCTGGCTGGCCTGCAGCTCGGCAATGGAGTACCGCTGCTTAAAGTACTTGACCACCAGTTGCTCCTGCGCCCCGTAGTGATCCTTGGCAAACTGCTTTCGGCGGGAAATGCACTCCCGGATAGTGCCAAGGCGCTCTGTGAAGCCCAGCTGGGGCAAATCCAGTTCAGAGTCTATAGGACAACATGCCGCAGGCACCAGGGCCTCCTGAACGGCATCCATGTAGTTGCCAAAGTCTGTGGAGATGATGCCAACGACTGGTCGCTGGTGGATAAGTCCCAGGGCCAACAGGGCCTCCGTGTAAAAGTAGTCCACGAGGATCACATCGAAATCGAACTCAATGTAGGACATTTTAAGTAGCTTCTGCAGTGGCTCTTGGGCCAGGAAGTGGTCCAGCGCTCGAGCACCAACGCCAGCCAGCGACTGGCGGAGACTTTCGATGGGCAGACGACCGAGATCGGCAAGGTTTCCCTTGGGAGCCGCCTGCTTTTGCACTGTTAGATTATAATAAAAAGATGAAAAGATACAGATTGTGTCTTTAAATCGCACTTACACTCGCTCCAAAAGGGATACTCCTTTGTGACGGTTTCTGTGACATTATCCAGGGATTCCCCCAAACCATGGCCAGTGTACACTTCCACCTGACCAAGAACAAACAACTGATCCATAGTATTGAGAATATTATACACTTAAGATGTATGCTTACATTGTGGCCCCGGCTGGCCAATTCCGCCACTAGAGTTCGCATCACCGCAAAGTGACCCTCATTGGCGTGGGGAAACAGCACCAGGATCTTGGCTCCATGCGAGAACGGACCCAAAACTAGGGCACACAGAGCCAGGAGGATCCAGCGATTCCCTTGAGCTTCCTGTGGAGTGAAATACATCTTAAATGAGTCGCATCCGAAAGTACACATCATCGAATTTTCTTATCAGTTTGGGTCACTTTTGGGTGACACGGTTTGAACCCCTCCCATCCGCATACCAACCATATTCCAAATTTAAGTGATCAGCAGGGAAAGGTAATTAAGTTAAAAATGCATCTGCCGCTGGGACAACTCTTCCGGTTCCAGCGAGTCAACGAATCAAACTGAACTAATTTCGCTCCTTGCGACTCGACTCGTCCCAGAAACAAAACATCAACTGATTGCTCTCCGGAAAAAATAATCTTAGAAGTGCGTCCAGAATTTCTGCGGCCACTGGAACATGTGTGGTACATGAGATTGCCACCAGACACCAACACACACAGAAGCTTCTATATATGCCAGTACATATATGTACATATATGGGGGTTCCTATTGCTTTTGTTGATGTATTTGGAGCGAGTGTGGGGACTGCTGGGTATGGGGTACAATTGCACCGTAAACATTCTCATATATATATACATTTGTTTTCAGTTGAGCGATATGGGATCTCGTCTCTTGAGTTCATTGCTTCTCCCTCTCCTTAAAGGGGAGCCTTTTACTCCAGTCTGCATAATTCTTAAATGTACTCAAGTTTGAGTTTGAATTTGATAGAGAAACTTGCAAGCTCATCATTAAAATGCAGGCACAAACTCAAAATACTCTTGCAATTTAGGTATAAGTTTTCTTACTTCAATAGAGATTAAAGAAAGCTCAAATTATTATATACAAACTTTGTGTAAGGTTTACTGGATCTAACCTAACACCTTGAAACTGATTAAGATAGGCAATTATTAAGCATTGATCAGTCCTAATAAAAGTCTTAAAAGATATTAAACAAGCAAAGATGTGTAACTTAAACATATAATAAACAACTAAGGATATTAAAAGGTTTAATAATAACAAATTTCTTGTGTAACTTAAACATAAATTCAAGTAAACACACAAATTGCTGTGGTGACCCAATTAATACAGCTTAATCCCACGACTAGAAGCCACTCCCCCGTGCACCTGCTCACTCAATCATTCCCAATTAGCTCCCGGCAGACGCCAGAGCGAACGAACAAAAGTATGTATTCAGCTGCAAATTGTGCAAATCAGAAAAATGTGACTAAACCTTGTTTACACAGAGATCATAGGGAAATGGGGGAAACGAGAACGCAGATTCATATGTGTATACAAAAGGGAAACAAAACAAATTAGCGAAAAAAAAAGACGAAAACCGGTTGCCGCCGGCTGCCAGGGGAAGTATGTAGCTGAAAGAAAGCAATGGGCAGAAATGGTTCCAAAACCGGTTCAATGAACCTGAATACACACACAGGAACCTGCAAAGAAGGGAGCTGAAAAGAACAATGCCATCGATGCCATCTCGACACTATCACAAAAAATGTTCTTTATTTCTGTCATTTGTTTACGCAGCAGCAACGCCTTCCTAGTTGAGCAGAGCTACTTGCTTACGGAACATAAATATGTAAATAATCATGGCGAGAGCTATGTGTAAATGCAGATGCCTGGAAAAATCGATAACTGGCACGAAAATACGCTAATGCTTAGTTTGTGATTACTGATTACTGATGATTTATGCTTCTTCGATCGATGCTGCTTCGAGCCTCCTTAGTGCTTAGTCGGTGGCATCGGCCTTGGCCACGGAGAAGGGCTCGGAAACGGGGAGGGTGCCGCTGTTGGTGATGACCACATCCTTGACGGGACGATCGCGGGCATCCGTGGCTGTGTTCTCAATCTTGCGCACCACACTCATGCCGGAGACGATCTTGCCAAAGACGACGTGGCGTCCATCCAGCCAGCTAGTCTGCTTGGTGGTAATAAAGAACTGCGAGCCGTTGGTGTCCTTGCCAGCGTTGGCCATGCTCAGCCAGCCGGCGCCGTAGTGCTTCAGCTTGAAGTTCTCATCCTCGAAGCGCTCGCCGTAGATGGAGCGTCCGCCGGTGCCGTCGCCCTTGGTGAAGTCGCCGCCCTGGATCATGAAGTCCTTGATGACGCGATGGAACTTGCTGCCCTTGTATCTGCGTATGACACAAGCAGAGAACATCCCGCATATTAATCTCAGTTGTTTTTATTTACCCCGCTTTGCTGCCGTAGAGCCACGTAATGGCTTCGCTCGGCGAGCCGCGCTATAACCTACAATCAGTAGGCGGCGCGCACTGGTGTGCGTGTGCCGTTAATCAAGCGTACTTACCCCTCGCCCTCCGGCTTCTCGGCCAGCTCCCTGAAGTTCCTCACGGTCTTCTCCACGGTGCCGCCGAACAGGCCGACCACGATGCGACCGGCGGGCTCGCCGCCAATGGAAATGTCAAAGAAAACCTACGCCATCGGAATCGGTTATTATTAAAAATCTCGTCTCATCTTTGATTTATTGCCAAGCGAGTGTGCGTCAGTGTGCGCGAGAGAGAGAGAGAGAGATGGCACATGCATGTATGCAGCACTTGCTTGTGTGCTTGTGCGATTCCTGGGCAAGTGGCAGGACGAAAATAAATATATGGGCACCCACCTTGTCGGTCACTTTGGGCCCTTTCTCGTCGGCGGAGACAATGCCGGCCACTAGGGCCAGCAAGCACACGGATAAGAACAACTTCATGGTTCCAGAATTTTTCTCCAATTGAATATTTTCAAGCGTCGCTGCTAGAGATGCACAAGCATCGATTTTGCTGTCGATAAATAATGCTAAAAATTTGTCAGACGAAAGTATTCTCTTGGCAACTGGCCACATTATCCTAAAATGAAACAAATCAACATATTTATCAAATATTTAGGCTTATAACAAGATTTCAAGGCAAACTTATTAAATTTGTACATCTAAAATACAATTTTCGACATTTTTAGCTGTTTTACAAATTGGTACAAAGAAGTTGAAAACTATCCCGGTGTTTAAACATTTTGGTATTTTGATTGCGTCCGCGGTAAGGCCCTACTAATTCTGACTGATTTGTAAAATTGTGTTTTTTATGATGGAATTGTCGCCAAACAATCAGATCGAGGACAGAAAACCCATCCTAACAGCCGACGGACTGGTGCAGACATCCAACTCCCCCTTCGAGCCGCCGACCGTCTCGCAGGAGACGCAGACGTCAAACGGCATCGGTGGCCAGAGCCAGTTGACAGTCGACCAGCTTGACATCGAGATTCTGCCGATTATCTACGACATCGTGCGCTGGTAGGTTGCTCCTGCCGCTGGAGGGGAGCGGCTCCGGATACCGGCCGTTGCTCCCACCAAAAATAACGCCAAGGCGTCAACAAGTGCGCATTTAGTTTGCACCTTACATAACCGGCGTGTTATTCTTTGTGCCTTTCAGTGTGGAAAAGGATCCTCTGGAGAACGCGGTGAAGCTGCGCGAATCCCAGGACTGCAACCACAAGGTAGGATCACGATGGTACAACTGTCTCCAGAGTAATGTGTAAACTCTCTGCAGATCTTTGAACTGCAAAAGCGCTTTGAGTCGGCGAGGGAACAAATCCGCCAGCTGCCAGGAATAGATTACAACAAGGAGGAGCAGCAGCAGCGTTTAGAACTGCTACGTAACCAGCTGAAGCTCAAGCAGCAGCTGATAAGGAAGTTCAAGGACACGGAGTTCTAGACGAGCAGCGGATAAGAGAGAAACCAACGAGATGGTGTTCCGACTGCTGATGCGCTACCTGGCCAACAATGAGCAGCTCATCCAGCGCATGGCCGAGAGCTATCCCATGAGACGTGCCGCCCAACTGGCGGTAGCCCTGATGTACCGCACCAAGAGTTTGGCCCGGGAACAGGGACTGCATGAGATGACGCCAGAGCGCTTCAAGTAAGCATCTCCCTTTCGTCAAACAATAGTAATTAATAATAATTCCTGGCTATTGCAGGTCCTTTGTGAATATGTTCAAGACCAACGTCCGACAAGAGCTGGAGGGAGTGAAGAAGGAGCTCAATAGCAAGAAAAAGAACTAACATGGTCAAGGCCAGCAATTGTACATAAGCGGCATGCTAAATTATTTAGTGAACTATAGTAAACAAAACTGAATTAACGTTAATCAAGGAACATTAATTAAGCAATAAAGAAAGTTGTAGCTGTCAAGATCGAGTGGAGATTGTTTAAAGAATTATATATGTCATGATTGGGCGAACAACGCTGATTTGTTTGTGGTGTTCTTTCCCGCAAACATGTTCGATGCGACAGAATTTGTTCGACAGCATTTTTGTCGATGCTGGTTGTTGTTCCGGGTCCACATTTCCTGCTCGATGTTGTGTTTGGAAAAAGAATTGACTATCTTCAGGCGAATTTTCTCTACGAACATGTTCGGTTCGACAAAATGTTCGTCGTTGTTTGCGCCAAAAAATTCGTGTTCGGCAAAGAATAGAAACGATTCTATCTTGGCTGTGTGTTCGCCCGAACAAGTTCGACAGTGGATGGCACTCTTTCGTGTCAATGTTCGCCAACGGATGGCAATGCTCAAGCAAACATTATTTGTGAAAAATTTGTGTAATCAAAATGTCGAAGAAATTCTTGCTTGAATTCATTGATTGCCTGCATAAAGAACCAGCCTTGTGGCAGGCGAATACCGAGGCATACAAAAGCAAAAGTGCAAGAAATAAATCTTGGGAAAAACTATTGAAAAAATACAAAGAAAACGACGAACAGGCCACCATTGAGACTGTGAAGAAAAAAGTGAATTCGCTGCGTGCCTCGTACCGCCGCGAACTTCACAAAATAAGGAGAAGCGAAGAGTCTGGTGCTGGACCAAAGGATATCTATAAGCCAAGCATCTGGTATATTAAGGAGTTACATTTTCTGTACGACCAGGAGACCTCGGTTGAGGACAGCCCGGAGATTGAAAAAGTAAGTAGTTGGAGCTAAGCTAAGTCTCCACATTTTGCTTGAATTTCGTCCTCTTGCAGAATGAAAACATATCGAAATTTTAAATATTAACAAACTACTTTATTTTCCAGCCAAAGGTTCCCACTAAACGAAAATGTGAAGTAGAATCCGAGTTCCTCCCCAATACAGTCCCGCATTTGGAGAATCCCAACTCCAAAAGACAAAGAGATGACGCTGATGTCTATGCCGAAGGATGGGCGGTGATGTTCAGGCAACTGTCGCAGGACCAGCAGCTTTTTGCCAAAAAAGGAATCGACGAACTCCTCATGCAAGGCCGTATGAATATGCTGACTTATAAAGCTGTTTCCAGCATTGCAAACTTGCAGTTTAAGCGGGATTATGCTGATCCTCTAGATGATGAATTTGATTAAAAAAAGACAATTCTTTTTCACATTTTAGTTGTATTTCAATTCGCAAAAATAGTATTTTATTAAATATTTTGAGAAATTAGGCAATCCAATTCGTGACAAGGTCAATTACTTTAGTTCTCTTAACTCTAAATAACAAAAAAAGAAAAGAATTCAGATTGTCGACTCTGAAACAACCATTTATACATCTCTGCCAGCATTAGATCTTAAGTATTCAAATTATAACTTAAGGTTGTTTACTTCTGTAAGAAAGTATGACCAATATACTTGACTCTTTGAAATAAAAATGAATTTCGTTTTGGAAAGAAATACAATATCAAAACTTGATTAAGAATTTGGATAACTTTGTCTGGAAATAATTTTAGAATTTGATTTTCCGTAGGTTAACACTAAGAACCAAAATAAACGCATTATTCAAATATATATCTATAAAAATTGATCTCTTTCAATAAGTGTCTGACATTCTTTTTATATTAAACTCCAAAATTTAAATAATTTAAAATTAAGATAAGGTATATAATTCTTGTTGGAATTTTTAGCCAAAAAATTAACTTCTCGTTCTTAGTTTTCTGTTTTGAATTGTCTCTTATGTTAAATAAAGTATAAGTTAAATCAGAGTTATGATTTCCAAATTGCCTGCGTTATCCTATGCTGAAAATATAGCTTTAAATCATTAAAAGCAAATATAAAACTTCAATTACTGTTCAAAAATATGTTAAAGTATTCCAAAGACTCTCCTGTAAGCCAAAATTATATCATACAAAGGAAAAGAATTCAGGATCATTCAATAAAAAACCTGAATAATAATAAAAGCCAAAGGAGACAGGATTTGCGATCAGCTTAAAATTATAATGCTTTCCAAAGCTAAAAAGTAAATATTATTGTAACTCCTTTCTGCAAGAGAACTCAATCCTTATAGATATATATATTTCAAAAGTGATGCGTTTTTGTGGCCCTGTGTTTTTTTAGGGTCGGATAAACTGGCGTTTATTTATTAAAGTATGAAAGTCAATGATTTAAAATTAAATTCATTTCGCAGTGACCTTGAGTGGGCTTAAGTCTAGGGAACAAAAGAGAGAAGATCGAATTCGGTTTGGCATTTCTAACTTACCAACTGTATGTACTTTGGACAAACGGATCGGAACGGAACGGAACGCGGCACAAAATACGCCCTATCAGAACAGGAGTCCGGACTCGGGAGTAGCAAAATATGTAGAGTTCTCCGCTATGCTTTGGGGCTTCCAAAAATACTTTTGCTTACATAACTAGAAAGAACAAATTTGGGAGGCGGCACGGACACGGACACAGACACGGCACGCCTCACTCGGTGAGACCCGCCGTCGCCGGTCCGGCTTCGGTCGATGTGGACGAAGCCATCTCGGATAGGGGCAGGCCCAGACCGGCCGAGCCGTTGGACGAGGGAGTGGGGCGATTGTTTCGTTTCCGCTTGCCGCCGCGCCGGCTGCCGCCCTCGCGCTTATCCCCATTCTGCTTCTCCTCACCGGCATCCTTGCTGCTGCCCCCCGCTCCTAGCGAGCTGGAACTGGAGCTGCCCTGGCCCTGGTGCCGGTGCTGATTGTTGCTGCCATTGCTGCCGCCGTTCTGGGAGCGTGACTGCATCTTGGCGGGCTTCGGGCGGTACGGCGAGGCAGCGGCGTTTGGCAGTGGCCGCAGGATGTTGCCCACCGCCTTGGTGCGACCCTCGCGGAAGACCAGCCGCTGGCCGGCGCGTATGTACTCCGGCTGCTTGATGAACCGGAACTTCACGTGAGCCTTGTCGCCCGTCCGCAGGCAGTCCCGCGACATGTGTATGATGGAGGCCGTCTGGCGGATGCTGCCGCAGTGCACCATCGCCTGGTAGCGCGCCGAGATTGTCGTCGGGTGGTGCAGTACAAGGATCTCGCCCTCGAACTCCCAGCAGGCCTGCGGCTTCAGATCCTGTGAGACCATCACCATGCCCTTTCGCAGATAGGCGCGCTTGATCTTCTTCAGCGCGAAGCTCGCCGTCTGACCACAGCGCACGCGAGCCACATTCATCCGCTTGCGATGAATGCTCTTGATGGTGATGGGCACGAAGCCTCCCACTGCATCCGGTCCCAGCATCAGACCGTCGTTCAGCCGGATGGTGCCTTGGAGGCAAGTGCCAGAGACGACGGTACCAACGCCCGGCACCGAGTACACATCGTCGATCTGGAACTCGGCCGGCAGACTCTCGGAGCCGGCCATGCGCGTGCTCAGCAGATTGAGGAACATCTTGAGCAGCTCGAGATTGTCACCGGTCACGTTCGACACCTGAAAGATGGGGCACAGGCGCTCGCTAACGAAATTAGTGGCACTGAGCACTACGTCGTCCTGGGTCCGGACCACTACCGGCACCTTTCGGCATCCCTGCGACTTGAGCATCTTGAACAGCAGCTTCATGTTGTCCTGCAGCACATTGGCCGGGCACATGTCGATCTTGGTGACAACCACAAAGACGGGGACGGCCAGAGCTAGGGCCAGGCCCAAATGCTCCTTGGTCATGCCAATAATGCCGGCATTGGCGCCAATCTAGGGAGAGGAAGATGCCAAGTTAAGCGAGCTTTAGATGGGTTGCTCTACTCCAGTTAGATCTCACCATTAACATGCCAAAGTCCGGGGCATGACCCGTCATGCCGAAGACCGTGGTTTTCAGGTAGCGCTCGTGCCCAGCCAAATCGATGAATGTTATCACCTTGGCCGAGTTCTCGCAGATCTTCACCCAGTCGAGGTGGCCATGGTCCGGCTTGTTGACCACATTGCCCACCCCGTCAAAGCCGAGAATGTCGTTGCCCACGGAACTCGTGCGTCCGCTCTCTATCTCGTGCTTGTGACGGAAAAGCCGCTGCCGGGCATGGCCACGTCCATTGTCCAGCTCTCCGTGGGTGAGCACGCCCAGCAACGTGGACTTGCCAGCATCCACATTGCCCACAACGGCCACTCTAAGTAATGAGGGAATTATTAGATTTATGAGTTCTTGAAGGCAAGCATTTTCTCCTTTACCGAATCTCCATGAAGTCGGTTGTCTCTATGTGCTTCCGGATAAGGAACTGGGCCGATTGACCCTTCTCTGCCCGACGCTCGCGCAGCTTGACGACATCCGCATCAATGTTGGCCGCCAGCAGGTGGAGCGTGGCCACGGAGGCCGCAAACTGCTCCGGATCTAGACCATTGTCGCTGCCATCTGTTGGGAAATTAATTAAATAGTTGGAAACTGGAAAACTGGAGCTATTTCTGCAGAACTCACCCTCGCCCACGCCAATCTCGTAGATGGTCTCGCCACAGTTGTCGGCGATGCGATCCTGGAGCCGCTTCTGCAGCAGCTCTCTCTGCTCGTCGCTGGGCTGCACGAGGACATCCTTGCCCCGGATGCTGGAGTAGTCAACGCTCAACGCGGCCATCTGCTGTGGCAGCCCGTCCACATTGAAGATATTGCTTCGGGCCGTCTTGATGCCCACTCCTACGCCTACGCCAACTGCCACGCCCCCGCCGTTCGGGGCACTCTGTACGTTATTCATAGTGCTAATAGTTATCGCTTGCTTAAGGTGACGCCTCACAGTATCCGTGGAATCATTGCCCTCCGGGTCTGTGTGTGTGATTGTGCAGGTTGATGGCGATGCTGATGATGCGTGATGTGTTTTGTGTGAGTTCTGCAATGACCAGAGGGACAGTGATCAGGGATTAGCATCAGGATGTGGATAGTGGACTAGGATTCCGACCTATCCTACGCCCATTTGGCCGAGTTGTGCTTGCGTCTTCAGTCGTTGTGTGTTGTTAGCTTGCATCGCGATGATGAAATAGATGCGAAGAAGCCACCGCCAGCTGCTTTTATAGACTGCCCGGGAGCATGATGAAATTTGAAGCTTGGCATGATGCAATATTTGTTGTTTACCAGAAAGAGAGTCAGGTCAGTCACTCAGTGGAGAGAGTGCCGGAAGAGAGGGAGTTCCTGGAAGGCTTCTTCCCATTTCTTCCCTCATTTCGTTCGAAAGCGAAATGAACGTTATCGCGCCGCGACGCCGCTTTGCTTGGCGAAAATTGTTGCTGTTGCTGCCGCCAAGCCAAAAGTTGTTGTTGTTTCAAAACAGCTGATTTGCTCGCCGATTTGTTGTTTATATAATAACACTTTTGTTGACGTACACAAAGCGCGAATGAATAGCAACAAATGGGATTTGTCAATACGCATTTTTTCCTATTTATTTATAGCGGCAAACAAAGAGCGCAGGTAAACTATATATATATATGTGTCAAACATATTTACTGCGTATATATATACACGTACACGTATGTACATATGTGGCAAAATCAAAACAAACAAATCTGGAATATTATGAGTGTTTTTTCTTGCATTTCGACGCTTGGCGGGAGGTCGGGGAGGATGGTAAATTAAACATTGGGTTGCTTTTTGAACTCAAGAATCAGCTGAAATATCCATTTCGTGTTCGTTCACAGATAAAAAGTGAAAGGATATTTCCCCAAGCCATGTTCCTACGCAGCACAGAAGCTGCCCCTGTCACTTACATTTCATGTAGCCTGAAGTGCTTCACGGATCCTTCCGGGGGTTTGTTTAAATGGTGGGAATTTGGTAATCCGAAATGTATATTAATTTGTTTAGCTTTTTTCGTAAAATTGTTTTACGTGTCCCGAAGTGACCGTGGCGCGAGCGTTGAAAAATACCAAGAAGCGGTCGAAAAATACATATACCCAAAATATACCGCTCGCTACAATCGATAGCAGCAACAAAATTACACATCTCTAATTAAGTAGGACGACAAAATAGCATAGCTTTCCGGCCGTTGTTGTGAAATAAATACGGCATTTAAACGTAGACGCCTGCCTCGGCTGAGCAAGTAACGCAGATTTTCAGATATGGACAATGACAGCATGGAGGAGAATAACTCTGTATGCGAAGCAGCCGGGAATGACTCATCGCCGGCGCTGAATGTGCTGTGTGCCATTTGCAACGAGTTTTTCCGAGCGAACGACACAATTTATTCCACGACACAGTGCGGTCATGTTTTCCACAAGGATTGCCTCACCCGATGGCTAAGCAGATCTCTCACCTGCCCGCAGTGCCGGTCCCACTGCCACCGGAGTCGCGTCCACCGAATTTACCTGAACTTTGCCGAGCGCACCGAACTCGACGATGTGGAGCCGCCAAAGATGCCCATCCAGTGGGTGCCAATGGACTTGGATGTTGGTGCTCCCACGGATGCATACCAGCCGCCCGAGGGTGCCGTTCAGTGCGGCACCGACGAGGACGGGCATCCCACGTACGTGTCCCGTGCCTATTTTAGGGACGATCGCCTCCCAGCCAGCTATGTGGCGGAAAAGAAGGCTGCCTTCGGGTCGTACAGCTGCCAGGCCTTCGCTCTCACCGACGACGTGGAGCTGCTGGTTCTGAGCGACTGCGACTACAGTTGGGTGCCCGGCCGACACGGTAGCCATCCGGAAGGAGCCCTCCAGGTCGGATACTCGGAGCTCGGGGAGGTCACCTATACGGGCCGTGGCCTGTACGAGGGTATTATGCGGCTGGGCAAGGTGCATCCCTCGCACAAGGTGATGTACATCCCGCACCGGGGCCAGGAGGTTAACATCAATGCCTATGAGGTCCTGGTGGTCACGCCACGAGAGCAGGCCGAGCGTTGAGGATCTGCTTTAGCTGCGTTTTTATCAAAATCTCCTATTGGCCCCCATTGTTTATTGTATCAATCTGTGTTATTTATGTATGTAATGTAAATGAAAATATAGTCGCCTTCGAATCCCTTAGATTGTCAGGCGGTTGTTTGATATATCTGCCTGGATGAATCTGTTGCATGTGTATCAGTGGTATTAGTGTTATTCTTATCTGACTGCGTAGTGGCTTATGAATGCATGACCTAATTCTCTTAGTTCGATGCTTTAGCAAACAAGCTTGATAATATTTTAATCGTTTTTCTTGGAAATTGGTTCGAATTATTTGTCTTTTTGTTGAATTTACATATATATGCAAATTAGAAATCATTTTAATCCTATTACTCATAAGAGAATATGGGAACATTACTCAATGAGATATAAATAAAAAAATTATCAAGAAATTTCATTTTTAACATTAACTATCCATTTTTGTGGCAAGAACAACTTTTACTGCATTTCTGAAATCATTTATTTAATGTTTTTTATGCACTCTTTGCACTCAATATACATATATTTATATTATTATACTGGAATTTAGTGATTGATTGATCTATTTCATTACGTATTGTTGTAGATCATATTTTATTTTGGCTTTTTAAAAATTGGTTTTTAAAACTATATAAAAAACGGAGAATGTTACTTTATTCGTAATTTATAGATAAATATATTTATTTTTTATGTATCTACATATATATATCAATGAGAGTCTGTCATCTCCAGACGACCATGTGTTGGTTTTTAGAATTTTAGTTTCTGATGTTACCGGTCAAGATAGGACTTTATAAACAGTGCGTAAAATCTTAACAAATAAATTTCTTTATTCATTAATTCATACAGATTGAAATTTATACTAATTTGATCTTTCAATTAAATGACTACCATTATCACACAGAATAGAGATAGTTTTTCTATTGGTCTCGTTAGTACGTTTTTGATTAGTGCTGTCAAAACCTCCTGAAAGTAAAATATGACCCAAAATCCGTAATCCAGCACACATAAATAAGTATGGTAAAGTATGCACTGCGAAAGGTAATATCCTTCCTCTGCGAAAATAAAGCATAATCACGATCACCTGTCCAAATAAGATAATTTCCATAAAAACTTCACCTTCAATTTCATCTTCAAAATATTTTTTTTTGTTTTATTAAAAATTGGTTAGACGCTATGTATAATCTGATTAGTGTTTTGAACCTATGCATGATGCTGATTTATGCCAAAAGAAAGGGGGGGGAAGGGGGCTTTAAGTATTATGTATGCATAAATGACTACTCGTATAACTATACAATATATGTTTTTCTGCAATCTGCACGCTGGCTTAACTTTGTTGTTCCAACAAAGGGCCTCACAAAATGTTCTTAAAAAATACCTTTAGTTTGCAGGCGTGTATGTGTATAATTCCTTTAATAACTCGGCTGATTCTGCACTGTAACATGACATTTAATATGCGTATATATATATATATTTGTGTATGTATATATTTAGCTAAAATACAAATTTATTTGCTCAACGACGACGTAGGTTTAGATTTTAACATTTACCCAACAGGCTTTGATTTTGTTTCAATGGAAATAGGTCTTTCCCCTTCTTGTTTCATTGACTTTGTACTTAGTTTCTAAACAGATTGTATAAATATAAAAATGAGTGTGTGTGGTGTGTTGTGTTGTGTGTTTTGTGTGGGACTAAATAAGAAGACAATTATATATATATTATATTTACAAATTGATCGGATGTGTAATGCGTGTGATTGTGTTTGTTTTGAATTCTCAGATTGAGCCTGGATTTGAGTTGCATGCTTGGTTTGTTTTGGTTTGACATTTGAGCTCGGGTTGAGACGAGAAGCAGTCTACGTGGCTATACACCACCATTAGGACACAGTTGCGACTAACAATCTAGGGGAGAACATGCGGGGGGAACAACAAATTTAAAGAACATTTGGAGTAGTTGTGGAAGTGGCTGACGGCTGACTCTGGCTCTCGCTCTATCTCTATAAACTATATTAACTAGTTTACAAACGCAATCATCTCCTGCTGCTGTCTCACTTCTGTGCCGACAGATAGTTCATGTACTTGGTGGTCTGCTGGGCATTGCGCACCAGCTCACTCTCCTCCTTTCCCGAAGACGGTTGCTCCTGGCCCGGACCGCTCTGCCCGCCCTGACCCTGCCAGTTACCATCGCCTTGCGGCTGATGTATGTCCGGCTGGGAGCGGCGCGTAAAATGGCGATGCCTCTGGTGGTGGTGCTGATGTTGCGGTGAAGTCTGCTGGCGTCTATCAAAAGTGCTGGACGCTTCGCTGGCCAAGCTGCTTTGGCTGCTGTAGCGCGGGAACCTCGGACCACCACCATTGCCGCCGCCTCCTCCTCCTCCTTGGGTGGGACTCTGGTTGTACCGATAACCAGCAGACTTATCCATATGCGACTTTGAGGGTCTGGGCAGAGTGCGTGCCCTCGAAGAGCTGCGACTATTGGACTCCGGTCCATTGGAGTTGTATGCACAGTTCTCATCCTGGTAGCCGCTATTTATGGCCGTGTTGGAGCGCCGCCAAGTGTCACTGTGTATCTTCTGGTGTCCTCCGCCCTGATTCTGCTGTTGCATCTGTTGCTGCTGCTGCTGCTGCTTCTGGAATCGTGGCGGCTTGTCGTAGGTGTTGCGATTGTTGAATCGCCCACCTCGCTTGTAGTTGTTGCCGCGCTCGTAGTTGCTGATATAGGAGCGCTCGCTGCGGTCGTCTCGATCCCGCTGATCCCAATTCGAGTTGACAATGCTGTTGTAGTTGCCGCCACCGCCGCCGCCGGACATGTTGCGCTCGTGCCGCTCCTGCGAATGTTTCCTCCGATCGTGGATGCTGTAGAGACGCAGGTTGCCGGCTCCCTCGCTGCGAACGCTGTGCTGATCGTCGTCGCAGTTCACGCTGTATCGCCGCTGCTGGTCGCGGGATCTGCCGTTGCTGTGGTCGCCGTCGCCGTTGTTCCGGTTGAAGCGCGTCTTCCGCCAGCTGGGCAGCGGCTTGCTCTCGTCCCGGTCCTCGTTGCTGGCCATGGATGGATACTGGTCGGAGTTGGCGCTGTTAATAATAAACAAATAAAATTAAAGATATGTTTTATCAATGAACAATTTATATTTATATTATATTTACCTCTACAACTAAACCATAACAAATAAATGTATAACTTTTTATTTTGTTTTTTTGGAGAAGAAATAAACTTTTTACAAATAATCAGAAACAAATTTAAACAAAACCAATTTATAATTCTTTTTTTTTGTATATATATAATTTAAAGTTTGTGTTTTAAGTAAATACTTGATTTAATAGCTTTTCCTTGACTTACATATGGGACTTGAATCAATCTTGGAAAATTTCCTATAAATAAATCACAATTGGGCTCTTGAGTTATTTTTTCTATGGGCATTATAAAGGCTTTATTCCTTATTAATCAAAGCCAAAAAAGAAATAAGATTGAGTTTGTAAAGACCTCCTTCAACCAGCAATCATTTTTTTGATTGATTACTTTCATTATTCAGCCGATTCATGTTCAAAATCAAACGATGCAAATTCGATTTAAAAGTAGGGCTAGGTTTTTTTTTTTCTATGAATTAGAACTAAAAACAAAACAAACAGATCTGTGATACATACTCTAGGCTCGGTGGCTGTTGCTGCTGCTGCTGCTGGTGGTGATGTGGCGCCTGCTGCGGCTTTAGGGGCCGTGATACCTGGCGCGGCTGGAAGCCTCGTCGTCCGTGGCGGCCTAGTGGGATGGAGTTGTTGGCCGGATACGGATGACCGCCTGCGTCCGAGTACCGCTCATCGCCCTGCTCTGGCTCGCCGAAACCAACGTCGCAGAAGGAGTCCTCGCAGACCTGTTCGCTCCACTTCTTTGTCGAGGGCGGTGGATCGAATGAGTCTTGATCCTGGACGGAGGTGTTGGCACTGCTGCCGTTTTCTGACTGCTGGTGCTGTAGCTGCTGCTGATGCTGATGATGCTGCTGTTGCGGGTTGACATCTCCACCGGGATGCTGGAGACCGGAGGAGCCGTTGTTATTCACACCATCCTCCTCGCCGTCCTCCACAACCAGGTAGTCGGTGTACATCGCCTCCAGATCATGCCCGATATGCTTAAAGTGGCTATAGAATAGATCCAGCACCATCAGGAGCATGGCCTTCACCTTGGCGGTCAGCGCCGGCTGCATAATCAAGTGTCGACGGACATGGAAGAGCAGCAGGTCGATCTCCACCTTGTGGCGCTGACGCATTATCTCTCCGTTCAGCGTGATCTGCGAGAGCACCAGGCGGGCAATTCGTGTGCCCAGCACCACCGAAGTGTCGTTCAGCTCGCGGGTGAGCAGGTCCAGCAGGGACTCGCCCAGAATGGTAATCGGGGCATTGTCCGCCAGCCGGACTCTGTGATAGTACTCGCCCAGCAGCGTGATCGAGTTGTACAGACGGTTCTTGTCATGCATCCGGTACGTGTCTGCGTTGAGGAAGTTCGTCTCCAGGATCTTGAGCATGGCGCTGCGCACCTTTGTCTCCTTCATGGCTAAGGCGTCGAAGTTGCGCGACGAGAAGAGCAGGGCGAACTTCAAGGCCGTTTCCCCATCTCCGAGTGCCTTGTCGTTCAGGTAGTCCATGGACTCGCTGTGAATAAGTGAGACAGACAAAAATGTGATTAAAACTAAGTCACTACGATTATGACAGGGTTATAACAACAGTTGGTTATTCTGTGCTTAGAATTCTGTTGGTCATAATGTAAGATCTCATCTTATTTATAAATCATTCTGAAAGCCTTAATCATATTTTTATGATACAAATTATATGTACATTTTCTTTGAGAACTCTTTCTATTTAATTCAATGTTTAGGGAATTTCAGAAATGCTTATCAACTAATTTCTTCTTTATGATATTCCAAACTTGTATCATTATTTTCAACTGTTTGTTTGTGACTGCGGCCACCTATATTCAATCGCCGCATTATCTGATAAGCCCAAGCCCGCGAAACTACTATATTTGCTGAGACATTAACTCGAGCATGAGTCTCAGACAAACAGACAAGGGGAAAAATGTTCACTTTGAACTGATTGGATGGCGTCGATGCCTCTCTAGCCGTGATTATTTATATGAAAAGTTGTAAATTTTTAAGACACGCTGACGTCCAAGCAACCTGGTCGCAAACAACCAACTTTCGTGCACACATATTTACAACTACAGTGCGTTTCGGGTATATAAGGGATAGGTAAATATTTCACAATTACTATAAGATAAATATGAGCAGTTGTTGGAGAGGAAAATAAATTAATTATGAACATAAAGCTACTTAAATCAATATTTTTAAACAAATAATAGACCACAAAATAGTTTTTACTCATTAAGAAAATAATTTCCACCGATTAAATTTCCCGTTTTAGGTTTTTAAACAAAATTCGGCCAAATCTCTACAAATTATCTCGTATAAATATTTAAAAAATCACTTTTTCTGTGATTTATAGCATGCCACTATGTTATCGGTTATCGAAACATAAAAGCTATCAACATTATTATTATTATTATTACTGGGTTCGTCACATATGTTGGTCATATCTTGAAAGTAAAGGGTGTTCCAATGAACATTTGTCAATATTTTTTGCCTAATTGCTATAAATAAATCAATTACCGCACAATTTTCGACCTATCCCGAAAATGAACCCATTACCCGATGATTAATGGGAAGTTGAGGCCGTGTGATCGGTTATCGAAAAAGGATAAGCATGCAACAAGTGGTGGTTAATCGAGGGCGCTTTCTATGGAGGGAAATTATACGAAGGAATTTATAGCTTGTAGACCTTACAGCTTCGCCGCGCACTGTACTTTCAAAGTGTATTTATACGCGCAAAGAGGTGCCAAACACACACACACACACCACTTATAATAATATTATTAATCATCAATGGGCCACACAGACGGCCGAGCAAACACATACCACAGCATCGATTCGTCGCGCACTATGTTGCAGAAGTCCGTCTCGATGGTCTTGATCTTGGAGTTGAGCACGATGCCGTCGTCCTGCAGGTCCAGGCCCCGCATCAGGGCGATGATGTGATCGTAGGCACAGCCACCTGCCGGTATCTGGTAGCCGGCGGGGCCGCTGGGATTCAGCATGCTGCACACATCCCGCAGCCGCGCCGCCTCCCCGCTGCTGTGACCACTGGCAGCCGCACTGTTGTTGTAGCTGCCGTAGGTGTTGCCGCCACTGTTGTTGCTGCTGCTCCCGCCACTGTGGTTATTGCTGATCATGTTGGCCATTTCCATCGTTGGCTTTTCTGCCTGGGCTGCGTTCCGCTGCGATCGCTGGAGGCGCTCGATTTGTTGTTTTTATCGCACGGTTGTTTGTCTGCCTCTCCCTCGCACTTTCGCCCGCCGCTGGTTCTATAAAGCTTGCTTGCGCGTGTGTGCCTGGCTGTGTGTATGTGTGTGCCGTCGGTCCACCAAATAGGAACCAGCGTTGACAAAGGTGTCGAAATGCGCACGCAAAATTTGGCACCTTTTCGCCCAGCTTCCGCTTCAGCCGCAAGTTTAGTTAACTCACCGGGACCCCGACTGTCTATGGAAACGCAACAAACAAACGGTTTAAATGCACGAAATCTATAACTATTCCTATTTATTATTGCTATTTGACGACTTTTATTTGTGTATTAGTGGTGGCACCGATGGCACTATCGCACTATCGAAAGCCCACGGTGTGCTTTCGCACTAGAGGTGGAGAAACTTCGATGTCCGCCATCGATGCTTTTTAATGTTTAAAAAAAATACGTTGTATCGCCGATGTTTTATAAAATAAAGAAAAAAATGTTTAAATTAACAAAAAATCTTCAAAATTGTATGTATATAATAAGATTATGTGATTTTCATGCCAAGTTATAATATTTTCCTCTTGATTTCTATGTCAGATTTATGATATGTCATCAGATATGGCTAAATCGACTCGACTGTTGATGTTGATAGAAATAATTTATTGTTTATAGGGTCACAAATGACTTCTTTGCTGCGTTGAAAACTTATGCTTAAAATTATAATACTCTGCAAGTATAGGTTTTATGGTTATTTTGGCGAAATTTTTAAAACATCGACTCACGCCTATTCATATCGATATTTTTATCGATGTTTCTCCACCTCTAATCAGCTGTATTATTCTGGGCGCGCAAACCAAGCGGCGTGCATTTGTTGTTTTTGTTTTAATGTAACTGTTTTTATGTAGATAGTTTTTGTGTTGCGAAAATGTTGAACTTAAACTGCGTAATTTGCGCCGAATTGTTTTCGCAGGCCGACGAGGTGTTCGTCACCGTCTGTGGCCACATGTTCCATCACAGTTGCCTGAACCAATGGCTCGATCGGTAATGTTTTGTCTTGGAGATTTTTGTTCTAAAGAACAATGAGTTTTTATGTTTAACTCTGCAGCTCTAAAACATGTCCCCAGTGCCGCAACAAGTGCTCCGCCAGGAACATATTCAGGGTCTACTTCAACCTGGCCAATTTGGATGTGAGCCGCATCGATGTGGGCTCGCTGCAGGAGCAGCTGGACAACGCCAAGCTGTCTATGAAAATGGTAGAAAAGGAGCGTCAGAAGGACGAGCAGCAGATCCGTGATTTGAAAGACACGCAAAAGAAGTGCCTGTGAGTTGCAGAGACTCCCAGACGTGCTTCAAGAAGCTGACTCTATCGTCTATATTTCGTTCCTAGTAAAACCATTGCAGGTCTGGAGCAGAAGGTGCAGAAGAAGGACTTCCTTATTAGCAGCTATGCGGAGCAGATCAGCATCCTCAAGAGCGACGCCCAGGTGGTGGACGCGCTGCGCAAAGAGAATAAGTCCCTGAAGGTACAGATCCAAGCAATGGACGGGGTTTCGGCCATTCTGGCGGCTGGCTCAGCGGATGCCGAGCGCCTGCTCAAGAACGAGTCCAACCCGCATGTCCTGGCCAACTGGGTCTCCACATTGAAGCGCGAACTGCGCCAGTGTGAGAGCAAAAAGTCGGAGCTCAGGAATGTTGTCAAAGTTGTCCAGAATGATCTGCGCAAAGAGATCGACCTGAAGAGGTGAGAGAGATGTCCAAAAATGGTGCCGATTCCTGAAAGGTAAATTTTTCATTACAGAAGTCTTGAGGAGCGGGTCTCCCAACTGGAGAGCGATCTTTACCAGGCACAAGAGAAGGTATGAGTCATAAGTTACTTGCTTCTATTATTTCTTCCTTTCACACAATATATTTGCAGCTTCAACTGTGGGAGAGCAAGACCTTCAGTGTGGACTCTACCATTAGCTCTCCTGGCTTAAATTGCAACCTAATGGCCCTCAAAGTGGACGACAGGCGGTCCACCATCTCCCCCACAATCGTAAGTAGATCGTGGTATGAAGGTAACACTCAATAATTTCCCCCTACACCCGCAGAAGGAGAATATCAAACGCATTGAGGAGTCCACCTCGCCGTATCTCAACATAAAGTCCAGCAGCGTGGGCTTGCCCCATCTGCTCAGTGCCAGGGGCAAGGCCAAATTGTCGCCCATTAAGCCAAGTGGAACCGTGCGAAAGACCAGCAGTGATCTCAGTGAAAAGGTGGGAGAGCAAATCCATAGCTAATTGTGATTACATCCAATAATTTGAACCCCTTTTCAGTACTCGATTTTTAAGAAGCCACGCCTGCTGCTGGGCAGCTCGAGCAGCACTGGTCTGACGGCCACCACCGGCTCCAATTTTGTCTTTAATGGCATGGGCGGTTCCGAGAAAGTGGATCCCTTTGCGCAGCGCGCTGAAGAAGAGGGCTTGGCAGGCGGCCGGCCCGCAACAGTCCGGAGTGTGACCCAACGCCTCAAGGCTGGCACGCTGCGCAACTTTAATACCGCCAAGTGATGATCATTTATAGACTGCCTCTTTGGGGGATTAGCGTGCGATTGCTATTTAGGATTGCCAATTATATATGTTCGTTAGCCATTGCATGGATTTAGTATTAATAAGTTAGTAGATTTATAAAAAATAAAATATATGCAAGTTGAAGCCATCAGGCAGCGATCTTCTTCTCCGCCTTGCCCGTCCACTCCTCGCGCAGGTGGACATTGCAGCCGAGATCACGCAGCGCCGCCTTGATGTCCTGCTCCACGCTGGGATGCTCCTTCATGGCAGCGTTCAGCAGATCCTCAACGCCAAAGGAAATCCAAGTCTCGCATTGATTGCGCGACCGCGACACCATGTTACGAATGGCCCAGGCTCCGTTGCGCTGGACAATCTTGTGCTTGGGATGGGCGCGCAGCGCCTCCACGATCACCTCTGCAATGCCGGTATCAAAGAAGGCGGCACTGTGCTCCTGCACCCGGAGGGTCAGCGTGGTAACACAGGCCAGGGCGGCAGCCACGATGTTCTCATTAGCCTGGTGCGTCTCGAGGAGCTGCTTGATAATGGGGGCCACGCCCTGCTGGACAATGTGTGCCTTCACCGAGTCGTGACCCGCCAAAGCCCGCAGCAGTTTTAGCGCCTCTCTGTTCAGACGCACTTCGTCCAGATTTTTGCTCATGATCTCGAAGACCGCCTTCAGTCCACCCGCCTCGTCGATGGCGGTGCAGAGTTCCTGACGCACGGCCAGCGTGCCGATGGTGAGCAGCAGATCGGCCAGCACGTTTGGATCCTCGTAGGCAGAAAGCAGTTCGACCAGCGGGAGCAGCACCTCGCCTGCTATCTGGCGGGCATGCTCGTGGGCACAACCAAATTCCACACGAATGTCGTCATCCAGCACCAGGAAGCGGAACACGGCGGTCAATTCGCGGACCAGTCGCTCCTTGGACTTGGCCAGCAGCGGCTTCATCAGCTTCAGGGCGGGCGTATTCATTATATTCTGTCTGTTCATCTCGTGCATAATGCAGGCCTTCTGTAGCCACTGCAGCGTCAGCAGGGTGATCTCCTCGCGTTCCTGGCTCTCCTCCTTGAGAGCCAGCAGCTTGAGCACCACGGCCATGGCCTCGGCGTCGAACAGGTCCGGCTGCTTGTTGGTCAGGGCGTTAACAGCCTCCAGGCACTTCTTGATGAGGGTTTTGTTGGGCGAGTCCGAGGCGAGGGTTTCCTCCAGGAGGGTGATCAGAGCATCATGGGCGCCGTTCTTCCCGGCCAGAACTCGATGGGCCAACGATTTCTGGCACTCGGCGGACAGGGTGTCCAGCTGTTCCAGCAGCTGGGTCGTGTCCCCCGCCTTCTGGCCAATGTTCTCCTTGATTTTGTCCACGGTTTCATTGATGACGGGCTTGCCGGTTTGCGGATTGATGGACAGGTCCTTGATAATGTTGGCCAAGTTGATGCCCTGCCAGAAACTAGATAGTTACACTTCGGCAATCGTCATTTGTTAATCCCACACTCACCTGTGCCTCGAATTGCTTAATTGTTTCCTCTTTGGCCTCCGTCGGCGTCATGGAGAACTCCAGCACATTCTCCTGGACGACATCGTCGAAGGTGTCCTGAGATATTACCTTGGCCATGGTAGAAGTTGGCTCGATTTTGGCTAAATCCAAAGCAGCTGCAGTTAACTTTTCAAACTTTACTTTGTTCTTTTTGTCTACAACTTCCTACACTCACGTTCACGTTCGAATTTGTGGAGTGAGGTCACACTATGACTCCGCAATTGGGTCATACTTTCCAGCTGACGGACTATCGATATACATATATCGATTGCGCAAGTGGCTTTCATTTTGAATTTAAATTAAAATGTAATTTGAATTGAAATTGAGTTTCTTCTTAAAGAGTTCCTCTCAGTTGCCATCTCTTGAACCCTTTCCCAGTTAAGTTCATGGTTTATTTCTTGTACATAAATCTGTATTATGGTTTTTCATGCTTTGTTATTCACACTGCAGATTACTTGGAGCCCAGTGGGCGGCGTTGAAGCTTCAAAGGACACCGAGAGTGACAGAGAGCGACAGGAAGTGATAGATAAACACACAAAAACACACACAGCAACACCGACACATGCACATCTAAAAGGACAGACAGACAGCAAAGCGCCAGGCAGGACAACATGGATAACTATAATTTTTGGGTAGCTGGAAAATGCGCTCATTTTCGCTTGGGCAGCTTGTAGTCGGTCGGCGGATGCAGCTTGAGGTGGTCCAGAAACACGGGCTGCATGTCCGCCCGCCACGAGATTTCCTCGCGCACCCGCACGGGGCCGTCCTTGCAAGTCAGCCAGTAGGTACTCATCAGACCCTTGCCCTAGAAATGGTAGGATTACTTAATTAAAGCAAAATACTAAACAAATATATTACATTTAATTTTTAAGGTACAACATGACGTATGAGCTATAAACTATTAACTAAAGTAGTAATGTTTTTCATAAACCCTCACTCACCTTGACATCGATTAGGCCGCGATGCTCGGTCCGGAAACCTCCCACCTGCTGCAGGGAGTCGTGCATCTCCTCGGTGATATGTATCTTCTGGGCCTCGCCGGTGCTCTCCATGCGCGAGGCCGTGTTCACCGTGTCGCCGAAGAGGCAGTAGCGCGGCATCTTAGTGCCCACGATTCCGGCCACTACTGGCCCTGTGTGGACTCCGCACCGGATCTGGACAAACTCGTCGCCGGCCCTGGGTATGCGGAAAACGGATGAGGCGTCTAGTAAATCAAGCGCCATTGTTGCTATCTCGCTGATGTGCTTGTTCCCTGCAGGCAACAGTTGTGAGTGGTGGTAGTGGTGGTGGTGGAATGTTCCGTGGCATAAATTACATTACGGCGCATGGCCACAAATGAAAGTTAAATTAGCGCAAATCTTTTTGGGGTCAAAGAGCCGGGCAGTCAGCCAAGGGAGGTGGAGTGGCAGGGAGACAGTGGGGAGCCGGGGTAAATGACTGACTGACTGACAGCCGAATTTGCATAAATTACCGTTCTTCACTGGCAGTCCGGAAGCCACCATATAGGAGTCGCCAATGGTCTCCACCTTATAGACATCGTAGCACTCGATGCGTTCGTCGAACACACGATAGATGGAGTTGAGGAAGGTAACAACCTGTCAAGGGAATGCAAATAAAGGTGTTTATTCGTAAAGCTGTTATGTTTAGTCGTTAAGTATTTAGTTTAAATAATTAAATAAAATTAAGAGGAGGTTAGTCTGTTACCTCCAGCGGTGTACAATCCGCAGCGATTTCGGTGAAGCCCACGATGTCGCTGAAGTAGATGGTAACTGCCTCGTACAGCTCGGCGGGCACCTGTCAGATGAGCAATTAGAGAGGTTTAAGGCCTAAGACCTTTTGGCCTTTCCCGGGACTTACCTGCTGCGTCTGCTTCAGCTGCATGGCCACACTGGGGGGCAGCATCTGGAAGAGTAGCGAGTCGCTCTTGCGCTTCTCCCGCTTCAATTCCTTGGCCTTTTGCGACAGATTCAGGGCATAAAGCTGTGGGTGAGGATATAAACGAAGTGTTTAAGGTAAAGCTTCTGGATTAACCCCGGCAGTATCTTACCTGTATTGTGGCAGCTGCATTCTTAACTAGCACAATGATGACCGGCGACACTAGGAGCACAACAACCAGAATGGCTATACCAATGGCTTCCTTTCGGTCCGCCTCCCTTAGGGTCTTGTCCACATACTCCCTGGAAGATTAAATGTTACAGATTTAAGGCATTAGCTTAAGGTATCCTTCAGATTTTTCTCACTTGATCATGCGTCGCAGGGCCTTTTGCAGTATTCGCAGGTCGTCCGTATAGTTGTTCATCAGCTCGTAGTACTCGATGGCACTGCGCTCATTCGAGACATTGGGATTGTTCTTCAGCAGGGTGGTACTCCTGGGAAAAAGATTCTCTATCAGATCGAATCAGAGCTTGGTCGGCATACTTACATCTGCTTGGTGCGATGGAACTTCTTGGTGTTGGTGATATTGGTGTACATATTCTTCAGCATTGGAGCATAGTTCAGCGTGGAGTTGATCATCTCGCGTGCCATGAACTCATACCGCACATAGGACACAAAGTTCTCGGCTGTCAAGGATCCGCGGCCATAGTACCGAATGCCAAAGGAAGTGGCAATGTTCTGGCACTCGATGCTCTTCAGCAAGTTCTTGAAACCCACCAGGTAGCTATAAGAGGATGCAGTCTTGAACATATAAAATATAAATATAAATAAAATCCCTTAACTCACCGCCACACGCCGCTGTTGTCCGTCTCCTTGATCTGCTCGTTGAGGTGATGAAGTAAGCCGCGATTGATGGACGTGTACCAGTTCATTACCTCCGTAATGGAGCTCTCCTCGGGCTCGAAACGCACCCGATCCCTGAACTCGTTCAGTCGGCTCTGGAACTCATTGCGATTGAGCATCATCTCCCGATCGTCCTCGTCCTCATCCGGAGCTGTGGGTACACTGATCTCGCTCCAGGTGGTCATGTTGTTTAAAGCGTGGTCCGTGATCGCGAAACGCTGGGTTAGATTAGCCCTGATCCATGATCACTTCGATTTATTGGTATTTTGGTTTAAATATCTGCTGGGACTCACCGCTGCTTGCTGCCATTGGTGAATATATAGAAGGCCACCTCGGACCGTTCCAGCTGCAGTCGTGTGACCACTTTTCCCAAATCTGTGGCAATGGTTACCTGGAAATACAAATTTAAATGCAAAATATGAATGCAGGATGATAAAAATTACTTAACTTGATTAATATTTATGTTTACGGTGAAATTGGGTATTCAAACATAAATATTTATTAATAATGTTCTTAATATTTTTGGGACAGCGAGGTTTGCAAGGAAGGAGTTGACCAACTAGATAACTAAGCTTTGAAGATAATATATTTAAGAGTAAAGTTGGGTTGCTGATTTTAAGCCTATAAACTACGCACCCCACGGTATAAATATACAAATTATTATTTTACCAAAGCAATCTTAAGTGATTACAACGTAGATTATTATATAAGTAGTAATTAAAGGCCTAAAATGATATGCTATCTGTGTTTATGGCAAGCGGGCTCCTTTTGAAATTGCGTATACGCACAGTTGAACATAAACCATAAAAATACGAAACTAAATGTGTATCTATTCAGTTCTTCGGAATAAAGGTAACAAATGAATCATTATCAGATTTATAATTTGTAAAGTTTTATAGTTTTTACAGGCTTAGGGATTCCCCCTTTTAACGCTTTATTGCCGTGTGTTTCTTGGGGATTCTCCTGAGTAATCTTTGACCTTGTCAGCAAATCATCTTCTGGAGTGATAAACGGCTCACAGCAGTTAAATTGATAGCCGACGAGGTAGTTACCACCTGGAGAGGAACCCGAGCCCGAACACGAACACGAACTCTTATCAGAAATCAGGCTTATCAGAGCACCCAGCCGAGCGTTCCTATAAAAGAGTCAGGCCATTGGAAAGCTGGTCAGTTGCTCACGATGTCGTTGCCCAAAATAGTTTGCTTCGCTTTGCTCAGTCTGGCCCTTGGCCAACTTTATCAGGCGGTTAACACGGAGACCGTGTCCGCGTGTCCCACCAATTTCACCCAGGTGGCGGACAAGTGCCTCCTGGCGGATACCAAATGGGGGAACTGGTACGAGTCGGACCGTCACTGTCGCTCCCTCAACGCCGGACTGCTGAGCATCAAGAACCAAACAGAGCTGAAGGCTATCCAGGAGTGGCTTCGCGTGGTGGCGCCCTACAGCCCGGAGTTCTGGACATCCGGCAATAAGCTGGGCGAAGCAAAGACTTACATCGACTACTACTGGCAGAGCACCGGAGAGAAGGCGACCTATCTGCCCTGGAACCAGGGTCAGCCCACTCCCGCCAGCGGAGACTGCCTTATGCTCTACGGCAGCGTCAGCATGTCCACCGGCCAGACGGTGATTGAGGAGCACCGCCTGACCGTGAAGAACTGCACCCAGTGGGCGGGCCACATCTGTCAGGCGTCGCTGCAGCAGTTCACCACCCAGCTCTGCCTCAATCCCAGCGCTGTCTACGAGGCCAAAGTACCAGTTTAAACTTATTAAAGAAAGTTAATTGATTAACAATAAATTCAATTGTAGAAATCAATAGATCTGAGTTAAGAATCTTTGCTGTACAAGAATGAATTATATTATAGTTCTGTATAAAGATTAATATACTTTGTAGGGAAAGACAATTACCTGCACACGCCAAAGTTAAGAATTAGATTTGCACATGCAACAGGTAATCATTCCTGCCGATAAGATAATCCAATAAAAATTATTGTCTAAGTGACGAAATTAATTGCATTTGTCATTTAGTAAATTTATTGCTAGTAGTAGTACGTTTTTATAATAGTGGGAGAAATATAAACAAATGGAATTTTAATGATATATCTTTTCAAAATCTATACTCTATTATAACCAATATTCTGACCTCTATAAGAATCCAGGAACTATAATTAATATTTGATTATTATAACTTAGCGATATTCAAAAGGAAAAAATAATACTGCAGTACAAGCTAAAACAAAGTATATTTATATGTATAAAAAAAATGATTACAGGGCTTAAGTAGTATATCATAGTTATACAGATACTATATCACTTAAGCCCTATAGCTCCTGTTTGAATTTTAGAAATATACTTTGTGTCTGTTCGATTTTTGTTCATTGTAAGCAGAAAGACTTTAAAATTGCGCATACGCCTAGTTGAACATGTCAAGCAAATAGAAACAAAAAAAGAGTACCATAAAAGTATTTTAATTGAAACGCAGTAAAACAAAGCAAACAAATGAGTCAGTTTTATAAAGTTAAAAGATTCGACTTGATTTCATGATTTTTACATGCTCTCTGGGATTCACATTTAGTACTTTAATACTCAGTCTCCTGGGGGTTCTCCTGAATAATCTTCTAGGCCTTGGCAGCACACCGTCTTCATAACAAGCTGTTGAACTGATAAGAAGAGGAATCTACCACCTGGCATATACTTGATTTTAGGCAGAACCCTTATCAGTGGTCCCCAGCCGAGTGAACGTATAAAAGAGTTCGACTATTGGAAGACGGTTCAGTTACTCACGATGTTGTGGCCCAAGATAGTTGGCTTCGCTTTGCTCAGTCTGGCCTTTGGCCAACTCCATTTGGCGGTTAGCACGGAAACCGTGTCCGAGTGTCCCACCAACTTTTCCCGGGTGGCAGACAAGTGCCTCCTGGCGGAAAACAGCTGGAAGAACTGGTACGAGTCCGATCGTCACTGTCGCTCTCTGAACGCTGGACTGCTGAGCATCAAGAACCAGACGGAGCTGAAGGCTATCCAGGAGTGGCTGCCCGTGGCGGAGCCCTACCAACTGGAGTTCTGGACAGCCGGCAATAAGCTGGGTGAAGTGAAGGCTCTGATTGACTACTTTTGGCAGAGCACCGGAGAGCAGGCGACCTATCTGCCTTGGAACCAGGGTCAGCCCACTCCTGCCAGCGGCGATTGCCTCTCGTTGTACGCCAACTACAGCTTGGAAACCGGGGAGTTTGTGATGGATGTCCATCGCCTGACCGTGAAGAACTGCTCTGAATGGGCGCCCCATATCTGCCAGGCGCCGCTGCAGCATTTCACCACCCAGCTCTGCCTCAATTCCAGTGCCTTCTACGAGTCTAAAGTACCAGTTTAGGTTCATAACATTCTTCAGAGAACATTAGCATTTCATTAAATATTTTGAAAGTATTTGAAAATTCATAAGAAATCATAGGAAAAGTGGCTAAAATGGAGATCCAATTGAGAAATTCTTTTCTTTAAAGAATCCTATCTTTAAAAATATTTCTGTCATTGATTTCATCAATAAATATTTTACTAAAACGCCTTATAAGAAATGCAAAGCATATAATCTTGGAATTTTCTGCAGAACTTTGTTCATCATTTATTTTATTTGTTATTTTATTATGAAACGACAATGTTGAGTTTATTCTTTGAATTGTTTGTTGAAGCGTAGAAAGAGACTACAACAGATTGTTATATATATACTGCTAAAATTCTCACTAAGAAAATTTATTACTAAGAAATAAATTAAATTTTTTTTTAATTTATTAAAATTAATTCTGTTTGTTTACCTAACAAATTCCTATGCAAAGTATCTTAAGCTTTTTAAGCTGACATAAATGTTTAACACTTCCAAAGAAAAGGTCAATAGCGCCGCAAATGTTCAACTTATAAAAATAATTCCATTTGATAAGGTTTGGCGATAAGGTAAACTCATAAAAATTTGTTGTCTTAGTTCCAAATTCGTGGCATTACACTTATCAAGCAATTTATTAACTTTCAATCGCATAATAATATGGAATTGAAAGGCTTGAAAAGTTAATTAGTTTCTTATTAGGGAATCTTATCTTTAGCAATTAGTTTTTAGTTAAATTTTTTAAGCTGTTTAAAATAGAAAACTTATTGCAACTTAATTTCATATATTTTTATAACTTTAAACTCGTACTTTAGATTCCTTATGATTTTTAACAACACATCATACTATTTTTGTTACAAGCCAATACCATCGAGAGAAATCAAATAACAAACATGGAAGAGACTTATATCGAAGCATTCTTTATTCCTTCCTTGATTTGTTTGTCCTGATAGTGCGATTCGCATCCCAACTACGTGACCCTGTTCAGGGAAACCCTCCCAACCGTCCCGCCTTTCAGCTCCAAGCTTTCCCTCTTTCCACTCGCAACTTTTCCCATCTCATCCTGCACTCGAGACTGTCGCTGCATATTTCGCATGGCGTCCTTATCAATTCACTTTGACCTTCCCCGCTACATCCCCGTGACTCATATAAGTACGTACAATATTTTCCATTCTCTCGTTCATATTTTCCAGCGAGGACTACGCATTTGCATTATAGGAGGGGGCAGAGGCGGAGTCGGTGGGCAGAAGGGCACCCTTGAGTGGTGCCCGTGCTCCGGAACCCTTCTCGGGGCACTTACCTGAGCAAACAGAAATATTTGCAAGGAGCTCGAAGGAGGCCGCCTTCGCTCGCTGGTCAAGTGAACACTGACACAGGCGGCGTGTCCTTCCCCTTCCCCCGGCATCTACTTGGCGTTTGATTGAATTTCAGCAATAAATATTAATTACGCTTCAAAACGGACATGCTGTCCAGGTCGGGTATCCTTTGTGCTTTGTTTGTTTCTTTTCATTTCGGAATTCAGCCTCCACATCGCTCTCACTCACCTGCGTCTCGATGTCGGCCACGGCGGCACGGTACTCCAGGATCTCTTGCAGGGTCACCGATGTTTGTACAATCAATGCCAATATTGGTATAAATGGTAAAATTATCATCTGGAAATGGATTCGCATGTCAATGAGTGCAAACTCTTGCTCACAGTGGGTGTAAATAAAAGGTATTTTGGTTTTAAATTAAGGATAATAATATTTAAATCCTTTCAAGTAAATAAATATAAATATATTTGTATTTAGTTTAAATTGGAAAATAATATTGGTAAGCTAAAGATTCTAGATTTGTCTGAAATTAAATCGAATCTTCGAAAGATAAACCATGGAAAATAATTTTAACTTTCTAAGAAAAATTTTTAAACGTTAACTATAAAAAATAATATCAACTTTGTCTTACTTTTCTTTTAAAAAGGGTCTTAAAAAACTAATGTAATATCAATACCTTGTTCTAAAATTATTATTCTAACTTTTTAAGGTCTTTATAAAAAGTTATCATATAATATATTTTGATAATTAGTTATTTTCCTATATTTTATCCTGTAGCTCGACCCACTGTGCCATATATTTTCATTTGCCATCAATATGTGCCTCAATGGCAGGACTCTCGGGACACCCAGTCCCAACTGGGCATTATCTGGACCTGCTTGCCATGGCCAGAACCAAAGGCAAAAGGAGGCGTGATTAGTCTTTATCGTGGCCCGCTAATCGCGGCATTCATTAGACGCATTCTCTGCGGCTATCTGTGGCTCTGCGGCGGGCACGTGACTCTGACTAATTAAGATGCATGTGCTGCCGCTAATTTATGCTGCTCCAGATAGGTGTGTGCCTGCACAGTGTATAGTGTATATAATATATAGTGTAAAGAGAAGATACTCACCTGCATCAGCTGCAGGCGCCGTCCCGTTTTTATGGCCGGATTCCGGGCGGCGGCGCTGCAGCACTTGCCACCGCCGGCACTCGATATATCCTCGGAACTAATCGAGCGCACGGAAATTTTATCGAGCTGCAGATTGTGATGCGTGGGCACCATCAGGAGGCTGCCACCGCCCGATGGCGGGTTTGCCATCTCGTCGGGAGCCATTCTTCCCGCGCTCGATTGGCAAGTGCTAATGTCGATCTTAACGCAGGCGGAGGCCGGAGTCCTGTTGCTGCCACTTCCAATTCCACACCCACTATTGCCTCCTGTCCCGCTCAAATTCAAATTCAAACTCGAGCCCCCACTGCCGCCCGCTGGGCAAGGGTCAGGGTTCTCTCCGGGCTTGTGCGCTTTTCCATTTAGCATATTGCTGATTGTTCAGGCGAGCATATAGAGTGTCAGCGCCTCATAAACACGATTGTTGCACGGAGAGAAATTTGTTACCTTGATAGGTTAATTGATGTTTTTTGGGTATTCTAAATGCGGCAGTTATATGGTTTTATAGGGAATATTTATCGGAGTTTAGGAGAGGATTATTTTGAGTCTAATTTATTAGGGTATTATTTAACTTAATGTTTTATCAGTCCCGGAAAAAAATGTTAATAAATTTCAAAGAATTTATCAATAATAATTTAATATAAATATATAACATATTTAATAATAATAATATATATAATAATATATATAACATATTTAATTTAAATATGTTATCGAAAGTTATCAATATTAAGGAATGTAGTTATCAATATCGTATCGGAAACTGAGTAAAGTTTGATAAATTGATCAATTTAAACATCATAAAATATCATACTTAACTGTAAACTGTATATGTTCAAAAATATAACATATCAAAAATATTGCTAAATTTAAATTACACAAGTTTCAATACAAAAAATATTTTACAGTAAGAAAATCTAAAAAAAATCTTATCGTCGCATATCGAAAGTGCTAATATAAGATTTAAATATATAGATTACAAACCAAAGAGGCTATAATATAAGTTTTGATACGTTTTAAGGTTTAAGTCTTAAAAAGAATATATTTAAAATTAAAATTAAATACTTTATGAGAACTTCGATTGAGATTTTAAAATTAAAATGAAATAAATTGAGAGCATTTTGGACAGGACATAAGAATATTCATATAACTCATCAATTAAATTTATAAAACTGTATAATTTATATATTCCAAGCATTTAGCTGCCTTCCTAGAGACTTTTCTCTCACTGCACTGGCCGTAAGTGCAAATGTCACTGCGAATGAGGACTGTACATAATTGTTGCGTGTTCAATTTGTATCTGATAGTTTCACTCGGGCGACACTTGTTGAGTTTCAATGAGGTCGTAATGAGGAGGGCGCGTAGAATAATTGCAAAGAATGGCACATAAGCACATGTGTGTGCATATGTGCCTGTGTGTGTGTGTGTGTGTGCGGACCACGCCCCCTGCCCAAACAACACCCTCCGGCGTCGGCACTTTGCACCCCATCGCCCCCTTTGGCCCCATCGAGGCGACAGGACAACGAATTTGATGGATGAGCAGCCAGGCAACGGAGCGTTTGCTGACAGGACACAGGACGCAGGACACAGGACACTGGGCGGGAATTACGCAAAAAGGGGTTGGGACTTTCGAGTTTAATTGAAAGCACATTTGATTGCTCCCCACAGCGGAGCCCGTCTTTCGCGCAGTGTAACGCCAGAGTAAACAATTTACGCGATGGCTCCCTCCGCTGTCCCTTAGCTCGAGCGCGCTCGGCGTATCCGTGTGGACACATATCCTTCACCCTTTGTCATTCCGCTCGTCGGTTTACTTTTCACACTTATCAAGAGCACATTTATTGATTAAACTTTTAATTGGCTGGACAAATGGGAACTGTCCCGAAAAAAAGAGTCCCTGGGAAACTGGGAAACATTTCAAAAATCGTTTCACAGCTGAACAGCTGCAAAGCTTGGTTTATCGGCTGGATGGAATGGCAACGCATTTCCCATCAATCGCACACATCACGCACATAAAAAGTTTCTTTAATTTTTATTGCACACGCCGCCACGCGCATTAAATTCCCACAAAACAATGGCGAAAAAAATTCAATTATCTATTAGCGACAAGTACTCGGAATTTGCACCGTGCGTGGGTGCTTCCTGCGTATTACTTGGGGTCGTTGCCGCCGCTTTCCGCGATTGAATGCCTCACAGGACCTCACAGAGCCAACTGAGCTTAAACCTGTTGAGTTTCGTCTGTTTATAGCACGAGTCCTGTGGGACTGTCCCCCCCAGCCACCCGGCGCCTCCGCCTCCTGCCTCCTCCGCAGGACTGCGCACAGGGGACTCTGTTAGCCGGCTGTAAGTCGTAAGTCCTTGCTAGCGCTGTAATGTACTGATTCGCCTGCAGGATAAATATTTTATTATCATCTTGTGCTTTCTGGTATGTGGTTTCAAAATTAATTCAATTTTTGATTTACGGAAAGGAAAAGTATATCCTATACATTTATATTTATGTATATATGAAATTTATATCCATTTTAATAAATCTATTAAAATATTATGTATTTGGTAGAGCTAAAAGATAAAACATAATTGAGTTTTTTCACATATAAAGTAAAGAATTTTATTACAGGTAAGTACAAAATATTTTGAATTATTTTTAATTTAAAAGTACTTACTGGGACTTTAAGGAAGTGACTTGAAACATTCAATGAAAGTCTAGTTATTAACCCTCAACTTTTTGGTTGGAAATACCCTGCCTTTTTTTTAAATAAATGTATTTTTTTTTGTTATTTTCAGAAAATTAAAGATTGTTAATTGCCAATTGAGAGAAAGGTATTTCTCAAACTCAATACATTTACGATTTAGTTATCTAGTCATTACATTAGTTTTGTTTATATGTTCCGTTTGATAAATTAAAATTAGTATTACATGATTTAAGCAATTAAATCCCTTATTTTGTAATAAATAAAAGGTACATCAAGTCATAATCAATCAAGTACAATCAAACAATCAATTCTCTCTTTTTTGATATCATATCAGGGAACAACAAAGATATGCCTAAAGTGTACAAAATAAAATATAAAATATATTTGTATATGCAACCACTTAATAAAGAAAGCATAGACTTAAGCACAAACCCGCAATTTGTAAAAAAATTAAAGCAAATATCTCGCAATTCGAAATAAGTTATTTTGAGTCTTTTATTTTACAGCATGCTGTTAATGTTTTTTACATGGGTTGGTGTCTCGGCTGGCAAGGAATAAAATCAAGCAGTAAACTGCTTTAACAGTCGCCTTCAGCCCAAGATTGTAGAGGAACTTAAAATAACTTTTATTTGTTTGAAACAATCTACTTAAAATTGCTAATTAGTTAATATACGAATTTATTTATTAAGTAAAAGAAAATAAACTTTCAAACGAACAAAGAAATATAGTTAAATAGTGAAAGAAATAAAACGTATCTAAATAAAGGAGAAATGTGTAAGTGAAATTTTTGTCTTACAGAATTTAATGGAAATAAAGGTCCACAATGTCAATAAAGCTATCAATTTTGTGTAGTTAAATAAAAGAGAATGTCCTAATAATTTTTTCTTTAAAATTTTAACACACATTTAACTAATATCGACAGCTCGATTCAAAAGTTTTGAAACGCAAATGTTGATGATTTTTAAGTCCTTATGATGATTTTTATAAATATTACATTTAACGAGAGCTTATGTAATTGATTTTTTGATCAATAGTTACCGACTCGTGGGTAGCCTTTGCTGACAAATGTACAAAAAGTTAAAAAGGTAAAATGCGGGCATATTGTAATATTAAAACCAAGTTCAGACGCTTGTAGACTTTTACATATTGTTGTTAGTTATTACCAATTTTATGCAATATCACAAAGAATGTATGTATCAATCAACCCATTTTTTTCTATTTCTTAAATTTTAAGATTAATTCCCGGAAAGAGCCCTCCAAAAATATGCTATGATTTTTGCTAACTCATAGACCATACAGTTCCTGTGCTTCTAGTTATCCTAACCCTCATGCAAAATCTCATAAATTTACCTATTTTTGCTGGCCGTGTAGTCTTGAATATTTCAGAATATTAATATTGCCAGATCGGCAAGGCTATACTTTCAGATATCGACGCGCATAAATCGCAGTTCGGCAACTCTGAACGCTCCTATTGTCCCGCCTCCTCGGCGGTGGTGCGCCGCCATGAGCCGCCATGAGATCATCCAGCCGAATCGGCATAATGCCCGCCTCGAGCTAGCGACTTTCCAACCGAAAAAGAGAAGAGAAATATGGTAAAAAAAAGAAATAAGAAACAGCCCGGCATTTGCATAACTAGCTGTAAAATTGTTGGAAATTAACAGCGCAAGCGGCGAGCGATTGGCTGGAATCGGAATCCGCCAAAAGCCGGCGATCCGACGATCCAACGATCCGGCAAAGAGTCTGAAACCTGTTCTAGGCGGTAGAAAATGAAAATAATAAAGACAAGACAAGAGCCCCTCATGCCGAAAATGAGGAGGAAGCTCTGCTGTTGGTGGACCACCTTGACGATCACCCCGCTTCCCCGATCTCTCCCAGAGATATATATGTAGTATCTCCTCCCGGGGAACACAATTGGATCGGGTGACTTTGAACTGGTCGGGTGTCGTCCGCGATGGTGTCCAAATTGATGTTTCAATAAAGCCTATAAATTTATGACTAACGAACCAAGTAAACATTCTCCCATTCTCCCATGCCGATTGCCCATTTCCATTTCCAGTTGCCTCTCGATTGGGCCCACGGGGATCGGGAATCGGGACAAGGGGCTTGGAGATCGGGGAAATCGAAGATGGGCGAGGTGTAACGGTGACAACGAGTAGGTGTCGCCATTGGTGCCACTATGAATTAATTTGGACAATTTATGAGCCAATCTCTGGCCGGGCGACAACTGGCCAAGGAATGTGTTTAGCGGCCGGGCCACCAAGGTGGTCCATTCGTAAATTGAATTATAATTTGATACCCGGACCCGACCCTCCGACTCCGCGGCGAGTCGCCTCCAACTCCCATCTGGGGGTTCCGATCGCGCTCTGGCATATATTACCCATTGATCGGGCCACATAAATCTGACACTAGCGACACAATTAGCACGGCCTTCTCAGGCCCCCCCGCTCCGATCTGCCTCTCCGACTTGGAACTGCGACTTGGAACTGAGACTGGAACTGGGACTGTGGAAGCTGCCACCCAAAAGTGACAGCCGCCAGAGCAAAACGTACATAAATAGTTCGCATTGCAGTGCTCTTGGCCCCAGCTGCAAGATAATGCGTAGAGTAAATGGTTAAAGATATCCTGGCAGAGCCGAAGGTTATATACTCTAGGAATAATTACAAATTAGGGTTTAAGATTTTTACATGAAATAGAGAAAGAGTTATTGTTTAAGATTTAAGTATTAGGAAAAAATGTATATTATGTTCAGTTTTATTTTATAGATTTTAAGAAACATAAAGTAGTATTCAATATATACATTTTAATAAATCCGAAAAGATGCATAGCTGCAGGAAAAATTCAATTTAAAGATATAGATATAAGATATAGATATATGTTAATGAAAAATATACAAAAGAAACAACTTACAGAAGAAACAAACAATTTTAAATGCTTCACTCCTTTAAGATAACATTTAGGAATATGGACAAGTTGTATTTAAAGTTTTAAATATAGTTTTTAATTAAAATTCTTGAAATCTCTAGGTCTTTGCTTCAATGTTTAAAGCGTACAAAATATTTAGAAATGTAAAATTTAGATTATATCTATAATATTATTTTTTTAACTGGGATATAACCCCATTCACTTGGGTTTCTTTAATACCCTCGCAGAGTTATCTTTATTTAATAGTTAGAAAATGACAAAGGAGTGAAGAAGTCATTTCCAAATCTATATATTAGTATTTACTGTATATTCTTGATCAGGATTTTACATTCAAAAATTACTAAACTATAGGCCGTGAAGTCTTATATTTGATATAAAAATATTGTATAGTTAAATTATAAATAAAAGCTACTAACTCTTTTAAACACTTCTTTGACTAAGTTTCTTAGTTTTCTTTCCTAGAAATCTACTTTCAAACTCCACATCTTTTAGCTAAGTTCACGAAATATGACATTTTTATATAATTACAATTCGAAACTAAGACGAAAGTCTAACTACCTCTCTGTGAGTGCATCCAAGTGACAGCCAAAAAGCCGTGGCCAGATCCGAAGCTGTTCACATGCCGCCGCCTGGCCATGGACTCTGAAAATGTCTCATTTAAATAACTTGCATGCATTTAGTCATACTTTTTGCTTCGGCTCGCTGCCGATCCTCCCGTTGCACCTTCCCCGTGCTCCTTCGAGCAGGAGCCAGGCATGCGCCTCTGGGCAGGGAATCAAGCAGCGCATCGGGAAGTCGAGAAGTCGGAAAGTCGCGTCGCGACGTCAACTTAAGTGGTCGTCGGAGGTGAAACAACAATAACAACCTCGCCTGCTGCCTTGAGTTTAAAGTTGTCAATTTAGCTATTTTTTTAAGTACAAAATTCATGAAATATCTGGGAATAAGCAGGAAAAATATATATATTTTTTTAAGTTAAGTACTTAATATAAATATATTTTTATATGCAGGAATTTTCTTTATCGACATGAAACTGCCCTAAGATCAAAGACAATATGATGCGTAAGATGCGTAACGCCTTACTATTTTATGGACTCAATTTATTTATTATTTATGTTATGTTTATGTTAAAAATATATGCCAGTGAGAAGGTTCGATATTTGTAGCAGAAAAAGTATTTGCTTATGCCACTTTAAGGGCGTTATGCATCTTACCTTTTATATTCAGTTTAATCAAATTGTATAAGAAATTAACCAAGTTAACGCAATAATTTACACATTTAATTGGATTTGTATTTAATATCTTATATTATTCTGATTTTGTATTTAATATCTCATATTATTCTGATTTTTTAACAAATATTAAGAGAATTACAAGTGATCACCAAAAGTAAGTAATGACTGTGCACTAACCGTCCATTTTATTTGATTTTGATTATTTTGATTAAAAATTTATTTCTTGATTTATTTTATACATTTTTTTACTTACTTTATACATTTATTTTAATTAAATTATACTCTTTTTTAAGTTAAGAAATTATATTATTTTATTATTATTTAACTGACAAAAGTTGCCATCACTGACTGCGTCGATTCTCGTTCGCTTCCCTGACTCCTTGAGTGTCGAGTATGTAAATCTCCCGATCCGTTGCCATTCCGCAGTTGCCATTGCACTTCTGGGCTCTTTTGTTATTTTGAACCGAAGTCTCTGTATTCGCTGATCGATTTTGTTCACGTCACTTGGCTCTTCGCTGAACTTTCAATTGTTCTGGAATCGATAAAGGGTACATGTGTAGGATACAGATGTGTGTTCGTATGGGGAGTCTGCGCCTCGTTCATTTGACAAATTCTCGTCGGGCTCTCGTCGATCTCTCGCCGAGAAGAGTCGTGTCTGCTTGGAGAGTTTTAATTAATTCAAATGCAATTCCAACTGCACGGCGAGTGATGTTGTACTGATTGAAGCTGAAGGCCAGCACGTGAGTGGAGCCACTGTTACTTTTTACCCACCTCAAAACCCCCTTCTTTGAGGCAGATGCACTGAGACACAGGTGCACGCAAAGAAAATTGTGGTATTGGAATATATAAAAAAAAGAAATAGATAAACTTTCTTCATAGAGCAAAATGGTAAACGTAGAATAGTGCTAGATATTTTGTAATAAACAGAAGTATACATAAATAAATAAATTATAATAAGGATGTAAGTTAAAATGTTAGAACTAGTTGCATACTTTGACTCCTATGATATATTACAAATAAATACACAAGAAATATATGAAATTTCAAACATTTTAAGATTATAATATAAATATTCATTTGAGAGATGCTAAAATCAAGGAAGTTTGAGGTTAAATGTAATACACTTACAAATCTCTTTTAATGTTGATTATTTCTATGTATTTTTTAAATGTCTTTAATTTTTTTATTGCTGTTTCTGAACTTATCATTCTTTAGATCCTGCATGGGTTAACTTTAACATTTAGAGAGATACTTTAAGCCTGGTGGTAATCCCTCTGATCTCTCTAAAATTCCCAGGGTAGTCATGTCATAATATTTAAATGTTTTAGAATTTGTTTTATGTTTAAGTACTATAAGTGCGTCAATGTTATTGTTGCCTTTTATGTGCATATAACTTTTTTCCGTTCTACACATTTAAATGTTTATATATTTGAGGAAAACTTTAAATGGTTTTAACGAAAATAAATTCCGGTAATATGAGCTTTTTACAAACTATATTATATTTTAAAATACAGAAAAGACAATTTCATTAAAACAAATGGAAATATATAAAATTAAAGTAAGGAAAGGTATATTTAATATTAAAAGATGACTTAAAAGTGGTAATAAAGCAGCTATTTATATTTCCTTTTTTAAACTCCTAATTTTAACAACATTTATTACATTCTTATAGCATTTAAAATTTTTACATTTTAAATATTTATTTTAAGTGCACACTGAGTCGCAGTTGCAGACGGACGTTCATTCAGTAAACGTAAACGTTTGTGATTTGTAACGATTGTGCAGTACATAAATCAGTCATGGATTTATTGCGAGAAATGAAATTCGCCGGCTGCTCCTCAACAGCACCGTCTTTGCAGCATCTTCTTCGCCTTCACCGCCGGCATCTCCATCGGTGGGTCCACAGACTTAGCCAGTCTTGGGTCTCCGGTCTTCAGTTTTCAGTTTTCAGTATTCGGTCTTTGGTCTTGAAGATTCAGTCTTCAGTCTTTAGTCTTTAGTCTTCAGTCTTTGGATTGGTGAACGTTAGCAGCGCAGCAGCGGTCGTGAGTGGCGCTGCGTGTGGGTCGCATAAATTTCACGCTTTGCGCAGGCGCTGCCACAAATCGATGTTCTCTTTTGTTGTGCTCCCCTTTACCACCGCCCCTGGACCCCTTTTGGTACCCCTTTTACCCCCTTCGATCTTCTTAAACGCGGTTTTATGAGTCACGCTGCTGTTTATGCGAGAGCTGAACTTGTGCCTCTATTAGAGTTGCCAACGAAGAGTTAGCTAAAGGAGCTAACAGGACATAACAAAACACTTTCTAGAAAGTCTGGCTCAAAACCTACCAAAATTAAATGAAAAATGTCTATATAAAACCTATATTTCCCTGTTTTCCCAACTTAAAACCAGGAAGTTGCTCGAAAATGACCCAACATTTGCTGGAAGCTGGCCCTAAGTCTCACTCCTGCTGCCCTGCAGCAACTGACCATTAGGACATGGCTTACTCACGAGTCTTGGGTTTGTAGGAGCTGTGTCCCAACAGCACGCCGAGACCTGGACACGCAATGCAGCTAATTGTCTACTAAATGCCAGGCCAGACTGAAACACTCAAATGCCGAGTCCCGATCCGGAGAGTCCAAGTCCAGGCCAGAAACAGAAACAGAAACTGAAACCGAAACCGAAACCGAGGACAGTCGCAACGAATTTATGTGCACTTCGCATTTGCAATCATATCAGATTGCATGACAGTTCTCAATTACTTTTTCCCCAAACAAAAACGCTTTCAATTGCGAAATCGGTGAAATATATATATACATAAATGCTGGCATAGCCTGTCAATGGAATGTTATAGAGGAAATTATGTAAATAAAATTAAATTGATAGCCGGAAACTAAGGCAATTTAAGTGTGGAAATGGTATGTTGATTTAGGAGTTTTATGAGTCTTTTAAAGATAAATAATTTATGGTAAATTGTTATAGATTTTGAAGTATATTTTAAGATAGATATTTTGCAAGATTTAAGGTCTAAGAATAACATTTAATTTGGAAAGATGAGCATTACAGATAGATGAGATTACACACATTGTAAAATTTATTTGTTATTGTTTAGGAAATTCCTTTTGAGTTTATAAATAATCAAATTCCATTTATAAAGATCTTACCTAGCTTTAGAATATATTTAAAATCTGAGTAAATATAATGAAATTAAGCCTCAAACTAATGCAAATCCCTTTGGACGTTTTTCACATCTCATTCAAAGCAAATAAATCAATCGAGTTAATTTACATTCAGGGCTGATTCCGTGATTAATGGCTCGCTTTGTCTATATGCATATTGAGTTCTGTTAAGTTTTAGGATTTAAATTTGGCATTCCGACTTAAGTATTCAATTACCGCTCAAGGAACTCCGCCTTCGAGAACCTGCTGCTCTGCTCGAGACAAGGATTAGGCGGAATCGAGGTCAGTGCACTTTCGATTTCCCTTTTTTTTTTCAAAGCTGTCTAACAGTCCCGTTAGCTCTCGGCTACAATGTATAATTTATGGCCCGCAGACTTGGCCTAATCCCTGGCCTAATCGTCCCTGCCCCGCCCTAAGTTCGCCTGCCCACACGATACTATATACACTATAGGGTCCAGTCACCTCGCCGCGTCCGACATTTTACTCGGCGGCTGTGGCTTTACTTTGCTTTCGTTTCGTTTCGTTTCATTTTCTGCCTTCATAATTTATTATCGGCTCAAAAGCATCTCAATTATGGCTCCTGGCCAGACACGAAACCGGGCACGGAGCACCCCGATATCGGCGGGGAATACGAATACGAATACAACCTATCTGTATTCGTTTCGTTAATCTGAAAGAGCAATTACAAAACTCTTACAAAACTTTATTCAATTAAATTCGCATGATGCTGTCGCGAGCGCCGAGCGAGCGCTACCCGCTGACCAAGTTCGAGATTTGGCAACAGTTTATCTGAGTGAAGACCCGGGACGAGATAAAAAACAATGCTCAGTGCACAGAGATAAAAACTATATACCTAAAAAAAACTATAAATTTAGTTAATTTTTATACAATATAGAAAATGTTTTGTAGAGTTTATAAATATACTTTTAATTTATATATTTAATAACCTATATTTTTAGGCAGACTTTTTGTTTAATACTTTTAAATATTATTAACCAAAATCTATCAAGAACTCGAACTCATAGAGCTTAAGGTCTCGGTTATACTTTAATACTTAAATAAATATTTAACTTGGAAAACTTTATAAGAATATAATTTATGTTAAATTCTACGATCATATTATCAAAAAAATTAGCAAAATATTCTTTTAACATTATTAATGTACCTAATAAGTGCTTAAAATAATAATAAATATTTAAATATTTATGTTTTAAATGATTTTTGACACTTTTAAGGCTTTAAATTACCAAAAATGTATGCTAAATATTTATTTGAAATAATTTAAAATTCCTGAATATTTGAATACTATTTTTCAACTGATTCATGACTCTTTTTAAGCTTTTAATGTACTAATAAGTGGGCTGAAAATTTATTATAATTAAATGTATTATATTTATGAGTCTTTTTTTAAGCCTTTAATGTACTATTAAGTGGGCATAATATTTATTTAAAATAATGACAAAGTAATAAATATTTAAATACTATTTTTCAAATAATTTATGACTCTTTTTAAGCCTTTAATGTACCATAAAGTGTGCTAAATATTTATTACAAATAATACAAATTAGTAGGTTACCTTTTTTTGATAAATTTGTTTCTAAGAAAAATCATATTCTTGTATAATTCCAGAATTCCAGAATCTTTTCCCGTGTAGAGAGCGTACGAAGGCGGGGTAAGAGGAAGCTTACAAACAGAGGCGGCTTCAATTTCATCCTCGCAATCGTGACGTGCTTTTGATTGCCTTAAGCCAGCCAAGATCGCTCCGCCTCCAAAAGCGAACTCTGGCCATAACCAAAGCCTCCGCCGAACCCAAAAAAACACCCAAAAACCCCTCCAAGTGCGAAGCTATTGTTGTCAGCTTTGGTGGCTCTTCGGCAGGAGACAGAGGGAGAGTGTGCCATTAGGCACACTCTTACTTTCCGGTTCCCCCGATGGGATCAGAGATTTCCATTCCTCCTTCCAGCCCGCGGCCGGAACTATAAATCCGGATAGTGGTGTGTCATTAGTGTCCCCCCGACATCGGGATTATCGCAGACAAATTGTCGTCATGTCTTATTCTGGGCATTGCGGGATGCATTTCAATTGCTGTTTTCGGCTATCACAGGTGGCAGGGAGCCTCGGGAATTGAATTTAAATGGGGATTGGACATGGGCTTGTGCCAGGTGCCGCAGTTGCTGCTCTGCATATTCTAAATAGTTTTGCCAGCCGCTGATTTATGCTTGTTTCTGTTCAAAAATTTTAAAAGTCAACAAGTCAACCTTTCATTAGCTGTCAGTGGGTTTGAATGAACAACAAGTGGAAATGTTGGACAGGTGAAGTGAGATTAAGGCGACTAAGGAAGTACCTAAGGTTATGTATTCTATGTTGAAGTGAAAAATATTAAGGAAATTAAAAAGTGTTTCCAGGAAATGTAATATTTTTAAGAACTATAACTAAAAACAAGATTAATATTAAGATCATGATGCTAAATGATTTCTTTCGGCTTGAATTTCGATCTAAATGACAGTTTACTCATCTTACATATAACCTCGTGATTTCCATTGATTTTCTACAAAGAAAAACATTCTAAAAGTAAAATCTGAGGCCTTATAATGATTCCCTATAGCAGATATAAACGAAATTTAAGTTCTTGATTTATTTCTGGTTTTAATAAGTAAAAAACAAACAGCTCTTCACTGATTTTAATATCTTCTTAATGTTAAGCACCTCCTATAGTAAAATAATCCCTTCCCTCCACTTGATATACCCAAAGAATACTTCATACTCTCTTCCAGATGAAGTCGACACATGCCCCATTTGGGCATTAGATATTCAAGGCAGAGATCCGGGCCTAGGCAGTGACACTTATGGTTGTTTTCCTTTCGCGGGGGAAGCACCCATCGGACACATGCCTGCACATAACTCATGCGCGAGTGATGGCGATGAGAAACGGCTTTCATTTCCTCATTATCGATTGATATCTCGATACTACCGACAGCCCAAAATGCGTGGCTACTTTTTTGGATACAAAAGAGGAGGAGTTTTTGGTACCTACAAGTACATATCCAAGACAAAGTATGCCAAAATCGCAAAAATCGTGTATTTCGTTTCATTTTCGGTAAACGGTCTGTGTCCCCGGAGCACAGGGCCAAAAGGGGCCAAAGAGGGATGATGGGAAGGAGAAGATTTGGGGACAGAAATGCGCTAATTACACGCACTCGGCAATCGTTAATTGAAGTTGTCAAGCGGGGCATGCCGCAAAATATGCGCCGCAATGCCAATGCCAATGCGCAGCGATCAGGCGATCAGATTCGCGGGAAATCAAAAGCGCAGGGGAAATGGGAACATGGTACATGCTCCGACCGACATGGCCCATGTGGCCTCTGGACATTGGGACAATGTTGCCGCCCCAATTATCCGCGAATTGAGCTAAAACCAACGAAAATTCTGCCCGGCCAGCGAATGGCGCCATTAATTATCGCAAAAAGTGATGCATTTCTTCATAATTAAGCGGGTGAATGACACACCGAAGGCAGCTGCCGGGGATTCGCTCCTCCGAGTGCCACCAGTGGGCATGCCTTAACCATTGCCATTGCTCCTCCATTAGCCAGAGTGATGCAGCGGCTAATAGAGGAACATTACTCATGCCCAGCAGGACATCGCCGCTGAGTGCGCAGCGTGTCTAGCCGGAGTTCTGGTCCAGCAGAAGGAGAAGGAGCACTGGCATTGGGGGGCTTGCACCGGCATGCAATTGAGAAATTTATTAAAAATCATTTTCATTAATTTGGTTATTTATGCCCAGGATCAAACATTCAATTAGGCTGATGTTATAAATCTCGCATTCATTTTTCACATGCTACAGCCGCACAGGTTCTCTATAAATCACAGGGATATGCACTTCCACTTCCACGAGGACTTGTATGAATGTTCCGCGCTGTATCCAGCAGCAACTGCAAGAGACTGCCCACGGCTCACGCACAGATTCCAAGGGGAAATGCAGTTGCAGTTGCAGATTCTTTAGAGCAATCGGAAGGAGGGAGCATATTAAAGGATATTTAGGAGATGGTTTTGATGTAATTAACAATATAACAACTTATTACAATAAATATAATCAAATTTTTAATATGATTAATAATGTTAATAACTAATAAGTAAATAACTCTATTAATATTTGTTAAGCTCCACAAATAAAACACAAAGAGTCTCAACATTTAAAAGAATGAAGACAAAGTCTAGCATGACCTTTTGAGGTCACAGCACTGAAATGTTTTTTAAATCGGTTTTTGTTATCTCTAAAAATTGTGTAAGCATTTTTAAGCACTTAAAAAATCTGTCAATTAAGATTATTACCAAAGTTAAACACTTAAAGTGAGTACTATTGGTCCAGGCCATCTTTTTCGTTTGCTTCAAAACTGTATCAACCATTCGACACACAGCTAGATTCTAAAGTTTCTTAATACTTTGACAGCATCTTCAGGAAATTGTTATTCTTATTCAATGAATTCTAAATATTTAACAGAATAATGTACTAATTTAAAATCTCCTTTAAATACCCAAAATTACTCGATAAATCCCCATAAGTTTTCCCTCCATCGTTGGTGTCATTGTTTTTCGCCTGGCTTGCGGAAAAGTCAAGCGAAAGGTTAAAAGTGAAATATCTCCCGCTGACTTGTAACAATGTCAAAATGCTTTATGATTCCATTTTTTTTTTGCTTCGATTTTATTGTTTTGTTTATTATTGGTTACGACTTTGGGTTTTTTGTCTTTTTCTTGTTTATTTTCATGGTTATTGTTTTTACTGTCATGTTGTTGGGCACGAAAAACGAGAGTAGCAAGATGCACAAAAGACGATAAATCCAATAAAAAAGGTTAAATCAATGGCTGTAAACGATCTAAACGAAACTTAGATGCTCTTAAAATATTTATAATTTATTTGGTGTAAAGATAAAATCTCATTTGGGTTAATGTAAAGGTATATTGGGTGAAAAGATATACACTAGACTCTGCTTAAGTGGCAAGATATAACCTAGATTCCTTTTTATGTGATATTTCTTTAATACTTTTACTTTCTGTAATCATACAACAAATCTGTTAAGCTTAGTTTTAGGCTAATTACCCAAGTGTACTAATCAATATCTGTAAAGTTTTTCCTGCTCTTCCATTATGTCAAAATTTCCCAAGAAACCCAAGTACTTCCCTCTCAATAGCCGCCGCTAACTAATCGAATACAACATAAAATATATTGACAACGGCGGATCAGTTAACGAATTGCCAGCCAGCACAGCCTGCAACAACGGGCTCCAAACAAATTTGGGACATTGGCTGAACCGTCGAGTTGACCCGGCCAAAGCCAGACCGCAAGGAGCCCCGAAATTAAATCAGTGCCTTGGCCGTTGGTTCGTTGCCGCTCCAGAGCAGGAAGCCGTTTTGCGAGAAGGAAAACTGACGCCCGACCAAAGCTTATCGCCGGTGGGATCGAACTCGGATCGTCTCGGGTGGGCAGACCAGAGATCTCGGGCATATATCTGGGGGGATCTGAGGTATCTGAGGTATCGGGGGAGCGGCCCACATGGCTAGATCGCAGAACGACGGCGACGGGCAGCGTCGTCATCAAAAGCTCAGCCGAAGCGAGGGGCGTGGCGCAGCCTTGTCAGCGCGATCAGGCCTCCAATCTGCGGGCCTTGTGCAATGAGCTCTATATAAATGTTATTTTCCATGTAATAAATTGCATAGAAATCATAAATTTAATCTTTAACGCCCCGCTGTACGGTCCGACGGGGTAATTAAGACGTCACCTAATACGAGTGAGCAAGAGAGAGAGTGAGCAGACAGATCTGACAATATGGCGTTCGATAATCGCTGCCCCTTCAGACCCCCTTTCCTTCCCCTTTCCTCAGCAAACTTGCGAAACAATTAATGGCGCCCGAGCAGGGACTCTTCGCACTCTCACATTTGTCAAGTGAAGGCGAAGAAGTCAAAGTCGCGCCCTTGGCCCTGTGGCACTTGTCCTGGTCACTTGGAGAAAATGAAGGGAACTAATTTTTAAAAATTAAAAAATAGGGTTATTATGTTTGATAAAGAAAGGTTAAAAAATAAGGAACAAGTTTAATGTTCTCAACTGTAATAATTCTCTAACAATTATGTTATAATATTCTTTCGTTATATTTTTTTAAATTTAGTTTGAATACTAAGAATGGGGATTAGTAGTATAAGGGATAAGATCAAAGAAAAGGTTAATATATTTTATTTTTAAACTCTTTTTGAAGTGTAGTAATACTCTTATAATGTTATAACAATATTTGCATTTATTTAAATATAATTAGAATATGTATTAGTAATAGGAATAGGTTCAATGGAAATCATAATATTTTTTATATTTTAACTATTTTAAGCTATAGTAGTTCTCTAACAATGTTCTTTTAACAGTCTTTATATAAATTTAAATATTATTGGAATATGTGGAATAGGAATTATTAGTAAAGGCGATAAGTTTAATGGAAAGCATAATATTTTTATATCTTAATATAATTATATATAATATTTTTATATTTTAACTATTTTTCAGCTTTTGTAACTTCCTAACAATGTTCTTATAATAATCTTTAGATTTATTTAAAAATTATTAGAATAGGGGAAATAGGGATTATCAGTATAAGGCATTAGTTCGAAGAAAAGCTTAATATTTTAATATTTTTTACTCCTTTTTAACTACAGAAATTCTCAAATAATGCTGCTAAAATAATCTCTACGTTTATTTTTAAATATCCCCCAATTTCTCTTAGTGTTTACTGACATGTTTTGTTTGGTTTTAGCAGATCTTTCCTTTAACAAAAAACCCTAGCGTTCCGCGCATGCGCACTCCGCGCACTCATATCCCTTGAACTTGTGTTTGTTTTCCAGCCCCGTGTATTTGTATTTGTTTTTGTATTTGTATTTGTATTTGTCCTCAGAGCACACGCTCGCGCTCTCCTCTTGATTGATGGCATTCATTTGCCACTCGGACAGGGCTACATTAATATCAACAGCGGCAGCCCCGACCTCGTCCTGCCCCGAACAGCCACTGCATCCTCGTCATCCGTGTGTGCCGCCTTTTCCCACTCCTTCAACTCTTGGGGCGTTACAGTTGCCCCAAGGGCTGCATGTACATATGTACATATACATAGTATGTGCTTTGGTATTCCAAGGCTTTGTCTTCTTCACTATTTGCTGGCCAGAGTGTTTGCATAGCCATCATCCAAGATCTCACTTCAGGCAGGGAGAGGCTGAGGGATAGCATCCATTGGATGTAGCAACTTATAGAGATGAAGCCTAATCGTTCTGGTCTGCTTTCTAGTAAGTTACTTCTAGGGAATTAGGGAGAAAATTAAACACTTTTTTTTAACAAACTTATAAAGAAACAAGGAAAGATTAATCTTCTAAACGAATTTCAAAAGAAAATGTAGACTACGTGACTATGTTCGACTCCCAAGGGACTTGAAAATTAAGTTAAAGCTTAAAGAACACAAAAATATTCAGAAAAACCTGGAAGATACATTTCTTTATGATATAAAAATGGATTTCTTTACTATAGATGTGTGATTAAAATAAGTTTTGTTGCTTAGTTATCTATCAGGAACTTAGGTTTTAATGCTAAAATATTCCCAAAAAAATTCCATGTAAGCTCCCCTCTACCTCTACTAGTAATCATCTCTCCAAGATCCACTTCTTTCTCCGGTCTGCAGCCTTTGGTCTCCGTTCGGTGGTCTCCGGTTGCCAGTCTCCATCTTCATCTCCGTCTCCATCCCAGGCCGCAATCATTACTCACTCGCACTAATCCCGGCGACTCCATTCCATTGCGCTGCCACCAAGAAAAATCACATGAGCAGCATTTAAAGATTTGGGGCGAGTGGCTCAGTTTTGAGGCAGATGGAAAAGCTGCAACTGCAACGGCAAAAGGCAAGAGGCAACTGCAATGGCGACTGGCGATAAGCAGCTCGGAAAAACTGAGGAGCCGCAATGGCAATTGAGTTGTTGGCCAGCTGGGCCATCTGGCTCTGAGCTCCAACTCCAACTCCGACTGGAAGGAGCAACTGCTGATGATGTTGCTCCTTGCTGTTCCTAAGCATGTGCTGGCCGTAATGGCGATGCATTTATTAAAGGCTTTTGTGCGTGCGGGCTGCTCCCCTGGCCTCGGCTTGCCTTCGTCTCACCTGCTTAATCCATAAATGGAAATTAATGGTTGGCATAAGTGTGCGCCGGTTTGTGTGAGTGTAGAATCCGCCAGAGCCTCTCCGATCTCTCCGACTCTCAGCCCGGCTAATGGCGCTGGCTAACGGTATGGCCTGAGTGCCACTGCATTTGCATTTGGGCCTGCAAAAATATTAAGACATAAATGTCATCAACAATGATACCGACAGTGGGGAGTCGGGAGTGTTGCGAGGGAAGAAAGCTGCGTAGGAGTCAAAGCACAGTGGGATGCCATTGAGGCGGCAGAGCCTGTCGGTGTAATAAATAGTCAGCAAAAAAGTTTAATATATAATATAAATAATAATAAAAGAGGCTTGTTTATCTTGTATAAATATTTTGTTAATTTAAATTGCTTAATAACCTACAGGCATGTGTCTATGCTTTATTTACTATAAATTGTTTTCTTATACAAATTCAACATTTTAAGGGTATATTTTAATGTTAATAAATATAAATATATAAGCTATTTTTATCTTATATCAAGAAAATAGAATTTAATTAAGTAAAATGAGTTTAGAATTCAAGGTAAACTGTGACAAAACTAATTTTAGGATAATTATAGCCCTAATCTTAATATCATATCAGCTCATAAAATATTTTTAGTTCTTTGAACAGTTCGGAACTAGGGGAATACTAACACCATTTTTTCTACCTTAGATAACAACATAAAAGTTATAAAAGTAATATGTATATATTGTATTATATTACATTCTATATAATCTCGAGTGGGCTAGAAAAGCCAGAAAATGCAATTACAATATCTACTATGTTTAGAGTGAAGGAAACCGAATAATCAAATCAAAAAAAGCTGCAAACAGATTAACGCCCACAAGGCATGCGGAACCAGGAACGCCAAGGGAGGCGATCCCTTTTCTTGGGTCATTTAGATGGCCGGTCCAAAGTGCATATAAAAAATGATACCACAATTTATGGGCGACATCTAATGGCGTACAGATGCAACTTAGTTGGAGGATTTGCGGCAGCAGCAGCAGCGGCAGCATCTGCTGCATGCAATGCAACTGCAACTGCATCGGCAGTGAGTCTCATAAAACATAATCAAGTTCACATTCAAAAAGACTCAGAGGCCGAGTCTCGGAAACCGGGCGACAATGGCGGGCCACATCCTGCCTAGACACCGTCTCTCGCTCTCTCTGTCTCTCTTTTTCTCCAGCAGGGACTTTGTTGCTCCGGCTCTATGCAAGATTAATTTCCAGCCATATTGTCATATTCCACGATGCTGCGATGCTGCGTCTGCAGTTGCTGTTGCAGCTGCTGCGGCCGGCAGGGCATATAAGTTTTATAAGCGTTTTGACTCCATTAGCTCTCGGCGGCAAACTAATTTCCATAACTTCTGCCTTCCTATCGATGCGTTTCGCTGCAAGGGCAATTTATCAGGTTAGAGAAGTGCACCGAGGTGTGTATTAATTGTCATCCATTTGGCATTTGGCAATCGCAATCGATGGCTGCACTTCCAATAAAGGTCGGGGGCGTTGGTCCAGCTCTTGGGCGTGGGAAGGTACTGCGCGTGGCGAGTGGCTAAAGGCGAGTGGAGTGCTCCATTTGGAATGCGATCTTAATGGAGGGAATCTAATTGAAAACTCTCTCGGCTGGCATCATTAATTGATACTTCAGCGCCGTCGGAATGGAGGTTAAGAGAATTGCTCATAAAAGCCAACCCAAACCGGTCTCTCTGTTCTCTCTCTCTCTCTGTCTGTCCCTCTATCTCTTTCTCTTTGCTAACTAAATTGATTTGAGGGCAATTTATGTAAATTTTCGTCTTGTTTTGTTGCCTTGTAACATTTCCATAAGTATTTCGTTTGTTTGCTTGAAACACTTTTCCTTTGCCCCAAGTTCGTTGCCTAAGTCTTTTGTTTGACTCGAAAGAGAGACCACACACAGGCACACACACTCGTCATTGGGAGGCATTGATTTCATGGCCCGAAAACTGAAACAAGCCCGTTAACAATTTGCACAAAAAAACATTCACGGATCCGGGGAAGTAAACAAAAGAAGGGGAAGGTTGCGGGAATGGAAATGGAAAAGGGGGCAACGGCAACGGCAACGGCTTCGCGCGCTGCCTGTTTGCATTCAATAAATAAAATGTCAAAACAATAATGAAATGAGTTATGAGCGCGCATCAGTGGTCGCCAGAATCCCAAGCTGGAGCTGGAGCTGGAGCTGGACTGAAGCTGAAGCTGAAGCTGGTCTAAAGCTGAAGCTGCATCTGGAGTCCAGATTGAGGCAGGGCGGCGTGGGCCTCCACAAGGTCCGCGTCTCTGGGTTCGGGCAATTTCTGGCCGCTTTTATTTATTGATTTCGTGCGTATGCACAATCAGCACACACAGCACACTCACTCGGTGCTGCAGCTCCAGTCCCAGCATTACCTGGATTACAACAGTCGTCAGGAGGCTCGTTTGGAACGACCCTCGGGCACTCCAACTCCACTCCACTCCGTTCCATTCCATTCCGATCTCGTAATGAAATGAAGTGGATTATTCCCGGCCAGCTAACGCCGGCGGAACGCAATCAAAACTTTCGCTGTCAATGCCAAAGTCGCGGAGCCCAAAAAAAAGCAATTATTTCGATAAAAATGACCGTTTACTGTCGTTTTGTGGATATTGAGAGCCAATTTATGTGCCCCTCCGCTCAGGTGGGAGGGAAGTTCAGGGCAGTTGAAGGCAAACATGAAGCATAATTTTTTGGAATATATATTCGAATCTTTTTTTTGTTACTTTTTTTATTTGCAGCTTTAACTGGGTCAAGGAAGCGAAGCAACTCCCAAAATGAATATTTATGTGTAAATATTTGAAGGTATTTTGTAAGAAGTAACGAGCCCAGACTTTAATTAATATGTGGCAAAGAAAGTAAGAAGGGTTTTATTGCTTAAATTAAGTTTTTAATTCAGTATAAAAATAAATATTAAGGGGAAATATTAAGGCTTAAAACAAGATGCGTATCATTTTGTTTACTAATTAAAATTAAAACATGGCTTTACCTCAAAACTGAAATCAGAGTCTTTAAACTAAAGCCCACTAGCTTATATTTAATAGCTTTGAGTTCCCTTTTTCGATTTGGAAATTATAAAAGTCTTAATTTGTAATGCCTTCGTAATAGGAAACACTACACATTACAATCTTGGCTCGCAGCCTTAATAATTCCTTCAGATTTTTATAGTTTTCAAAACAGCTGTGTGGATGGATCATCTGACATTTCGAGTTTTTATTTATATATTTATTGATAGTTATCGCATAATCAATGGAGCGCCTGGAAACAATATTAAGGCCCAAATTGATATTCTCGAAAGTTAACGACGGACAATAAAACACTCCGGCTTCATAACTATTGGCCATAAAAAGTTGATTTGATTTTTGTGTCAATTTAAAGCCGCGTCCGAGACAACGGACGTCATAGTTTTGTTATCGCCGACTCGTGTTTCGGACATCCATTTAACCGATTATTATGTGGACTTTGGAGATGATTTATGCGTTTCGAATTTTATGGTGCACTTAAGTGCCGGCCACTTAGCCATTTTCGGCATCGTTTTTTTTAATATTTTTTATATTTTGTGGGCGATGGGGCGGCAACGCAGCGACAAATAAGGCATAACATTTGAAACGCCCAACAGCCATAAGTATTTTTTGGGAAATACGCTCATAATTTTTGATACATTTTGCATATGGCCAAGACTCATTTGTAGCCCGGGATTCGTAGCTGGAAAAGGTTTGCTCGCCACTATATATCGCCTCTGACCACGCATGCATATATTAACGATGTCGATGTTGATGTGGATGTGGATGTGGATGCCGATGTCGATACAGTGTTGCTCTTGCCAGTTTCTGGTTTTCGCGGCCCTAGGGGCCCCCAGATGGAGAGCTGCGTTCTGATCGTGTAAGGCTTATTTGGATCAAGATAAAAATTATGTACGATCAGAAATCAGTTTGACAACAAAATGCTTTATGTGCGCAATTCTTAACGCTGCAATTTAACAAAACGGCACATTAAGCCAGAGGCACAGGCGCAGGGGCAGGCGCAGGGTAACCCACTTTCCGACGCTGCAACGTCCGCGGCATGCTAATAAGGGCGGCGCATACTTTTCACCCGGGCGAAAGTATATGGAGTTGAATGGCCACCGCCTCCTCCACCGCCGCCGCCACCTTCACCGCCCCCACCTTCCAGATCGTTCATCATAAGCTTTGGGACTGATCGGCGGCAGCAGCAGCAGCAGCAGCATCTCCACATCCTCACATCTCGACATCCCGGCGTTGTCTCGTCTGTCCTGCGGCACTGGCAAAAAATCTTGGGGTATTTTATAAACTATCTTGTGCAAAAAAAAACAACAAAACAATTTAAAAGTTGTCAGAAAAATTTGGTTTAAGTTTCAACGATTTTGGTTTAAAATAAAGGGTAAGAATTTAGGTTTTTATCCTGATAAAAAGCATTTTGCCAACTTATTCTAGTGCAGTTTAGGCCAACTGAACTTATGGAAACTCGTAAGGCAAAAGAAGGAGAATCCAGGATATTTGAGTCCAGCTCACACAATTTTATTTTTAAAACCAAAAAATTCCCAATTGATCCTAAAGGAAATAATCAAGGTAATTTATTTGAGTAGCGGAAAAAATCGCTTGGGTTTTTAGTATACACTTATACATTTTGTGTGATTTTCAGTATATATATAAATTCAATCTTCAAGCTTGCTTTTATAGAATATATTTTCAATTAAAATATGCATATTTTTCAGTTCTCACCGACTTAAGTAAGTTCAAGTAACAAGTACATCTACTTAACTAAACACTCAAGTAGTCGCTTGACTTGATGAGAGTTTATACCATTTAATTGGTGGCTTGAACATTTGATGGACATTCCTTAACTTGCCTCGATTTGTATCTATTTGATCCAGTTAACAAATTAGCTGTCAACGCAATCAATCGTTACACGGAATGTCGAGACAAATACGGTGCTGACTTTTAGCCAAGGCAAGCGAGTTGCCGGAGAACTACTTTCTCCCGAGATAAGCCACTAAGCGCCTTCCCTCGTCTGTTCTTTTTTCTCTCAGTGAAAGACCTTGTGCTTGGCCTCTGCCTGTCCATATCTGCAACGTCGATCAATGCAAATTTCTGAGCTGATCAAACTGCAGCAGCAGCAACCTACGCAGCAGCGGCAACAGCGGCAGCAACAGCGGCAGCGGCTCAAGAATTATTATTAAATTCGATATAAATAATATTCGCAACCGCGGCTCGGGACTCGGGACCCGGGACTCGACTCCGACAGTCTGCTGATTAATAAAAGACGGCTGCCGTGGCAGAAGTTCCGAGATGGCCCGCGGTGCTTAAAAATTCTGAGGCATCTGTCAAACTGAGCGAAGGTGAAGCGAAGGTAAGCGAAGGTGAGCGAAGGTTTCGCGCAGGCGCAGCAGGATCCAGGCAGGGATTGCTGCACATTTTGCATACGTGCGTGTATGTGACAGTCGCATAATAACGCTTCAATTAAGCCCAAGCGATTCCCTGACACGATTTTCCTTTGTGGCCCGGCCAAAAGTTCGCTGCACTGCATCCAGATGCATATCAATAAGATCTGACGTCAATTTTGATAAGCGAACGCATATTATTATTGTTATTATTAGCCATCTATATGTCCCGGCCCCCCTCTTATAATAATCAGCAGCCAGCGGCAGGATCCCGACCGAACAGAGCGGATCGCACTGCAGTGCAACGGAGCAGATCGGGACAGAGCGGACTGGAGCGGGGCGGAAATCCCTTGGAGCATTTTGTCGGGTAGCGACGGATATCTGGCCGCAATCGACATATGCCAGCGAAAGATGAAATTCCTGGGAGCCTTCGCACACACACACACACTCGAACTTTGTTACGGCAAAAATAAAATAAGAATTATGCTTAAATTATGCAAGGCTCAACAATTTACAAAGTGATCGACCCCCGAGCCCCCAGTCCTTTGCGAGGTCTTTACATGGTGAATGGAGCAGCGGAGCACAGAACAGACCAGGGATGCATTCTCTGGGAAGGTGGACAGTGTGGGAACAGGAAGGGTTCGTTTTGGCATGTTCACATAATCTTGATAAGATTTTATTACCTAGATTTAAGATGAAGTTTTACTAGAACATTTTCTTGTAATAAATGTAATAAAAGCATACCATCATCAGATATGTTTTTAGTTAAGATAATGTTCAGGAAAAATATTAACAATTATGTATTTAAACTTAACTTGGAGATAGTTTTTCAATGTAATATAAATTCACAGAAAGAAACTTATATATATTATTTTAGTATTTATTTTTAAATTTTAGTAAATGAAATAATTGTGACTTCTTGTGAACTTCTAACACATATGGAACTCGTTTCAAGATAATTATATATTTTAAATCTTTATTTCATTAAGTTATTTTTGTAAGGTAATCATAAATATTAAAATTAAGTACTTAAGTAACAATTAATACACTTATATGTACTAACCAATGCAAATATATAACTTATATATCTTTGCAGTAAAAATGATTTAAAGATTCAAGAATATTTCTGCAAGAAATCGCTCTCAATTTGAAGCCTATATAAATTATACAAAAAGTGTTTTTGAAGATACTTTTTACCCTATTTAAAGACATATTAAAAATCCACTTAATTTCTGCATAATCTGTATAAAAAATCTGTAAAATTTGTAGTGCATCCCTAGATCTCAAAGGTCGCTTACCTTAATTTCCTCCGTGTACGATCGATTCTGTGGCATAGATAAAACGTTGACGTTTTGATCGATATTTATGATTCGTTCGCATGAATAGCAGCTACTCGATGGACTTGGCTATGTATCCTGTGTCCTGGAGGCCCAGTAAATGATGGACAGAAGCTTGGAGTGGGAGTGGGAGCAGCGGGAGTGTGGTGTGATTTAGGATTTCATTTGTTTAGCCACAAAATTTGTTGCCTGTTGCCAAGCTACCCGTCTCTTCCTCCTCACCTCCTCCGTAAGGGCCTCCTCCTGGTGCATCCTGATCCGCTGCACTCTCCGAATACATTTGTAGTAATCACGTGTTATCGCCGCATTTGGACATTTTAAAAGGTCATAACTTAAAACCTTATCGGACGGACGCGGGGAGACACACAGCGAGTTTTTGGTTTGGGTTTTGAGTTCGAGTGCGACATGCGACATGCAATGCAATCCACTCACTGCACACACTCACCAGCACACACACTGGCACACTCACTCGCTGGGGGACATCCAAAAGTAGCCGAAATTGAGCTGAAGGATAACACGAAATGCCAGCGGAGACAGCGGCGCTCCAGCACGCAAGCTGCGGCCCAGGTGATCAGAGGATGCGGGCTGCGGGCTGAGAGTATGTGGAGTGCGGTGAGGGGAGTACGATGGCGGAGATGAGCGAGCGATCCAGGTGAGGGCCAAGTCAAGTGGCGGCTTCAGGGGGTGCGGGAATGGTGCTGGGGCCACCATTACATTCCATTGAGCGCCCTCCGATAATGAGCCCCCAAGCAGACACTCGAAAAAAAAAATTGTTTATTTAAAAATATTTATATAAACTGTACCAAAAAATATTATAAGAAGGCTTTTCTAAAAAAGACATTAATATTTATTAGTAAAACAATCCTATAACCATGTGTTATGTAACTGAACCAATTGAACGTATTTTATAAAATTTTTATTAAATTAAAAGCACTTCCCACTTGGGAATCATAAACTGAATGCTGAATATCTAACTTCTCGTCCTATAAATTCCTTTAAGAGTTCTATCATTCATAAGGCTTAAACTGTTATAAATATACATTTAATTTCTTTTTAAACCATTTATTTCTACTTGATTTATAAAAGGTAAATACTTAAGTTAATTCAACACTTGAGAATCATAAGATCTAAGTTGTACCGCTTTCTTCAGTGAATCCCTTTCAAAGTTCCCCCCTTTAAAACCTTAATTAAATCACCTTTAATATCATTTATACAATTTATAATTAATTTAATTCATAAATTTAAATATATACCCCCAATATTTTTCCAAGTGCACTCACTCACACACTGGCACACCGTCGCAGGACACACTTTCCGCCGAGGTTGGTGTGCGCTAAAAGCGAAATGATAAGCTGACAGCTCTGGAGTAAGTAGGCGACCGACCTTAGTCCTCCTCCGCTTCCGACTCCTCCTCGTCCGACTTCGACTTCAACTCCGCCTGGGAGCCGCTTCCTTTCGGCGACGTCGGCATTTTATGATAGCTCCGGGGGGCAGCCGGCCGAATGGCCAATGAATCTCTCTGAATCCGACTCCAACTCTGACTCTGGAATTGCGACCGCAGATGACTCACAAACACAGACTCGCGATTGGATTCGCATTAGAGAGTAATTCCCGAAACGCCTTCAAGGAGCCGCCATGAGAAGGGGTCCTCCATTCATGTTTGGTTTTTGTGTTTGGATTTAATGTTTAATTCTAAATTGATTTGGATTTCTTTCTTATTTTTTTGGGAATATGAGAAAGAGCGCCGGCAATTCACATAAAAATAAATATTGATGCGTTTATATTAAAAGAAAAAAATATAGAAATAATAAAATAAGATTTTTAATTAATTTTACAAGGACTTTTCCGTAGAACATAGTTAAAGTTATATGACAGATGCTTAATATTAGTTAGCTCGGAGAAAAATAATTAAATTACTGATAAATGAAGAGGAAACTTGAGTTGAAAGAGTCCTAAAAGTGAGGCGACTAACGCTTAAATGTTTCTTAAAGTAATAAATAATAAAATACTCTTTAAAATTTTAAATTTTTAAGGATATGTGTCCGGGAAAGGGTTTCGTCACGAATGGCTAATTTTAATGTTCAATAAAACGAGCTGAAAAGCATTTCCTTTTCAAAATGCCACTCAAAGTGATATCCCGAAGATCCTTACCGGCGGCAGGCTATCCTGCCAGACATCTGCTCCAGTCCCTGATACCGATATCCGACTTTCTCCGGCGGCAACCCAAAGTCCTTTCCCTTGGATCGATGAACCGTGTAAATGGGATTCTTCGCTTCGAAGCGATAGCTCGGGAATGCCTCCTGGCTCGGATATCAAAGTAATTACGTTCCCAACAACCGAGCAGCGCCGGAGGGGAGTGGAGGAGAAGGAGGAGAAATGGCTCTTCATTGTTACCAATTTTTATGGAGAAATGAGATACCCAAGGGTACGATCCACGATCCGATTATCATCTAGTTCTCCCCCAACCCGCAGCGACCTTTGTGTGTGTTGACATTCCCCGCTTTTCCCATTTTACTATTTTTTTTAACCATTTCTTGCGACAATTTCTACGAAAACTCAATGCAAACACAAACATATCGTCCCTAGATGATGCCTAAACACTCCCATTCAATGACAAACCCTAAATTTACGACAATGCCCAATCGAGCAGGTAGGGACGGACAAGAGGCAACTCAGGTGAATGGGTCGTGGAAGGGGTGCCTCCGGCCGGGGCAGATGGCTATCGGGACCGCAGTCGGAGTCGGCACAGATGACTCATCAAATTAGCGTCCAGGGCGCGGGCGATAAGCGTCCATCCGAAGGATTAGAAGGCAGCGGATGAGCTGGGAGTTTCGATTGTGGCAGGAAAATGTGCTCATATCACTTTACAAACAGTCGAGGCCACTCGAGACTTGCCATAGTCTCGGAAAACTGCTGGGAAAGCGGAAAATTCCAGAGCTCAGACCACCCTCGCTAGCAGGGAAACATTGTCAAGCGATTATTAATTGCCGGAGATTTGTGCTTACTTAATTGGGTTCCCTTCGTGACTGGGGTTATGTCCTTGCTAGGGGTTCTTGGGTTTTTAACTGGGGTTTTAGTAGACTTAAAGCCAAGGATAACACGATTATTTATATTGTTTTATTGTTAGTTATGGGTCATTTGGAATATTATTTGTTTAAATATTAAGATGTTACGGGAAATATGAGAATATGTGTGTATATGATATAAATTTCGGTGTCTTTGGGTGAGCTATAAAAATGGAAGATCCAAAAAATGAAGTGGTTTCGTCAACGATCCAAAAATAAAAGCATAAACTAATTTAGTAAACTTTTTATTAGAGAAATTATAAAAGAAGTAAGTGCTAATAATTATACTATTAAAATGTTTAAAAATTTAGAAACGATTTATTGGAAAACTTCGTACTTAATAAATTGTTCTTCTCCTAAATAAAATCTTTATTAAATGGTTATTCATAGATTACTCTAAAAAACAATCTTAATTCAACAAAAATTAAAACCAAGCTTAAGAGTGCTTTATCCCATTAAATTGGGGACTGATTTCTGATTTATTTAGGTTTTTCTGGTCTACAAAACGTATACTTAATACTTATCTATAGATTACTTCAAAAATAATCTCAGTTCGACAAAAATGAAAACCTAAGTCACAAGTGCTTTACCCATGAAATTTGGGATTGATCACTAATTTATTTAGATTTTTCTTCTCCTAAAAAAACCTATATATATAATTGTTATCCATAGATTACCCTAAAAAACAATCTCAATTCAGTAAAATTTAAAATCAAAGCCAAGTATACTTTATTCCATTAAATTGGGGACTGATTTGTATGAACGTTTTTCCCCTCTCTTGGCCCGGATTCTTGGGTGTGTTTACAGTTACGGCTCGCAATTATCCGTTCAATTTGCACAGGAAGCTTTTGTCGCGCAGTCGCGACTGCGATAATCCGACAGCAAAATATGCGAACGTTAATTACGCTTTTGGCGAGGCTCTTACGCACTGGCGATGCCCAGGCAGATGCAGATGCATCCCATCCCATCCCGAGAGCCACTTGCTCGGGAGTCGGGAGTCAGGAGTTGGTAGCTGACAACGATGCCTGACGGCAGATAATGCTGATCGCATGAATGATGGAATCGAAGCCGGAGCCCCAACATCGGAGCAGCAGATGGCGGGGAATACAAGTTCTGTGATCGATTAGGGAGCCAATCCAGAATGCAGAACCCCGAGCCAGCTTGATTGAAAGCTTGCAAATTGTCTGAGGCATCTGAGATCTCTCCGGAGCGGATCGAAATGGATGCACTTATGGTATGGTCTGGTGTCGGTGTCATTGGCCCGGCCACAGTCAGCCATAGCCACCCAGGTGGATAGTTCAGCTCGTAGCTGCTAAAGATTGGATGCCACAGTTGCCCCCTCACTGCGCAGGCGTCCATTTGTCTTGACCCCGAAGGCGGTGCATGCGGCGTTACTTTCGTTTCTGATTAATTTGAGCTAATTTGTTAAGTACGCTTACCCTACCAAACGAAGTTGTAAAAATAATATAAAAACAGTTTGAAACAAATCCCCGTGCTCCTCATTGGGTCCCCGGCGATTTATTAACACTTTGCCTCCGCCGCAATCCGATCGTGCCCTTTGCGTAGGAGCCAAGTCCAAGGGTCCAAAGTAGGGCGCCAAATTGTGCACGTCCCAGGCTGCTGCGGGTTACTCCCCCCGATCTCTGGGTTCCCATCCAGTTCCAGAGAGCTACCCCAACTCCCTAAACCGATTCCATCTCTCGAACCTCTGGCCGACTGCAGTTAAGCGGGTTTAGTATTTCGATTATTGACTGCCAAGAGCAGCGGGTGGCGGACCATGTTGGTCGTCTTTAGGTGGAAATAAAGATGGAAATGGACTCGGTCCCAGAGAGTCCCTGCTTAATTGACAGAGCACCCAAGCAGGTCACAGCGAACAGAGATGTGAGAGCCAATTGATGGGTTCCAATAGCAGATGGAGATGGGGATGGATGTGGAGTCGGGGACTGAAGAAATCTCTCCTTTGTGGATTATCCCCTCTGGAGATGTTGATTCCCTCGAAGCGTGTTTTATGACGATTATGTTTAGCTTCTAAAAGGTGTTTTCTTTTAATAAATAGTTTTTTACTTTGAAATATGGGATGTAGATTTTATGAGCTTTAGTTCTATAATTTTACCAAGTTCTAAGGTACTTTAATTGATGTTTGTATGATATTTATAATTTTGTATACTAAGCTAAGAGTGTCATAAAAATGTCCCAGTCTAAATTTTGTGTCAAAATTCACAGATGATATTTCCTGGAGCAAAGGGAAAAAGAGTGTACAAACAATCTGCACTTGTCTACATTATATATTCCCATTATTTTATATATTTAAGACCCTTTCCCTCAACAACTATTTAAATAACACTCCATGCTCGATCACTTTTGATATCTAGCGCCATATTAGTGTCAATTAATTAATGGAAAACAAGATAAATGGAGAACAAGGATGGGAAAAAGGGAGCCGTTTCTTGGAGTACTCGTACTCCATGTCCCATGTCCGATTCCTAATTCACATGTCACGTTCGTGTTCGTTCACATTGGAGCTGCAGTTTTTCGGTTTTGCGGTGGCTGGAGATTTGCGATAAACCGCGAGAACATGGTTACAAGACGCTCGGACTTGGACTTGGACGTGGACTTGGGACTAAGGCCGGGTGAAGATGGAGCTGCAGATGGTAAACAAAGACGAGTAGCACTGACTGATCGGAGCGGTTTACACTCATAAAATTAAATCAACAACAATTTTATAATTTGGCGCATTAAATCAACTGTGGGCCGAGCCCAATAACCATCTCCAACTCCAACTCCATCTCCAGCTCCATCTAGGAGACGTAGCCGCAGCCAGTAGTCGGGAGTAAGAGTCGAGTCCGTGGCGGGAACCGACCACGTAGCACATAATCGGGCGCGTGCAATCTTAATGGATAAATTATTGGGAGACGAGGCAACCAGCCCTGGACTCCGGACTCCAGAGTCCTCTTCGGTCTGGGTTGAGGTTTGGGTTTCAGTCTCTCCTAACGACAATTGGCGGTGTGTTGTGCCCTCGTTATGTCATAATCGCATCTTAAGTTAACGGGCTGCGTAATATAATAATCATTTATTAATTTGCCAAGTAGCAGGTGCCAAGACGCCGCATCTCCGTTGGCGTACGTGCCACAAGTCGGGCCTATAAGACTATAAATTGCATGTTTGTTTAGGCTGCCAGAGGGGAAACCCATCAAAATCCAAGGACATAGCCTAGAAAGGTTTGTCTAAGAATTGAATAATTAAGGCCTTCGAATAGGTTAAGGAAGCAGTAATTCAAAACACATTACAGAAAGTGCAAGGAGTGTCTTTAACATTAAACCTCTTAAGTATATTAAGTTTATAATTATAACTAACTTCTGAAATTAGTTTAAGAACTTACATAAAGATAAACAAGTTTAATATTTAGACATTAAATTAAGTATTAATAATAATAATCATAATAATTAGGGCTCCATTAACTTTACTTAAAGTAAACTCCAGTTAATGTCTAGATGAAGCTAAACCTCTTACTTCCCACAAGATCACTGCCTTTCCTTTGGTAATACCCCCAATTAAGGCAAATTAACCAATCCTAGATATGTTTCCCATTCCCTTAAAGTGCATTCCACTCGCGACACGAATTTGCAGCTACTCCTGGTCGCCTGTCAATTGAGAATCCGGGAATCGCCGGCTTCTGGCAGAGAGAACAGAGTCGCGCCCAGCAATTAACACCCGCGAATCTGTGCGGCTTCCAGCACGCCCTCGACTTTTATTTGCCCAAATGGATAACCTCTAATTTGGCGAGGCAATAAAACCACATCCCCCTGGTTGCCCCTGGCCAGGTGCCTCGTCCTCGCCTGCGGAGCCCATCGCATGTTCCACTTAATGACACAGAGAACTCAGCATTTCGATTTCGTTTGTGGGTTTGTGCTCTGTTATTTCGTTTGCCGTCGTTTTGCCGGCTTTTTGTGAATCTCCTCCTCGGTCTCGGTCTCGCTTATTGCGGGCATTTAACGCCTTTAACTCGCTGCTCAGTCCGAAAATTGCCATTTCCATTTCACCCAAATGAGGTGTTTCAAATGATTCGTTTGCATTGCCGTTGCCGGTGTGTGCCCCGTCTTCAATTAGCCGCACGCAATCCCGGATTCAGGTGTCAGGTGACCGCCGCCCCCTTTAAATGGCAAACAAAAAATTGCCTTTTCATTCCACGATTTTCATTGAGGAATTGCGATGAATTCGCAGATTAATTTTAAGTAGAAAAAGAAAAGGGAAAGTTTGAGTTTTGAGTTTAACTGATGGGTGGTTTCCAGAGAAATGGTTTGAGATGATTTAATGTTGATTTATTTAACAAGAAAGAGATTGCTTTTTGAACATGAGAGATTATCTTCAGGGGAATTAATAAAGATTGGAGATAATGGTGTTAAATCGAAAGTATAGTGAGCTCTATAAATGTATACTTTTCACTTTAATATTGTTTAATCTGTATTATTGTAACTAGAGCTTAACTAATAATTGTAAAAGTATGAAGCTTGAAAGGTTCCTTCTTTTTATAATAAAACTTCCCTAAAAATTATCCCTCTTTATATTTTATATACTATTTTCATTGAAATCTTATGTAAAACTCATGTTATCACGAATCTTCCAACTAGTTTTAAATATTTTAATCAATAAACAAAATTACAGTAGCAAATGGTTTCTATTCCCAACTATATATACCAGTTACAAGTATCATTTTCAATGAGTTCCGAACAGATTAAGGCGGCACAAATATCTTCTCCCCAGAGCAGCATCCTTAAAGCAATGGCCATGCGGCTGGCTTTGGAGCTTAATTAATTACCTCAACTTATTTGACAGCCTTGAGCCGAGGTAACTATAAATAATAAAAGATTTTTAATAAATCATTTGGCGCACTGCAAGCGAGGACATGGACATGGTCTTCGACATGGACAATCGAGTGCACTCTGCCCGCGACTGGTGTCCTCCAGCTCCTCCAGCTCCTCCTGCTCCTTCTCTGTAGTCCAAGGCTAGTGCTTTGCATGCGTTTGATAAGCGGACATGAGCTGCAAGGAAAATAGCTTAATACGCGAAACCAGCTGGCTCCGCATCCACCAGATACATTTATGTGTGGGGACATCAAGGCAGCTGCAGCGGGCGGAGGTAGCAGCCGAAGCTGCTGGTTTGGTATTTATAGTCGAAAAAATGGCCCAAAGGGCGAAATACTCGTACGCAAAAATAAATATCGAAGGAAGTACGGGGCTTCTCCTTCTCGGCTTTCTTGGCTCGACCAATCGAAGCTTCATCTACTCTGGAGCACGCACGATTTGTACACTGAAGGGAAATGTGGTTTTTAATTGAATTAAGAAATTTTTGAAAATATTTCAAATAAAATTTATAGGTATAACTTCTACAGATACGGGATTTCAATTGTTGCTTTAGGTTTTTAGCTCTTTTGTTGGAAAAATCAGAGCATTGTCTAATTTTATAGTTTAACTAAAACAAACAATTCTTCAGTATGAAACTATAATTTCATTTTTATATCTCAAGCAATAATATTGACGTTTAAATCTGTTAAATAGAAATATAAAATGTTTACAATCCTTTATAAATAACATACGACACTATATTCATTAAATAATCTTAGAATTTCCTTTTATTTTAACATATAATTCGATAAAATACATCATCAAATAAACAATAAATATATATTCCTTACTCATATATTTTTCCCAGCTTTATTTCCCTCAGTGTATAGTGCTAAGAGGCCCTAGACACAGCTCGTAATTACGAACCTGGAAGGCCGCGATATTGGAAAATTCGCTTAACAAGCCAATAGACTGAGTTATGACGGAGCTGCCCGTCTCCTGCTCGGCGGCATCTCTGCTCTCCACTCGCCCAACTCCTGGGTCCATCCTCCTCGAGATGTCGCTGCAGAGCTTTCCCCACCGATTTTTCCCCCGGTCCCGGCTTTCCACGGCCTGCCAGATGGGGCAGCTGTGGCAGCAGCCTCCAACGGCAGCAATTTGTTCTCGTTGTCGACTTTGCATGTCGCTGCCTGGTTGGCTGTCTGTCAGTTTGCTTGTTTTGCATGCCATCCCCAGTGGATGTGGTCCTCCTGCCACCCTGTTTAGCGGCTGCTCCTTCTTCTTCTTCTGCTCCCTTCTGATGGCCGCAAAGTTCCCGGAAACCCATTCCGGCGGCGGCTTAGCCCTCTCGCGATTCGGTTCTATGCAAGTCTGCTGACAAAAACAATGTCAAGAGCCCAGACGCCGCCGCCCTCTTGCCACTTCCTCTTGAGTTGGCTCCTCCTCCTCTCTCTGCTGGTCAAGATCGCCGGTTCGCACTGGTGGCTAACCAGATAGATTATCTCGCTGTTGCCGCTGTTCCATCGAGTAATTACACATTTCCCTAATTGAGTTGAAATTACCGCGGGAACTCGGCAGAAGTTGGTTACTTAAAAGGTACAAAGCGAAACGGAACTTCACCTGACCAAGAACGAGGTAAATGGAGGAATTTCTTTATATAACATATGTATATATAAAATACCATTTATTAAAAAACTTTCTCAATGGTATGCTTCTAGATACTTAAAGTTTAAGATATTATTTATTATAAAGATATAAGCTCAAGTACTGCCTTCATAGATCATTCCCATAGACCCTCTGAGCCCCTTCCAAACACCTTTGAATATTTTCCCAATTAACCCCTGGACAATTCGTGAATTTTGTTAACTCTTTTGGCATTGTTGAAATCTCGAACCGGAGGCTGGACGAGGGAGTTGCGCCAAGGCAAACATTTGCAAATGTCATAATTACATGAGATTTGATTAAATTTTTGTCGCGCCGGCACAAAAAAGTGAATGTCATTTGCAAATCAAGCGGGCTTTTCTTGCTTTTATTTTGGGTTTTTATTTTTCGTGCCTGGCATTTTTGGCGACACCAAATCACATTTACATTCACCTGACGACGACGACGACAACGACAACGACGAGAATCGACACAAATGAGTCGCTGCCTGGTGCCACCTGTTGCCGTGAGTCTGAATCTGAGTCCGAGTGTGTGTGTGCAACATGCGGCGCATGATTAATGTGCCAAATTGCAAATTGCAGTGCGGCGTTTAACTGTCAATCAAAGCAGCTCCAAAATCCGCAATGGAAGTCGTGGCAAGACCTCCACAAACGTGCGACAGTTCACAATGTTCATGTACATGCGATATATATAGTTGGATTGGAATGAGTATATATCAGATTTTAAGCATGAAACTGGCCTACGAATAAAAACTGTTGTTCTGCCGGAGGTCTTGCTATATGCTAGTTAATATTAGAAACAAGATAATTGAATAATTAAATAATGCCACCAATTAAAAGTGAAAAAACTGCAACGGTGATGTTAACACCTGATGTAGACTTTTGTTATAATAATAATAAGGTTATGAAAATGGCTGAAAATAAGTTCCAGGTGTACATTTTATTTTGTATATATTTTTCCATATAGATCCCTAAGAAATCATAGAAATACGAAGTAACTCCCAGCTATGAATTGAGAGTGCTTTGCTTTACAGCCTCAGGAAGTGAGGGTGCGTTTTGGAGACATCTTAACATCTCCTGATTGCTCAGATAGCTTCTCATCCTGTGGCGGCACAACCACAACCCACAACAGTGGCTTTCAAGAGGGGGCAAGTGGCACACCTTCGCTTTACAGCGGCAATCAAAGAAAATTAATTTCTGAATTTCATTAGCGAAAGGCAAAGGTGGGAAAGATGGCGGCAAAAAGCGAGCAACCGCATTCGGCATTATCTCTGCGGTTGTCTGGGATCTCAGAGGATGGGATCAGTCCATCTCACTCCGAGGTAGAAGCGTTTACCTCAATTTGTGGTTTAGACTCGCCCGGATAAATCGAGTGGGCTCAAGCCGAAGCTTTATGGAAACCCCGGCTCTGACAGCTGCGCTGACAGTTGCATTTGAATGTTCCGAGCTGCGGCAGCTACTGGAAATTACAATTCACAATTAATTGAGCTACATTATCAATCAGCGTAAGCCGATTCCTAGCCCAAGTCGAAGACCAAACCCAAAACAATCAAAAGCGCAGCTGTCACACCTCCATCAAGAGTGATCTCAAGACGGGGGCGGAGGCGAGTGTGAGTGGGTTCTGGGGGATCATGATGATCGGCTTTCCGCTGGGATGGATGTGACTCATCAGGGGCACCGATATTCCTGTGGGATTGTCAACCGAATGGTTCATTAATTTGCTTCAATGATTCCGCATCGGATAAATCATATTTCAAGTGAGATTTCCAAAGAAGTTCGTCTCGAATCAATTAACTTCTATTCCCGAAACGGGTTCCAGGTTTTTGGGGATTTGGAGAGCGCTGGCTTGGGGGCCCAAGGGAAGATGCACTCGGCGGACACACCCCGACATGGTCCAAAAAAGTTCCTTAACCTGTAAAAAAACATTGGGGGCCGGCGATCGGCGATCACTAGATCGCTTAATAAGCAGCCTAGCTGTCTGCTCTTCGGAACGGAGAGCCCCGAACCCCGAACCGCGAGCCCCCTCTCCATAACCGCCCCTGACTTCTGCACCATCCTGTTGTTGTGTTTTGAAGCGCGAGCTCTCCTTTGTGGCAGCTCCGACTAAGGCAGAGAGAGAAATTAAGTAAGGTTTATTTGAATCTATTAAAAATGTACTTAATTTGATTAAAGAAAATAAATACCATACTTCTTTTAGGCTTCTTTTTACACGTTTAGATTCCCATTGATGTTGAAATTTGGATTTTCATTAATCATAATTTTTTAGGATTGTATAGTTTAATATTCCCCCTTTTTCTCAGTGTCTTCGGCACTGGAATCTGCACCGTTTTAAGCATAAATCGCCGCAGGGCATGCGCCCGATATGCGTTCAACTCACTGAACTTGCCACGACTCCTGTCCCAGCCGTAGCAGCGCCCCCTCTTCACCGGCTGCTTCCGATGCTCCTGCTGCTGCTGATGCTGGTGCTGCTCCTGCTGGAGCTGGATCTGGAGCTGAAGCTGAAGCTGGAACTGAAGCTGCTCCACCTACTTCAACTCCGACATCTCGACTGTTACAGTTTCGCGCTGCGAGTTGCGAGTTGCCCGCCGACTGGCAAACATATATATTATTTAAATTTTTAAACGATTGATCGTCCTCCGCCCTGAGTGTGTGCCTGGATCGGCCGCCTCCTTCTTCCTTTTTCTGCTCCTCCTTCACCTCCTGCTCCTTTTTCCAGCTTCTCTTGCTCCTCCTGCTCGTGATAGTTTGAGTTATTTAGAGCTGGCTGCTTTATTGCTCGGCCAGCATCCCCTCTCCAGGCTGAGGGCGTGTTCATGGTCCACAGTCCAGTGCTCCGTTCTCCGGTCTCCTCCGGAGTGCGTTCTTTGTGGCTTATAACAAAATGATTATGTTTTGCATATTGAGTGAAATTTGCATAAATGAGGAGCCCAGGCCAGGCCGTAGCAGCATCAGGCTAAAACCAACTAAGAAACGCTCGTTTGGGATCCCAGGCAAGCGAGCAACCAAATTATATCCTCTCTTTCTCTGCGCGAAAGAAATGTGAATATTTGAGTTAACTGCACTCAAATTATGGCCCAATATCGAGGGCAGGGGGAGTGGGAGTATCGATTGAATAAGTAATCCCTGATGGGAAAAGGAAAGTGAGGCCATAAAGTGGAAGGGAATGGTTTAATCGAGCAGTCAAATGGGGATCGAAGGAAGTGCTTGAAATGAGCAATTATATTATGAAAAACAGGATGAAATTATATATTTAAAATAATGATTAATAATATATTCACATAGTAGAAATGTAGATTCCCATCTCTCAAGTTTAAATTCAGTGTTAAATTATGCTAAACCTTTCGCATTCTTTTGACACATTTCCCCCTTTCACCAGCCCTATTTCTTCTACAAAAGTTAATGGAAAAATTTGTTGCATGTGTCAATTCCAAAAAAAAGGGTTCCTTACCCTGCACTCTCGGGGGGATCTGCTTCTCTATATTTACCCACGCTCATTTATCGCTTAGAATAACAATCATTAACATAAGAACAGAGTCACTTCCTTGGAACGTTAGCAACATCTCCCTCCCTCTCGTTCTGACCACTTTCTGGCCTTTCACGTGTGAGCGCTAAAGAAATTAAAATTGAAAATTCCTTTATTTCAATATTTTGACAGTGACTTGGCAGCGCCTCGTTAAGAAAAAACAAAATAAACTCCAGTTCGAGATCGAGGGGGCACCGAGAAATGGTCAGCGGACCACGAAACGAAACACTTTTCAGTTGTCTTTGCGAAGACCTCCCTCTTAGGGGTCTCTCCGTGGTCTCCGATCTCTCGGGTCTGCCGGTCATAAAATGTGCCAAGTGCCAAGTGACCGCGTTGAGTGCCTAAACTTGTTACAGTTTCTTTTCACTCTAGACTTTCTTTGGCACAACAATTCTGTTCTGAGTGGTATGTGGTGCTTTCCTTCGGAATCTGAATCGATATGTCGATAGACTGAAACCATTATTGGCCATTGGTTCTGGGTAGAGAGGAAGGCGACAATTGCCATGCGCCAATGCAAATTGGCGATAAGTGCACTTGACTCTCATATAAATTAATATTAATTATGCCACTGATTAGCCAAGCTCACATTCCAGGCGGACAAATAAGCCCACTAACGCGATATATATGCATATTTACCCGGCTACTGAATCCAGTTCGAATCGAAGTTGCCCGGCAAATATATTTCGGTGTAAATCATTTGAATGCTTCGAAGGCGCCGATTGAGTTAACGTGTTTGAATAAAAGCTAATGGGGTTTGTTTAAGAGTTTAGCGACTGTTAAATACACTTTAAGTTATGGGGGTAAATTTATATTATTTATTAACAAGTATAGGGTATAAAATAGCTTAAAAAAAGCTATAGAATTTAATTACAAAATTCCTTTTAAATATAATAATTTAATGTTAAAAGTTACCTTTAAGCAAAATCTGTGTTGCCCCGCCTAACACTTGAGATACTCTTTCTCTTAGCTCTCCCCGCTGACTCTGCGATTTGGCTTGTAAGTTGGCTTGTCCAACTAAATGCCTTTGAGTCTGTATCCAAATCGAAATCCGAATTCAAATCTAAATCCCCATTCGCAGGCAAAGCCGAGGCCAAGCTGTCCGTCTTTGGATGCAGTTCGCATTCATTCAATTGCATTTGACAGGCGTTTGGCCATAAAAATTATGCCACAACAGCTAACAGCTCTCAGTTCGCAGCTTGGACTGCGAATTAGCATTTGCATTTGCTGAACAGACACTGGACATTGGCTCAAATTTATGACAACTTATCGACCAGCTTCAGATGCAAATACCGAGCACAGATGCTGGACTCCGAGAGAGGCAGACGCTCGTGGGCGATGCTGGCGACATTTCGCTTTCGTTCGCCATTAGAATATGGAAATGGAAAAGTGCTCTTGGTGTAAAAATAGATCTGGCTGGAAATGTGGCGCCGTTAGCGAGATCTATGTCTGACCCGTCTGAGTCTCCACGACTGCACGAGTTCGGTTTCGCTTACAGAAAAACATAAAGCTGGGAACTGGGGGAAAAACAAAGGGAAGAGCTTAAAAGTTTCCCTTGGGCCCAGACAGCCAGAAATTTGTCAAAGTCGATTTCAAAGAAGTTTGTCAAAAGCGGATGCAAGTGAAATCGATACCAGCGCGTCTTTGTCAGGCCACAAAATAATAAAAATGAATTATTACAATGGGTATAGAGGACCACGGACGGATGGGAAGGTGTGAAAAGGTCGTCGTGCCATTTGGAGAATGGCTTTGGCATCTTTATTTTTTTTTTTTTTTGGGATGCAAACTGAAGCTTAGGGAAAGGCAGGAAAGGAAAAGAGGACAGGCTGCATTTCGGATGGTTGCCCGACTTTTCAGATATCCGATGGCAATGCCGGCTTAGTTTTAACAGCTCGTTAACCTGAGCCTCTGGTTAGAAGGTAAAGCTTTGATGGCGAAGCTGCGGGAACATAAAACGTCAGCGAAAAGGAGTACTAATCATTTTTATTGAACATTTTCGAATTTATGTGGTTTTAAAGCCTGGTTAATGCTCATGTCTCATTGAAATTGGTTGCTAAATGTTTTAAGGGGTTTTTGAATTGAATTGTTTATAACTAAAAAGAATCATCAAGCTCTAAGTGGGTGTTAATTAACAAAAAATTAATTATAAATAAATCAAGGAAAAAATTGACAAGGAATTGCATTAAACCAGAGGAAGTAGCCCCTAAGCTTTCTCTTTAAATTCTGAAACCAATAAAGAATATAGAACGAAGTACTTGTTTAAAAACTTTTTTCATATGTTTACATGTATTTTTTTAGCAAGACCTTAATTTCTAAGGCTTTAAAATTACATTTTCCACCAACTTCCCTCTCTGGAAAGTAAACTCTTTTCACTGGCTTCTCTTCTGCTGCATTCCCAGACAATCTCCTGCCGTGGAACTGTCGCCACTCCTGGACTCTCTTAACCGCTGGCCAATCCAAGACCTCGACCTGAACGCTCATCTAATCTGTTTGGTGTTAAGTCCAGGGGAGCATGTGTAATTCAATTGTTTACAAGCGACTGGCCGCAAAATGCAAAATGCAGAATGCCCAGAAAGGGAGCCAGCGAATTGAATTTATTAAATGGAAGCCAAAGTGGCATGTGCTCGGGTGAAATTTCCTCGACGACGAGGCAGAGTGGGAGGGGAACTGTCAATCTATCAGTTTATTAAATAGGTCCCCGCCCTTCCCATGCCCTCTTCTGGCTCTGGTCAGTCTTCGCCTCGGTCTCCTGGGAATTGTGTCGCTTCCCCCGGACGATGACGATGACGATGATGGAGGCGTCGTCTGGGTTGTCCTGGAAGATGCGTTTCACTCATATCCGGTTAAGAATTCACACCTCAGACCCAGCTCCAGAAGGGTTCCTCCTAAAAGGGGCTCATCCACGGGGGGAGCTGCACCCTCTCTGTGTCTCTCTCTCTCTGAGCCGCCTTGTCCTTATCCAGTTGCTGGTTGCTGTTGGCGTATTAAGTTTCAAGTCCAAGAAAAGAAGAGAAGAAAGAGTGAGAGATAGAGAGAGAGAGACGGCGGACGAGGCGGGGTGGGGCTTCAGTAAATGCCAGAAATCTTGCAGATTCGTGGCGTAAAATTATGAAAATTATGTCTGACACATCCTGCTGTCTGCTTAAGGTCTTTGTTTATCCTGGCTGAGCGGCAAAAAAGGAAGCGCCTCCAACACTCCAAACATGCCACAGACAGGTAATAGCGACAGCAACAGGAATAACAACAACAACAACAACAGCAACAAAAACAAGAAGAACACCACCAATGGAACCGGTGTTATTTGCATAAGTTGCTCGTGTCTCCGATTCCTTTATGCGACAAAGTTCGTTGCTTAAGTCTTTCGTTTTCTGGATTTTTGCAGTGAAGGAAGTCTTGCTCGCTGGCTTGTTGTTGGACAATTGAAAGTGAGAAGAAGTGAGAACTTGACAAGGACCGTATGAAATACGATGTAGATCTTGTATTATACAATTATAATTATAATTATAATTATTAAAAAACAAAACAGTTTTAATAATAGTTTTAAGAATCGAAGTTGTTTAAGGGAAAATATATCTTTACTTATGATTTCTCAGCTAAAAAGCTAAATGATTGATTATTAATATAAACAATTAATACCAAGCATGCGTTTACTTAACATTTAAGAGACTTTCGATTCTTTTTCAGCTTAAATTTAGTGCAAAAATAACCCCTATTGTCTTTATTTTTGCAAGCTCTTTAAATTCGCTTCAAGTCACCTTTGGAGTACCAAATATTCGATCAATTATTTAGCATGCAATTCATCTTCATCAATTCAATTCAAATTTGCCATCATGGCAACACATTTTTTCGGGTTTTCTGTATGCCAAAACCGCACGTTTCAGGGTCGCTTATAATCTATCAGATGACCGGATCCCCAGCCGATCGCCGATTCATTTACTGCGCCCAGTTTGCTGTTTTGGCCTTGCTTGGGTCACCGCAGCTAATTGAGTCATAGTCCCAGACTCCAAAAGGCAGGCTCAGGGACGTGAAGAGTAAACGGAACCGAACCGAAGTCAGCGGGAGGAACACAAACACAAATTAAGCCCAATAAAAGATTCGCGTTAGCCTGGGACAGAGAGTCCACTCAGAGCAGAGAGGAGCACTCGGAGGAGCAGGACGGGTGAAATTAAAAATCAGTAAGAGAGCGGCCACAAATAAAATCCATTAGGTGGCAGGTACCAGAGCCATGTCGTGCGAGGACGGGATAGCATGCCCCATCATGGTCTGGGAATCTGGCCTGGCTCTCAGCTAAGATTTGTCATTGTTAGAGACGGGTTTCGGATATTCAAAGCTCTGCCTGCCTGGGTTGGGCAGCTGTATCTGGGGCTATCTGTCGGTGTGTGTGGGTGCTTTATGGCCAAAGTGTCGCTAATTCCTGGAATCCCGACTCAAGGTTAAGCCCATTCATAAGGCACTCAGCGCGAAACTGGCTCTTGGGAGCTCGAGGAACTGGCTTTGCTTGTGGATGTGGATCACACATTTATGGCCATCAAACGGGCCGCCCAGCCGGGGACCACCCACTGGCCAAGCCGGGCCTGGCCTGATCCGGAGCTGAAGTTGCAGTTGCAATCGGCATCAAAAGTGTTGCAATGAGGCATTTACAATAGCAAACGAGTTAATTACCACTGCAGCGGCCCCAACACATGCCTCGACCTTATAGAGGAGCCCAGCCCGCGCCTGCCTGTCCAGCCATCATCCCAACTCGGGGGCCACATGGAGACGGCGAGGCAGCTCTGCCAATCTGCCGCATTGATCGAGCAACCGATCTGCGATTGCGTTGCGGCTTCTCCTTCCTTCCCAGCTTTACTTTTATTTCATTTTACTTCGCTTTATTTCACTTTGTTGCTGTTGTTTTCTTGCGCCTGCGCGTGTTCAAATTGTCCAAAGCGTAACAATTTAATATCGTTGTGCCAGTGCCGGAGTCAAAGCCAGAGCCAGAGTCGGAGCCAGAGTCAGAGCCAGAGTCAGAGTCGGAGCCTGAGTCAGTGCGAGTGCCAAGTGAGCCGGCGAGGAAACATCTGCATAGTCAGCGCCGAACTGCCAGGCAAAGGAGTCACTGGGAAAAAATATGTTAAAAACTGCCAAACATTTAAATTTAAGAATTCAAATGGGAAATTATTACTTATATAATCAATAAAATAAGGTAAGGTACTTTGTTAAATATATAAATTAACTTGATATATAATAACTGGATGTATATTTAGCTGTATTGAAAATATTTAAGCCATTTAAATATGAAAAGAATTAATGAGATTGAAGCTCTTTTTGATAGCATAATATGTTACCAAAATATTCTTAATTATCAATAATTATTTAAAATAGATTTAAATCTATTCACTTGGTTTTTATGGATCTTTTTTAAACCAAATCTTTAAGTTAAAGTTGATTTATAAGTCAAGAACTAAACCCTGGACAAGATCCCTTCAAGGTTTTGTTAACCAAGATCCAAGATCATGGATAAGTTTATGAAAATAGTTGATTAAACTGAACAATATTTCTAGAACATAGAAAAACTCTTTAAATAATGTTTATTATGGCGGAATATATTTGAAATTTTGTGTAGTTTTTAATTAAGGAACGTTTTCAGCGAATCCCTTAAGAAAACTTAAACAAAAAGTTTTGAACTTGACCCCTGACAATATCTAACCAAACTCCTCTTATGATGACCATTAATATTTTCATAGAAATTTTAAAATAAAATTAGCTATAAATAAAAGGAAATTTTCAAAAGAAATAAAACTAAAATTCTAAAAAATTTTCCCCCCTGTGTAGATGCACATTAACTGGCGGCTGCATCTTGTTGCTGCCACCGCTCTGCCACTTGCTCGGTTCGCAGCTCGGTTCCGCGGCAGCTTGTTTAACGTATCCGTATACGTATTTCGTATTTTATTTAATTGATTTTTCTGCACCGCACATGCATTGGCCATTAATTCATTTATTTATTTAGCGCTCGCCTTCGACACCGGGGCACTTGCATGGAGGGAGAATGGAGACTAGAGGATGGAGGATGGAGGACTCCTCTCGGTGGATTGTCGATGAATTAATCGTGCTTAACACCATTCCTGGCATTTTGTGGCAGTGCCACAGCTCCTAGAACAGATAGCAGCGACTCTAGAAGGGATAGAGAGAGAGAGGGGATCATCCCGAGAGCTGGATCGGAAGCACTTAGCATTTGTGTATTATGGAGTCCCGATCGGTCGCCGGCATGCATGCGTCATTATCGCGCCTTGCATCATTAATAAGGCCAAAAGCTGGCGAGACAAAAAGCCAGGCCAAATCGAAAACCGCAGAAAAAATAAATGTTGATTCCGAGCAGCGCAAAATGTTTTTTGTGTGTGTGGAGATCCCCTGGAACTCCTCGCCTCGCCGATTTTGGGTCTGGGTTCTCGGGATCGTCGCGAAATCTTCCGTCAAGGTCAAGGCTGCCCGCGATACCGATACCGATACCCCGGCCGAGCCTCAAAGCGAACCCGATGCCGCTCCAGCGAAGGTGATAAATGAAGTGTCTCCGCGCGAAATGCCCACAAATCACACGAGAGTCAGACTTGGACTCAGACTCGGACTCGAAGTCGAGTCTCTGCGAAGTTCAAGTTCGCCTTGAGTGCAGAAACGCTGGCAAAATATTGAATATCAGCTCTAAAAGCATTTCACAATTCCCAGCGCCGGCGAGAATTTGCATGGGCATGCCATCAGACTTCCAAAATAAATAATGAAATAAAAATTAATGCCTTAAAGGTAGTGACTGGCCATGGCAATTTGTAAACAAATTCATTAACTTCAAGACTTGCTTAAATGGTTTTAAAATGTTTTCATTAAATACGGAGCCTTGCTATATATTTTAAAAGAATTATTTTTGAAGCTTACTTATTTTGTGTTTATATAAATCTTTGACATACCTTAAGTGCAGAGCTTGCTATTTACTAATTAGCCATTCCCCCGAGCTCTATGTTTAGCCCTGCTATATAATATATAGCAAGTATATAAGACATATACTACTTATATACCAAATTATATAAATTTAAGTGGGAGCTGACAAAAAATATATAAAAAGAGGAACGACAGAGGGAGACAGAGCGAAAGAGAGACGAAAAAATTCCTACTTAAGTGCTTTTAATTATCCCAAAGAATTCCTTGGTATTCTGAGTTTGGTATCCTTGTTTGTCATCATCGTCATACTTGGCCCGTCGCAGGCTGAGGTCTCCTCCGGTCTCCTGTCTCCAATCTCCGGTGTCCCGTCTCCATTCTCTGAGTCTCCTTCAAATTACAGGCGCGCTTGTATGTCGGCTATTCGGGGTTTTTGCCGTCTGGGTTCGCCTGCGAGTCCAGCCATAAAAGGTGAATAGCAAAGCGATATCTGGTCAGCTTGGAAGCATATGGGGGATCCTATATGCAAGCTTACCCATACATACACCACCAATTCATATATATTGTAAGAAAAGAAAGGGAAAGTCGCAAAGTGACTCCCACATCCCAAGGAAGCCTGAAGTCTGATTCATCAGCTGTGGCGGCGATGCGTTTGGGGAATTCTCCGATTCGAAGGCGACATCAGCGGGCGGCATCTCGGTGGCGGCGACGGGCACACACATAGTGCGTACTTCCTGGAAACCAATCTCAGCTTTGGCTCTGGACAATTATGAGCCGCCGTTAGAGCCGGGTGCCAGCGGTTACCCACTCCCAGGCAGATGTCAATGGAGCGTGCAACTGCCACCGTCGCTTATCGCTGGTTACTGATTCTGAGCTTTCTCAGGAGAAATGCCACAGCCAGAAGGGGCTCCGAAGATCAAGTTGATTGAAGTGCCTTTCGAAGCGGAATACAAACACGCGGAGCCGAACGAAAGGCTCTCCTGGAGGAAGTGCAAACACGCTGCATGAAGGGATGCTGCGAAAATATTGTCTTTGGCCTCTCAAAGAGTCCTTCTTGCCCTTAAAACTGAGAACCAAAAAAAACGTAAAACTGATAACTGAAAACTACAGAAAAACTGAACTATGTGGCCAGCACTTCATTGGCCAGAAACACAGGGCCAGGGCCAAAATACACACAGTGCCAAGTGCCTGGTGCTCGACACGAGGATGCTGCATGGTTGTGGAGGACGCCAGATGGAGGATCGAGAACCGAGAACGGAGGACTGAGGACCGAGGACCGAGGACCGAGGACCAAGTACCGGCGACTGAAGATCGAGGATCAAGAACCGAGTATGGCGAATGGCGGATGGATGGGCCCCCAGCCAAGATCTGCCAAGTCAGCGTGATCTGCGCAAAGTGACGAGTTTTTAATGAATTTGTTTAACTCAGGTCAGGCCCTGGCACCTAATACGAGTGCATTTGAGCCATACAGCTCTGGCTCTGGCTACAATTCTGATTCTGACCCGGAACAGTGGTATTGAAACCTCGAAAACATGAGGGGAATAATCTTAAACATAGCAAAACTAAGGTTTCTGAATACAAATTATATTATTACTTGTTCTTAGTAATGTATGTTTTGTAATCATTTTATATTAAAACTCCACTTGTCATATGAGAAATTACATTCCACGAAACACAATTATGAATATATAACTGAAAGTAATTATATTTTAATGCATTTATTGTATTAAAAGACATTTAAGGTCTTTGCAGGGTCTTTTTCTATTAAAGCTTAAACTTGAAAAATATTTAATTAAACACTAAAGAAGTGCATCCTTCTTATTTTATACATATTTTATTTTATTTTTGAAAATTAGAAACCACTGTGCCTTGCCGTCTGCCGGAGATGCTTGAGCAGACCCCATCAAAGTTGATGGCGCGACAGTCGAGGTCGCTGCCGCGGTCCGTGGCAAGTGGCGATGATGTGGATGTGGATGTGGATATGGATGTGACTGCGACTGTGTCCATGACGGGGGATGATGCGGTTGAAGCCGAGGCTCAAGTGCGCCTGCGACTAGTCCTAGGATCTGTTTAGTGATGAGGATGAGGATGAGGATGGAGGCGCTGACGGCCCGTGACGATATCTGAGTGCGAGGTGCAAGGAAAGCAGATACACTGGCATGGTGGATGGTGGATACTGGGTGCAGTGAGTGAGTTCCTGCCTCTTGAGGTCGTCCAAGTCGTCATCGTCAGCGACGACGACGACGCCAGCGTCTGGGTCTAGGATGAGTGGTCTGGAATCTAGCAGAGCAAACAAAGGCAGCCCAGCACTCGAGTTCCATCCAGTTTCCGACTGTCCAAGGCGCAGGCAAAGGCGCGTCTCATGTCCTTCACAGTTCACTTTCGTTGACCACGAGGCGATGTCCGCTGATACATTTGGCGAGGGCTCTTTTTACTTCATTTTTCCCGCTGGCTGCCCTCTCTGTGTGTTTGCTCCTCTTGTGTTCAACAAAATGTTCCAAATTGTTGCGCACTGCAAGCATCCCTGGAATTTGCGCTTAACAAACTTCGGCAAATGTTTTCCGTTTCAGTTTTTACACTTGCAGAAAAGGAAGCAGGAAAAGGTAAGTAAGAGGATATGAAAATTAGGAAAATAAATCATATAAGAACAAAAACAGGAAGAAAGAAGTTATGAATCATTGTTAAGAGCTTTAGATAAGTGGAAATTCTGTTTAAATTTCTTTATCCTAAATTATTTTCTTTTAACTTTTACTTTAAAAAGTATTAATTATTCCCTCGACTTAATTTCTCTGACTCTCAGTGTGTTTCTTTGTTTCTTTTTACTTTTTTTTTTTTGAGGTTCTTTCTCTGTTCTTTTTGCCTGAAATTTATACGCAGCCTGCAAATAATTAAAACGAGAGCTGAGCCGCCGCCAAGTGTCTCTGCGTGTGTGTGTGTGTGTGTTTCCCACTACGAAAGACTTAGGCAACGAACTGGCCAGCCATCAGCAACAGCAGTCAACGGGCCATCAACAGAGAGAAGACAGGGCACAGTTACACGGCCTTCCCCCTAATAGATCATTATTCAAAGAGCCGAGAGCTGTCAGGTATTTGTTTAATTCGATTAACCCCTGGGCCCGAGCATAACTATAACTATAACACGGCGTTCGAGTCGCCCGCCTCGGTGGGTTCCCACCATATACATATATTGGCGAGAGCCGGAGTTAGTCAGAAATGAAATCTATAAAACAAAGCTCCAACGAGTTCCAATTTATCATCGCGGCAGACATTAATTTTACACACACTAAAGCGAAGTCAGAGCTCGAGCTGGAGCTCAGCCACCCGGCTGATTTCATGCCTCGAAACGAGCCACAAAAATTAATGTTAATTAATTTGACTTAAACTGACGATTTCAACAGACACATTACTGCGGGGCATATGGCAAATAAAAGGCCACAGAAATAGCGACAAATCAAAATGGGGGGACCAGTGATGGAGCTCGTTTGATAATGCTCGTCGATCCCCAAAACGAAATCCCACTTAAGAGCTTTTCACTCACTCAAAAAGACATCAAATCCGAAATGGCGCATAATTAACTTGTGCATTGTGGGTCGCGAGTGGGAATTCCAAGCTGGATTTTAATATGTTTGTTTGCCGATCGCCGCCGCTGCCTCAACATTGCAAATTCAATTAGGCTTGAACATGCTCTCACTTTATTAAATTAAACTGCACCCGAAAAATCGTGAGCCCAATTCTGAGTCAAAACTTGGGTCTGGTTCTCGCTTCTCTCTCTCTCACTCAGACACCGAAGAATGCAGCGGCCCCGAGTTGTTGTTATCTTCGTTTCTGGTCTTCGCAATTCTTCCGAGACGCGGCTCCGGAGACGGAGATGGAGACGGAGACTCGCCTCGCGATCGCGACTCTGTCCTCGGGCCCGAGTAGAAATTCTCTAAACACGCTGTCAAGTTATGTCTACATTCCTTGATCATATTTTTTCCAACTGTTTTCGTACCCGCTACTCCTGCCAGTCAAGGGGTATATCGATTTTACCATATTTATGCGAAAAGCCCATTTAAAATTAACTCTGAATGGATTTCCGTGTTTGTTTAGCATATCAATGCAAGGCGTTGCTAAAGCTTTTAAAATAATATTGATATTCGTGCTTGGCCCCAGCATTATTATAATTTTCGTATCACTTTGAAAACGGTTTCGTATCAATTTTATGCCTAGGTCTTCGAAAATAATGGGCTTTTAAGTCTCAAATTATGGGTTCCAGGCCGTAAAAGACAAGGAAGCTCTGATCTCTTAAAGTGTTCATTTAATCAGAAGTTATGAAGAAAAAAAAGAGGTTTTTAAAGCAAGATTTATTTGCGAAACTTGATATTCTACTCTAGGATATAGGATGTTGGAGCTTCGATCCACTTTAAAATACAATTCTTACTTATTTTGCTCTCTCCTTTTTGGCTTCGTTCGCTGTTTGGGTATTTCGTTAGTTCCTGAAATGCTCTCCCTTCGTTTTTGTCCCCTGAACATGATGATGATGATAATCCTTTTGAGCCAGGCTTCTCTTTGACTCATTCTCATTTTCTCACACTTTTGGGCGGAAGGTCTAGTAAAAGAATCTGAGTTCTATAAAGCTTTATGTGTTTATTAGAGCCTAAATTATATGTATTTTCAAAAATATTTAAAAATATATATTTTCTAGTTGGTCATCTACAAAAATACAGTTTTTACCTAGGCAACTTTCTAGTTTAATTAAATGTAACCCTACAAATATGTGAAACCTGATATTCCATAATTCTTTTTATGTATATTTCAACAATTTGTCATCAATTTAAAAATTTTTTTTATATTGATTTATGTTCAAGTCATTGATTAATTTAATTCAATATGCTTGCCTCAAACTTGGGTAACCTAATACCTAAACTTTCGTGACAACTCTTTTTATTTTCTATAAATTTTTCAACTTTATTGATTTAATATTCGCCCGAGGCAAGTAAAAATAAATTAAATTATTACAAAGCTATTTTCAACTTGATTTTCGAGTGTAAAAATCAAAAGTTAACTCAATTTTAGGATATTTTCTTTCAGGAGGAAGTGCCTTGAAATAATCGTGGCTTCTTAATGTGGCGCAGCAAATGTGCCTTTGCTGAGCATAAAATATCAACAACAACAAGAGAAACCTGCGCTCCCCAAAGCCTCCCACAGAATGCGATCTCTCTCACACTCTCCCTCTCTGCGTATTGATCTCCTCGTCTGCCTCTCCTTAGTTCACTCTCCTGAGAGATTGATTTGAGTGAAACTAAGAAAAATGAGTGAAACGATCGCTCTTTACATATTCTCTCTTTTATTATACATGAGTTTCTACTTGGAGATGTAAAATTCGAAGCACGTGTATTTTTAATTGGTTATAGATCGATTCACCTGAATAGACCTTCAAATCGAAGCGTACTTATCTGATCTGTCATTGAAAATGACCCATTAAAGTGTTCCAGAACAAATACTTGATGGATTAATAGGCCTGTCCGCGGCTACAGTTGGGAAAATGTATCCAAAAGGCGAACTCTTTGGGGCTTTGGCTCTTTTCCTCTGGATTTTATTCGCCGACGGGGAAGCGACAAAGGTTTAAAAAGATATTAATTTTATTCTTATTTAAAAATTCTTAAAAATCTGATTTGACTTGTACAGAAACTCGTGTACAATTCCATCGAATGCTCCTTGAAGGGCAAGATCATTTCAAAGATCATTTGCCAGCGGGCTTCAAGGCAGTCGCTGAACATCGACGTAACCATCGGCGATCAGCCGGCGGACAATATCTTTGGACTTTGCGAACTGACGTTAATGCCCAAGGGACAGCGCAAGATGAGGCCTTTGAAGAATCTCAAATTAGATTTCTGTCATTTGAAGAAGAACACCAAGCAGCAATCCTTGCTGGGCAGCTACTACCGGGCAGTGAGCAAAGCGGCGGTTAATCTTCCCGCCAGGTGCCCCTTCGGAAGGGTAAGTGTCCTTGTACTTTCCATATCTTTCGAAATATATCCCATTATCCTCTCCGGTAGAACACCAATATCCTTCTTAGGGGACTTACTGTGGACCAAGAAATGCCCCAATATTTGCCAGAGGCTAATTTCACCTTCAAGTCAAAGTATTATGCCAACAATGAGCTTGCTTTCGAGATAAAGATTACAGGAGGATTTTATGAAAATGGCATTGATTCTACCGGGTGAACGGTTGGGTTTGCAGGAATAAAGCCAACTTTAATTACTCGTATTCTAAAAATTATATATATATTTTTTTAGCACAGAAATTGTTAATAAAAAATGAATTTGTATAAATTACTTTCCAAATAAATTTAATTTTGATTACTAACAAATTTTTAATCGAACTCTAAGGCCTTGGTAATCTTACTAATCTTACTTTTGATTTAAAAAATATAAATTTACAACAAGAATGGTTAATTATAATTTAATTGAATTAATTTAATGACTTTGTAAAGATAACAATAAAAATAAAATAACTTTTGATAACCAAAATAATTTTAAGTTAAACTTTAAGGCCCTGGTAATCTTAATGATTGAGCTAATAGCTAAAATGGAACAATTAAGACCATAAAATAATAAGAATTGATGTGTTATAAGTCTATTTACTAATCTAAAAAATTAGTTCAAATAGTTGCCTTATATTTTATTGAGTTTTAAAGTGATCAAGCCTATTTTTTCGGGATGTTGCAATAATTGTAATGTTAATAGAACTTTATCATGGTTTCTAACTAATTTATTGTGGCCTCTTCTTTTAACCAGATATAAAACATTTTTAATCTAATGTTTATATATTACTAACAATAATTACTTACAGTTAAAACATAAATGAAAGCACTTTAAATCTATTACTATTCCTTACCTAGCAAAGTCACGTTTCAGTTTCTACATGCTCTCAAAAGACTTTTCTCAAGACCAGAGAGCAGCTCAGAGAGCAGAGTTCTCTTTCATTTTCACTCAAAACCGGCAAGCAGGTAAGGACAGGTAGAGAGAGGGAGAGCGACTTGAGATCGGCTCCGCCGCGTGTCTTTAACTAAGCCCGGCGAGAGCTCGGTGGCAGTCAGTCTGTCAGCAAAACTCGAGCCGAACGGTACGCAGGCGCGCAGTCGCATAACCGTACAACCGTGTGCACCCGTGCATCCGTCAGATACAAAACCGAACCAAAGCTCTCGAAGCAACCGAACTAACGCAGTGCGGCATCTAAACAACTCGCGGCCAGAACCCAACCCAAACCTAAACCGAAACCCAAGCCCAGTGCGAACCTCGACGACGGACAAGGAGTGAAACATATCGAGGCAGAAAATACATAAAGCGGAGGCATAAAAATTCCTCACATCGCTCGGTGTGCGGACAAAAAGCCTAAAATAAAACACAGCCAGTCGGCTGGCGGAGGTGCGAGACAAGAAATTAAATTGATAAAGCCTAAAAAGCCACGTTCCTAGGACCAGGCCCAGAGACCCAACTCGGGGCGAGGACAGGGCCCAAGACCGAACATCGAACTCTGAACACCGAAAACCCAAGACCCCGCCGCTGCTCTGCAGAAACTTGTCGCGCTGTTTGCTCTTCGCGGGCAATTATCGGGCGGATCGGGATCCGGGAATCTGGGAATTCGAGTGCGAATCCAAGTGTGCCAGTGAGTGTGCGAGTGTGGCGTGTGCAGCACAGTGTGTGTGTGTGTCTGTGCGGCGGGCTGGTGTGGCAAATAGCTCAAAGCCACGAAATTGCTTTTATCGGAGCCCCGAAATCGCCAACTGCTGCTGAGAAATTAAAAACAAAAAGAGAAACTGTTGCGCTGAAGGGCCAGCAAAAAAATATTAACCCGCCGGGCCTGGCCAGCAACAAACATACAAAAAAAAATATAACAAAAACAAAACAAACAAACAAACCAACGGCCAGCAGAAAAATGTATAATAAAAAATTACAGCAAGTGATCGTGCAGAAAATAGATCGATAAACCCAAGCCCCAACCCAGGCCGAACTCGAACCCCGAAAAGCTAAGCCAAAGCTAAGCAAAAAACAACAAAAAAAACTGAGACGAAAAACGCAAAGTATAAAAATAAATAAACGAGCGACGATCAGCGAGCGATCAAGGAGCTATAGCAACTATATGTAGCATCTATAGCAGGAAGAGCACGTTTCTGTGTTTTTGTTTCAATTTCAATTGTGGAAATCGTAGAGGAAAAATTCGAACCGGTCGCCGTCCGAGTAGGAGTTGGAGTTGGAGTCGCCAGCAGAGGATCAAGAACCGAACCGAGAGCAGCAAGAACGAGGAACCAGGCACCGCTCCGCACCGCACCGCACCGAAGAACCGATATTTATTAAACAAAGACAGAAATTAATTTCACGACTTTGTGCGGCACTGCATCAGTGCCCCCGCCAGTGTGCCCTGCATCCATCCCGCCTCCCTCCATGCCCCACTTGAACTTTGAGCCTGAGGTCTGTGCCTGAGCAGCGGCAACTAGGGATCGGGATCTTCGGCTCGCCGGCAAAATGTACGACATCAAGCGCCTGGAAGCGGGACAACAGAAACTTCAGCAACAGCACCAGCATCAGCATCAGCAGCAGCACCAGCATCAGCACCAGGGCCTGGGCCTACGCCAGGAGCAGCAGCTCACCTGCAGCGTGATCGCAGCGCCCGAGCACCACCCCATCTCCATCTCCAGCCCCAGCTCCAGCAGTCCCTGCTCCAGTCCCAATCCCAGCGAGGCCACCCACATGACGCTGCTGTCGTTGCGCCGGCGCCGGTCGCTGCAGCGGCGCGCCTGCCTGCTCAGCATCCTGGCCGCCTTCGTCTTTGGCATGGCACTGGGCGTGGTTGTGCCCATGTTCGGCCTGCCCCATCACCCGGAATCCCCCTCGGAGACAGCCACAGACTTGCCAGCGGAGCCGCTGAGCAGCTACCGGGTGGCGTTCATCAAGGAGGCGGATGCCGCTGCCACTGAGCTGAGTGCCGAGCAGGTTTTCCGCAACGCCTTCCACCTCGAGCAGGACAAGAATGCCCCCGACTCGATGGTGGTGAAGAAGCTGGACACCGACGACGGCAGCATCAAGGAGTTCCATGTGCAGCGCACGGCCAGCGGCAAGTACCGCAAGGGGCCGGAGCGGAGGCTCTCCAAGAAGCTGCCGGAGCGTCCCTCTCAGTCGGAGACGCTTCGCTCGCCGGCGATAACTGCCACGCCGGATCCCCTCCAAGCGGGACTCATCGAGGAGGATGTCTTCTGGGGTCCCACGGTGGAGCGAGCACTGCCACGGGGCTTCGCCTCCCAGGATCAGCTCAGCTGGGAGCGCTTCGTGGGCGAGCAGGGCCGCGTTGTGCGGCTGGAGCAGGGCTGCGGACGCATGCAGAACCGCCTGGTGGTCTTCGCCGATGGAACCCGTGCCTGTGCCCGCTACCGCCAGAACACGGACCAGATTCAGGGCGAGATCTTCAGCTATTACCTGGGCCAGTTGCTGAATATCAGCAACCTGGCGCCCAGCGCCGCCACAGTGGTGGACACCAGCACGCCCAGCTGGGCGGCTGCCTTGGGAGACATCACCCAGGCCCAGTGGAAGGAGCGTCGCCCTGTGGTGCTGACCCGCTGGCTGTCCGACCTGGAGCCGGCCGGCATTCCACAGCCCTTCCAGCCGCTGGAGCGGCACCTCAACAAGCACGATGTCTGGAACCTGACGCGGCATCTGCGCCAGGAGGCAGAGCAGCCAGCAGCGAGAGAACCGGAACAGGGACTGCTCAAGCGGCTGGGAGCAGGGACGGGACCAGCTGCCAGCTCGCCGGGCTCCGCTCATCAATCAAGCACGATTGAGGAGACAGGAACGCTGGTGCAGCGGCTAATTGAATTGGCACAATGGTCCGATTTAATCGTCTTCGATTACCTGATCGCGAACCTCGATCGCGTGGTGAACAACCTGTACAACTTCCAGTGGAACGCCGACATCATGGCCGCGCCGGCGCACAACCTTGCCCGCCAGTCCGCCTCCCAGCTGCTCGTCTTCCTGGACAACGAGAGCGGCCTGCTCCATGGCTACCGGCTGCTGAAGAAGTACGAGGCCTACCACAGCCTCCTCCTGGACAACCTGTGCGTCTTCCGGCGGCCCACGATCGAGGCTCTGCGTCGTCTCCGGGCGGCGGGTGCCGGTCGCCGGCTGAGGGATCTCTTCGAGAGGACGACCAGCCCAGGGGTGAGAGATGTTTTGCCCTCGCTGCCGGACAAGTCGGTCAAGATCCTAGTGGAGCGCATTGACCGGGTCCTTGGCCAGGTGCAGAAGTGCCAGGGAAGCTAGTAGGAGCCTCCTCAACAAACCCCTTCAACTCGACTGATAAGCTGTAAATACTGGAGCAGCAGTGGATGCACCTCATCATCATCTGGATCGGAGTGGGAGTGGGAGTAGTCAAGGGATCAGGGGAGTGGGAAGGTTCAAGTTCAAAGGTTTATTGTATCAAAATTCTTATAAAGAAAAAGGGAACTGTTTAAACCCCTAAAATTCAATCTCTAAATTATATAGAAACTAAAGTTAGAACCTACATATCCCTGCCCCGAGTAGATCCAAGTATTAAAAGGATGATCCACTGAAGAAGCTTAACTAACTTGTAAATGCCAGACTCTGTCCTTGAGTATTAAGCTTAGATATAGCCGTAAATGTATCTGTATAAAAAAGTAAGGCCCCGATAGAATTAACAATTTGTGTGATATTTGTGTAAGGAACCAGAGCCTAAGTAGATTTCATTTTACCTTTACAACCAATAAACAACAAATATATATACCGAATACCGAACGAAATGCGCCAACCGAATGTCACTTTGAAATATGGAAAAGCATCCAACAGATGCAGATGCAGATGCAGATACACGAGTATCTGAGCACGCCTGCGCCTTGTGAGAACTTACATAGTCATGACAATAAATTGTCATTGATCTTTTTTTGCAGGTGAGATGGAGAAGGAGATGGAGCTCAGGCTGGAGTTCCAGTCCCCCCCGTCTGCCTCCCTCCAACCCGGCATTTGTCAACTTGCCGCTGCCTGGATGGAACTTGCCACATAATGCAGGCTCCACTTCTAGATACTCGTACCACACTCATACCAAGCCACAAGTCGGAGACGGAGTTGGAGTCTTCTGCTGCTTTTCATAATATCTTCATAAGCATTTGAGAGCTACCTCTCTCTCTCGGTCGCTCTCCAGAGGCTCAAGTGCAGCAGGAGAAAGATGAAGCCGACACAGACACAGCCAGAGCCAGAGCCAGAGCCAGAGCCAGAGCCAGTTCCAGATACTTTCCACAAACACATGCTCACCTGACCAAGCGAGATACACGCTCTCGTGGATACACAGACAACGTCTCCATCTCTCATCCCACCGCTCTCCACTCTCCGCGACCGTGTGTCTGACTTTAAGATTTAAGATCGCTGCTCATTAAGTGCGTCCGCGTGTCTCAGCGACAAGATGCTGAGAATCTCTTACTCGCAGCGCTCCCTCCTCCTCTCTCGCTCCCCAAGTCGCACGTTTTGCATCAGATTTTGCTGCGTATATTTTATTGGACACCAGAGTAGTTCACGTAAATAAAAATGAAATGCACCAAGGCAAGTGAAGCTGTGCGGTGCACGGAGAGAAATGGGTAATAATATGGGGAATATATTGAGTTTTGATCCAAAATTCAATGAAATTTGGAAAAAAATTAAGTTTGTTATGGAATAATGAAGTTATAACTTATATAGTTATAAAGGGATATATCCAATCCTATTATTTTCTTATTATATTGATAAAAACAAAGTTTATAGACTTCTTTACAGTTTTTTTGAACCTTTTACATAGGATAGCAATAGTCTTCGGTTTTAAGAAACTCTTTAATTTATTTCTCGGATAAAAAGAAATTAAGTTTAGTGCTTATAACCTTCATATGCTCATTTTCTATAACTCTTTGCTTTATAATATAGCTCCAAGATAGTTTCTTCTTTCTCAGAATCAATACCATAACCATCTTTCTATCTCTGTAGATGAAAATCCCCAAGCTAAGGAGGAGCTGGGAAGTGGGTCTAGAATCTTTGGATAGTTATCCCCGTGTGCTAACTACCAAAAAATGTGGCTCGGTTGAGAGTTAATCAACTCACGCCTGAGCAGAGCACAGATATTTTGATAACCCGTTTCGGACGCGCCAGATAAAATATCTCCATCTCTCCGCAGAAGCTCCAAGGGGAGACAGAGAAAGAGATGCATAAAAAAATATCGTTCGGCTAGTTTAATAAATATATCAAATAACCTAAAGACGTGTTAGGGAACTTGTGACTTTAACACGTTCACAGCAGACCCAGGCCGCAAAACTCATTTTCGAATATCGTCTTACCTTTTCGGTTCGCTCCGGGCCGTACAATGTATCTTCTGGCAGCGACTCGGGGCTCTCTCAGATCTCGGAATGAAACCATAATAAAACAATATAATTGAGATGGACGGAAGAACGTACGACGTACGAGTGTGGAGCAACCTGAGACCTCGGCCGCAGTGCAGATCGAGATCTGGTCGCCCACCAACCGAGTCTTTGTTTACAGTTTACAGTTTACACGGTTTATGGCCAAAACTGCAAACGCCAAACGCCAAACTCCAAACAAATGTGCCAACATCGACGGCGCGGCTTTATGGACTTATTAATGCTGGCGAATGAAACCGAAACGCTTGATGGTTGTTGGTTGCCCCATAAAACCCCCAAGGGTCTCATAAAACGTTATGCCACTAATGCTAATCCCCATCAACCAATTGCTGATCGTAGAAAAGCTAGAAGTCTGTAAAGAATCCCTCACTCTGATCCAAATCTTGCCTTATATGAGCACTTAAAAGGGTTCTTTTGAGTTGGTGGAGTCTAAAGAAGAATGATTTCCATTGATCCAGCAAGCTCTATGCAAGCAGATCCTAAAATTTAATGGGGTTCGTAACTAATTCAGAGTGATAAATATTCTATTGTTCATCTGTATATATAAATACGCGAAGAAGAAGGAACTATGTAAACACAGTTTTTTTGTTAGACCTTTGGGAAAAGATGGTCTTTATTGTTGTGTAAGTAGAAACTTATTTACTTTGGATTCATACCTTAAAATATTAGTGTTCAATCATATGTTTATTATTACTTAAAAATACAAAGATATATTAAATCATTTTAAGTCACTTTTAGGGTTTTGATACAATTGCATTAATTCGAGTTTTTATTGAGGATAATTTTTGGTAAATCAAAATGTTGAACTAAAAATGTAGAACTAAACATAGGCCAAAGTATGAGTAACTCCAACTTGATGTCCGCAGAGTAAGCTTCTAAACACCTTGCTAGCTTCTTATAAATGTCTCTACAAATCAATATTTACTCTAGATTTTATTATTGAAACTAGAAATTAGATCTATCTTAATTGAACTCTATCAGTCATAAGAGATTAAAAGCAGCTTAAAACCCCCATTTAGTAACTGAGCAAATAATGGCACTACAAGATCCTAAACTGTGAAAGCAAAGAATGCACTGTGAGCAAGTCACACACAGCATTTGTTTGGTTGGACCACATGATTAGCATATGTGGGATATCCTGGAAATTCCTGCACACTCGCTCCAACTAATTTCCGACCATAAAAGTTTCAAGTTCGAGCCCATATATCTCGGCCGTATGTTGACTCGGGCCCGGCCAATACATCCTGGCTAGTTGCGCGGCAATCAAGTCGTTGCCTCAGCTTTCCTCCTGACTGCCTGGCAGGGCAAACAAATCTGCCAGTTCGCCTCGTTCTTGTTGTTGTTTGGACTCCGAAGTCTGAAGTCTGGAGTTTGGAGTCTGGAGTCTGTTGGCGTGGTGGCTGTGTGCACAATAATTTGCATATTTGTATGCTCACCAGCACAGAGTCCACTGTGGCATGGCAGGGCAGGGCTCGTATGGTATGGTATATGGAGTCGGGCCGCGTTGTTGCATGCAATATTTTCTCGTGTTGTGTGTTTACTCTTTTCGCTTTTATTTAATGTCCGCACTGCCTCTCAGCAACTTGTAGCAGTTGCTGTTCAAGTTGCCGTTGCAACGTTGCTACGTTGCGTTGGCCATTGCTGCGTATACAGCGAAAATTCTAAACAAATTGCTTCCGCACCTGCAGCTACGTAAGAGCTATAGGTATATGTATATAAAAAATCAATGCACTGGCAACCTTAAAACACACGAAGGCAGTGGCAGTGGCAGTGGCAGGGGCAGGGCACACAGTCAACTCCTTTGTGGTCCACATAAAGGGAGACATTGTGCCCCAGCAACACCTCTTGCCTCGCTCTATCAAAATAAAACATTTTCCACTCGTGAGGAGAAAGCCCTGAGCGGGCGAATCGAATCGAATCGAATCGAACTGAATCACATCATATCGTAATCATAATCCTGACAAAGGTCTCGAACAATACCCAAGGAAAGGGAGAGTTCTCTCGCTTTTCTTCTCGGCTAAGTGCAGCCCTTGGGGGCACAAGGGGCACGGATAGGGGCATGGGGAAAATTATATGGAAAAAGGTTTCTAACTTAAAATTTATGGTCGGCACTTTTTTTTGGGATCTGATGAAAAACCTTCTTTCATTTTACACCTGAAAAGCGGAATAATATCGGGAGGAGAGCGAGATGCTTAACAGCCTTTTCTCGGGAGTCTCCGCTTGTTAACATTGCCTCGGAAAAGAAGAAAGAGATGAGGGGAATCGATAGGCCCGGCGATAGGCAAATGGTCCGATAGTCTGGAGTCTGCTTCCAGCTAAAACATAACTTTTGATTTTAGTCGCTTAAGAAAGGGCTATGATTTTGGAGTCATTTAACGATTTCGCTGATTAATTTAACAAAGCCGGTCAATGATTCTGTCGTTTTGACATTGACGAAGTGCCGAAATTTGTCTGGGTCTGTTCTGATCTATCTGACATGGCATCATTGGCATTGGCTATGCTCCAACTCGCTCGCTCTATCTATCTGCATCTCCAGGGGTAACCTGTTTTCGCTGTCCGGACCCTGAAATCTCAACCCAGACTCCAAACTCCGGATTCTCTTTGTGTTGTACTGCTGCTGCTCTCTCGCTTTTCGGCCGAATCAGGTGAAGTGAGTTGATTGATTGCGCTAATTTATAACGACAATGGGTCAGATCGCACATGGGACCTTTGAGCTTCATCCCAGCAGCCAGCGGAGACCCGCGAAGAGCCCGCTGGAATCCATTAAACATGGCCCGGGCCCAGCTTCTGCCTGCCTGCTTGCCTGCCTGCCTGTCTGACTGACTGCCTGGCTTGATGATGATGATGCGAGCGGCCCGCTGATGAATGAATCTTTTCAATTTGGAAATTTTCAAACAAATTTGTCAAAAACGCACAAGAAAGAGAGGCTGAGAGAGGAAGAGAGAGCGGGACAGCTAGCGTTATGCAAACTAATGAAATCTCGAGTTCGTTGTGTAAGTCTTTTGTTCTTCAACATGCATTTTCCTAGTTAATTGCTCGTGATTGAATTATAAATGCACGCAACCCAACTCGGAGCTAATGTGCAACATAATAATACGATTCCGCTGCCCATCTAACCGAATCAGACATGCCTTGCCCCAAATCTAAGGCAATCTCTCGGCTCCATGCGCATCATTTCATAGAAACCATTCGAATATCATAAATTATAAAGCCTACAAGCCGAACTAGTCTAAGAAGGAAAGCGGTTTCAGTTCTCGAAACCCCAAAACAAAAAAAAAAAAAAGAAATGGAAACTCAAAACTCAGAACTGCGGCCGGAGACAAGCTTTAACACCTCGGCTCAAGTCAAGCATTTGTTGTTAAACAAAGACGAAGAGGGTCAACTACGGAACGCAGACGAGTTTAAGGCAGTCCCAACGGGGAGCGGGGCTATGCAGACTATACAGACCCAGCGGAGCGGGGGGTAGAAACAAATTAACAGACACCTGAAAATGGGCTCGAGACACCATCACAACACAACGGAACGTTTAAGATATGCGGGCTCTCAGCTCGCAGCTCTCAGCTCACAGCTCGCATCATCTGCCAGACCTCAGAGCTCGGCTCGGTCTGTTTTGGAAAACCATTTCTCGAATAATTAAAACCCGAAGCCATCAAATGAAGACAAAGAGTCGATTAGTAATCTGTGCAAATGCATATGACGGAGCAGAGGCGTGGCAGCAGCCGACTCCGTGTTAGGGAAAATTCCCAGTTGCCGCTTTCCCGCGGGATGCCAGCCAAGGCAACAGAAATACCTCTAATACCTCTCTACCTCTCTGTTGACCCCCCGCCGAACTGGAGCTGCTGGCTGCTCTTTCAATTACAATCAGCGATCATGGATCTGTTTAATTAGTTGTTTGGGTCGCACCCCAATCCATGTAATTGACTGCCGCCGAGTGGCTGACCTTCAGCCGAGCAGCAACAATTGCGATCTGCATAATGAAAAGTTATAGATTGTTTATGATAGATTTTGAGGCACAGATAGATACGTTCTTGGGGTAATTACCAGCACTCCCCCTCCGCAGTCTTAGCAGTCTTAGCAGCAGCGGCGACAAAAGCCCCGTAATTGCATTGGCCAATGAACGATGTTAGCCTTAATGTTCGCTTTAACGTCTTTTATTGCATGTTAGCTGACTTCGGTTCGGGTCACTAAAATAATTCACACAGCAGGTACAGTGGGGGCTGGCCACTGAGTAACGAGTTTTCTGTGTTTGCGTGCTGCAAGTTACTTAATTACTAAAAATAAAGTTGTTCCCTCTAGGCAACACAATGCCCAAATTCAGTTTATAGAAAAAAAAGGTATTAAAAGGGGTATGATTAAAGGGTACATTTGGCAGGAATTGTTAACTATTAGAAGCAATAAATTTCTGTTAAATTAAAATTAATAAAATGGAATGAAATATTGTGTAAAGTAAAACTCATAAAGAGTTAAGTAAAACTAGTTTAAATAGTTTTATAAATTACCCTTTCTTGTAAGAAATATTAAAACAGTTTATATTGGTTCTTATTCTCAACCAAATAAAGCAATATATGCTTATTTTATAGCTTTTGTTTTGTTATAATTGTTTGTTAAGCATATATTGATTCCTAATTATTAACAAAAAACTTTCATAATAACAGAAATTAATCAAATTAAGTAAACTATATACAAGTTCCTAGTTCCCAGTATTGTTATGATTTTGGTTTTAAAATAATTGCTATCCTTATTGTCAACACTTCCCTTTCGCTTGTCTGTTTACTGTAATGGAAAATATATCTGAACAATTCCGTTTTTAGCTTGGATTTTCTCACACATACACATCTGTGGCGCTGGCGCCGTTCGGTCGACATCGAGTTTCAGTTGCAGTTCCAGTTTCGCATGGCTCCGAGATTCGCGTGGGCGATCCTACCAGTGGCCCGACCCCAGAGCACTCCTCTGGCCCCTCTAATAACCCCTAGACCCCGTCCCTCAACCCAATAAGTTCTAATTGAGTCGCAGAACTCAAATGCAAATGCAAATTTCGCGGGCAAAGTGGCTGAGAGTAACCTTCAAACAATACCCCGATCGATTTATCACATCAGAGCCAAGATCCCAGATCTGAGATCCCAGAGAGGTCGCCGATCCAATAATGAGAAACAACATTCGGGGCGTATCTGTATCTGGCGACGCGTAACTCGTATCTCTGTGCATCTTGCCGCGAGTGTGGATATATAAATATTTTCCTTTGTGTGGATATTTCTTTGTTATTTTGTATCTGTGGTTAACTTTCATTAGCTTTCTAATGTTTGTCACTGCCTCAGTCCCAGCTCCATCCTCAGCTTCACCTCCATTCGAGACTCACCTCCCCCCCGCGCTCATTTCATTTTACTGTCACTCAAATCTTTATAAGATTTTCCTCTTTCTTCGAGTTCTGCTTAGCGGTTCTTTCGGCTCGGCCTATTGTAAATATATTTTTCCATTATTTTCCATTAGTTTTCACTCGTTTGTTACATTCCCTCGCCGTCTGCCTGCCCCCCTGCCACTGCCCCAGTCCCCTCCTCCATATGCGTATATATATGGTATATATCTCCTTCTCTCCGTTTGTGCCGGAGAGCCTGTTTTTGTTGGATTTGGCTGTGTTTGTTGTCCGTTGTTTGGTGTTTGGTGTTGGCGTGGTCGTTACACAGGTTGTTGGTGTTGCCCTCGTGTGGTTGTTGCTGTTGCATATTGGTTATTATCTTCGAAGCGCATCGCTGCGGTGCGTTTACCGATGCCGTCTGCCAGCCCCCTGTGCGTATTTGGCCCGGAGTGGACCCAAATGCACTGCGAGAAAATGTATAGGACTGGGAACAGAGTACTGAAAAGGTAAGGGAAGGGAAACTGATGAAAGGCTGCTTTTTTGTGTCTTGTAAATATTTGTATTTATAAATTTCTCTTTAGAAAAATTATGTATATTAATAATAAATAAGAGAGTTACTTGTTATTTTTTAAAGATAATTCTTAAATTTATATTATTTCAATTAAAACAATAAACAAGATAGTAACGAACGCAACGACTTGGTAAAGGCAGAATCAATGCATATTATTTCAAGTTTGTTGCCTAAGTCTTTTGTTTCTTGAGCTGGTTTTCCCTTATTTGAAGCTTATGCTCAGAGTAAACAAGCAAATAGAAACTAATACTAATTGCTGACTTAATCTGAAAGCAATTGCGATACCAAGACCGCTCCTATTGTCTCAGATATAATATACTATATACTAAGCTCTTTGAAAAGGTATATCAAAGCTTGATATATGACTCAGAAAGTTAAAATTTTACTTTCCTTCTTTTAACAGCTATATGGAAAAGATTTTTCAATATTATTATACTGATTATTTTGTTATTATTCCTTTAATTTTTCTCAGTGCCGTCTCCAAGTCCCCGGCTGAGTGACGGAATGATGTTAACACAAAACCAGTTTCATTGACAATACATGGATGATGCGGCTGCAGCCAGCTTCGTCTTATTCTTTGCCTCTCTTTTTTTGGACTTTTCGCTGCCTTTTTTGATGGATGGTTGACAAAAGGCAGAGCGCAGATCGCCGCTTTATTTGTCTTGTTTGATTTGAGCACACACAGACACAGACAATCACGCACAACGGAATACACACACACACACAGTCAGGCACTGCCACAGATGCAGGCAACTGTCATTGTCGCTGTCAAATCGCGTTAATATCACTGAGCTGTCAAATTACAGAGACCGCCGGGTCCAAATGTTTGACCAGGCCTGGTAACTCAATTAAAATGTTATTCATGAGCCGAAGGAAAGGGCGCCATAAGCAAGCTATTCCATCACCATAAATTGAATATATATATTTATTAATAATTATACAAATAATAAAAATTATAGTGGGAACCGTACATTCTTAATAGAAATAAACACACAATTATTAACCTATTTTAAAACCTACTTTTTTCCAAATTATACGACACACTGATTGGTCTATTTGGCCAGCAAAAGGGTGGCCGAAATAGTCATCCGGTTTTGTTAATTATTCCCCGCTTTTGGCCATCTTGGCTCAGCCATTGGATTGGCGGAGAGTAGAACTGTTCTAGACTTAATTACTTCATTACGGCCGAGGTCGGGTCTTGGCCGGGCTGTGGCCAATGCATTTGGGTTGGCTGGAAAGCCGTTAATATTGGTAACTCTACACCTTGGCAGAGACTCTGGACGCAGTGCGACAGCGCAGATGCTCGAAAAGTCAGCAGGTTCGTGTTGGCAATTAAAATCGAGTGGAAATAAATAAAGGCAAAACCAATTTAGAACACACACAAAGCTCACATTTCTTTGGCAGCCTCGCTTGCAGCCTCGAAAAGGTGTCGAAAGTTCAAGCTGTTTTTGTGTTGCCAGGTTTTTATAGGCCGTTTGCCTGAAAGCCTGGCCAAAAGAGGAAGAGCTGGAATGCCGAGTGCAATAAATCTTTTAACGACAGTTGATCATCTGCCGCTCTAGCACTTGACTTTAACTCTCTCGGCATATGGGATTCCAAAGAGTTTGGAGTTGGAGAAGGAGTAGGAGTAGGAGTTGGTGTTAAAATCTCTGGAGTCTGTAGAGTCACAGGGGTCAGGGGACAGGAGGCATGGCTAATCTTGGTCAGTGAAATCTCCCCCCGGACTCCTCTCCAATGTTTGCCCCAGTTACCCCGACCTCCATTTGTTTGTTTGTTCATAAAATTATGTAAATCAGCTCGGGATCATTTGGTTGCCAGTGATTAATTGCAGGTCGAAAGAGGGACCCTCCGTTCCCGAACCCAGCTAAGGTTAAGGCAACGCGAGGCGTCAGTCCCCTACGAGATAACGATTCGTTTTATTTACGATATTTATTTATTTATTTTACCCTCCTTGTCTTGTTAGCATTTTGTTTCCAAGGGGTCCCCGGACCCGGGCATTAGCGCGAGGTGTGAGCGGAGGGCGATAAGCTAATTCTGATTCTAATTCCCCGCCCGTCCTAATGCGTTTATAATTAACGCACTGCCCCGCGCCCACCCAATGGAGCACACTAACCACCGACCACCGACCACATAGGCCATAGGAGACATAGGAGACTAGACACTAGCCACTAGTCAGTGTGGGGCGTGCCAAGGCATCAGGCACACACGCCCGCCAGTTGCCAGTTGCGAGATGCGAGTTGCAGGCTTTGCTACTTGCAGCAGCAGCAGCAGCAGCAGAAATTGCAGCAACTGCAATCGCCTCAAACAGTAGCGCTCTGTGCTCGCTGCTCGGTGTTTGATTACCGAGAGTTGGCGAATAAAAAAAGCGTAGAAGTAGTGAAGGAGTCACGTCTATGAAGGTAATACCCTAGGAATTTAATTAATTAAGTTTATATTAATTTAAAGGTAAAGATTTTACGGAACTAAAACAAACACAATAAAATATTTTATTGACTTTTTTATATATTTTTTTTTAAACTTAACAACGCAGTTTCTAAAGATGCAATGGTACACTTGTTTAATATAAATATTCCAGGAAGATTTTTTTAATTTAACACAAAAATTAATCAAATTTAAATATAATACAAAAAATGTAAGGAAGTTAACTTCGGGGATCTGAAGACTGTATTATCGATCACAGCTAAGCCAAGAATCCATTAATCCATGATCCATTAGACCAGAGTTAGAAGTCATTTGTATACCCTTACAGAAAAGTATAGTTTTAGTTAGTGAAGGTGGTAGAGCTCCTTTTACCTTCTTCACTGTCTATAACTATAATTCTTTGTAAAGGTATACAAATGACTTCTAAATAAAAAACATCTTTACTAAATAAGCCTTAAAATACTTTACGGATTACATATTTATCTATTTTAAATATATTTCTCATAAAACCCCTTTTCCGAAATACACAAAGGAATATTTTTTTATTTTCTTTTGTTCCCCTTACCATATGAGATATTGTAATTATATTCCTACTAATATATTCCCTATAATAATCTTTAAATTAAAACATTCTTTAAGCCCAAGTGACTGTACTCTCAGCAAGAGTATTCTTAATTTGCCAACTATTTTGTTTTGGCAACTTTCTGGCCGAAACTTTTTTGCTTTTGAAATCGGGAGCCAGAGTTCGGGCCTGAGCCTGCGTTTGAGTTTGAGTTTGAGAGATATGCCTGCTGCTGTTCGTGGTTCTTATGGTCACGTCGTCGTGTCTTACTTGCGTGAACATGCCCCCGACACCGACACCCAACCCGTGCTCCTCCCGTGAACCCTGCTCCGCTCCTGACCACCAATGGGAGCGCGTGTAAACGCAGTAGCCGCAGATCGGCGTGTTGGGTGTTCGATTAACAATATTTGCGACGTGCACGCTTATCCCAACATCTAGCTCAGATTTTGGGTAAAACTACAAATATTTCGGGGATGGTCTCAATCTTGATCTGAATCGGTGCTTGGGATGCTTGATTTGCATATTTTTGGGGCCAGTATTAATTTCAATTTAGCACACAGAGACCAGAGACCGAACTCTGGCCTTAAGCTTAATGATCAATTAAATTAAATATAAATATCATTCGGCGTCTCTTTCTCCTTCCAAAAAAACAAAAAAATAAAACTTTTTGCTGTCCCCATAAATATGAAAAGTCACGAGTTGCCGGCAGCCGAAGGAAAACAAAAGTAACAAAAAAAAAAAAAAAAGGAGAAATACCCGAACAATATATATAAAGATTTGACCCGCCGACCAAACCAGTTGCCACCACTCAGGGGGGAGACGGGTCTCAAAAGGGGAGCTCTGATCGGGCGGGGGCTGCCGAGATTGCCGGGCTTATTAAGCAATGAAATATAATGCATGGCACAAAGATTTATCATACACATCCAACTGATGCCAGCTGCTGCAAAATGTAAAATGCAACTGCAACTGCGACTGCGACTGCCTTTTGTTTCTCCGCGGCCCACGCAGTCGGAGATTGCAAATATTCGACTTGGCGAACCGAAATGGTAATGGGGAAATCGATGGAGTTGTAAGCCTTTCAGCCTTTCCAGACTCCTTTTCCTCCAGCAGCAGCAGGAAGGTGGCAGCGAAGAAAGCTTCCCCGCAACGGTTGACATTTGTGGCAGCCGGTCGCCGTAATTGAGCGAAGGTGAAACTCAGACTCCGACTGCGACTGCGAATGGATATGATCCCGATCCCCCGAGGCTCCAATCACAGATTTCCCTCCATTAACACCCAATCGCCTTCGCCTGGCGTAACTTATTTGACTGTGTCGCGCCCCGGGATCGAGGGTTCGGAGGATCGGGGTCTAAGGTTTTCCTGGGCAGCCACCTAAGACACTTCATGTGGGGAAAATATTTTAAATATGTTTTTAAACTAGTAATAACAAAGGTGGCTACGAAAAAGGAAATATTCAAATATTTATTTTTATTTATTTCGAAAGAAAATAAAAATATTTTTAGCTTAAACAGAAGAGTGACACTGCTGGTTACTTAACCAAGTTGTATTTACAGGATTTATTCGCACAAGTCATGACTTATGGTTGGTTTTGGTAAGTTGAAGTGAATCTATAAAGAAGGAAGGAAGCTTTAGGCCGCAAGATGCCTCGACTATGAGATACCCAGTTCTCAAAAGTTTAAACAACATATGTCAATAAATCAAGTATCTACTTCTGATATTATGACGATATAAGAGGCTAGATCGGTTCGGCTTTTGGTACTGATTAAGACAATAATAAGGTTGTAAGCTCTTATTTTATTAAGAGTTTAAATAGTTATATATAGTATTTTATTTATAGTTATAATCTAGTTAAAAAAACCGTTTTTTTATGTTTTTTCACTCTAGTTTTTATATTCTAGTTATAGATGAATTTCTAGTTATATACAAAGTTTTTATACGACCTCAATTCCTCTCACTAAATATTATTTCTAGAATAACCCACATTTAAAGAAATTAAAATCGAAAATAAGAACTATAGTCTTTTTTCCAGGGTATTAAAAACAATTGTAATACCAAAACCAAATAAGAAAGATGTAGCTGAATCTTAAAGTCTATTAAATCTCTTTTTTCAAGTATACCCTACGTGTTATGTTAATTTAACTAATCTTATATTTTATTTTATTTAATATTTAATTCACTCCCATTTCTCCAAGTGTTGCATTTCCCAATCTTCAACCCCTCTCCCCTGCAACTGATGGCATGATCTAAGCTGGAATTATGAGCTTCGCCCAGACAGAGTCGCAATTGCCGCTGCGATTGTTAACAAATGCGTAATGCATGTCCTCAGCAGCTTGATTTGCATATGCAAGAGGCAGCCCCTCCAGTCGTAGCTCCTCCAGCTGTAGCCTCAGCCACTCCACCGACAGTGACTCACTCAGAGCAGTGTCCGCCTTCGCCTCCTCCATTTGTATTCCTCCCTCGGGCCTTGGCTCTGGGCCTGTCTGTGTGTCACTGTGACAGATCTTGCTCCTCCCTCCGGGCTCTGCGCCCTTCCCCGAGAGCGGGGCTTACGCACTTCATAATTCAATCAAGCTCAAATGTTTCGCAATCCCACACAGAAGGAATTTATTGTACAACTCACAATTTTTCAATTGCATTTCGGGAGACAAGCGGAGAACCAGGCCCAGAGGAGGCACAGGGAAAAAAATAGGATAACTTCTTTGATATTAATTTTGAATATATAAAAAACTTTAAGAGTTATATGCAGATCAGAATAAGAAATAAAAAGCGAAATAATTTACCTAGGATACATAGGATCATAAATTTATAAAAGGGGTATTCACCATGGAAATCTTTCTGGATATCGATTATTTCATCTCATTCCCTTTTTCCCTTTTATTAAACCAAGTAATTATTTATTTTGTTATTATTACACGTTATTCCAAACTTTAATATATTTTTTAGGAAATTAATAATCAAAAAATATTCTACAATAATAATATTTATTTGTTGTTATTTGATTTAGAAACTACATTCATATTTAGGGCTATAGTGTGGGAAAAAATTGATACATGGACTGATATTTAAATTTGCATAATATAAGCAATAATTCAATATTCTGTTTGTGATATGATACCAAAATATTCGAAAAAGACAAATAAATTATATTATTTTTCACACATTTTCCGATAATATTGATGTTTTAACACTAAGTGCGTTATATTCTGGTATTTAAAAAATCGATTTATGAAGGTTTTCATATATTTTTACTATTGATATTTTTAATGATATAATATATAAAGATTTTAATAGATTCCCTAGCAGGCTCTTCATTAAAATTACATTTATAAATGTTACAATTCAATTGCAATTTTCTTAATTTAATATTCTAAATATTTACATATAACAATTAATCCCAAAATATATTATTTTCGCTAGTTTTTTTATACATTTTCCTATTATATTTAGTGGAATCATTTCAATTTCTCCCAGTGCCGTCCCAGGCCCAGTTGCACGTCGATTCGGACTGACTGTCAGTGTGTCTGGGCCAGGTTGTCTGTCTCGGCCTTTTGTGCATTTCCTCACTGACGCAGCTGCACTGGATCGTGTGGACTGTGACCCGAGGACTGGGCCAGGGCTCGAAGCTCGAAGCTCTCGGAGATCTTGGCTCGCAGCTTGCCAATGTTTCTATTTCATGCACATTGACAGTTGTTCAGACTTGTTGTTGCTGCTGTCGCAGTCGTTGTAGTTGTAGTTGTAGATGTCGTTGTTGTGTTTGCTGTTTGCTGTTTGTGTTGCCTGTTGCCTGTTGCCAGCATGAAATTGTTAACAACATTTGTTAGCTGCCCCGGCCAAGCGACCGACCACACTGCGTGCAGTCGTCGCCGGGGCTCGCTTTTGGCCAAGTCGCCTGCTGCCTGACTTCACTTCATATTGACAATGAAAGCTTCGGCTACCTCAAATGCCGCATTTTGTTGCCCCGGTTGATAGTTGATAGTTGACCACACTGACAGGTTAGCAACAAAACGATACGAGTACGAGTACTCGTACTCGATCTCGTATTCGTATTTGTATTCGTATTCGAAGTCGATCGAAAAATGCCAAGATTTGATTTGAAAATTCCAGCGCCAGGCCTCAGTCGAGGCAATAAACATTTTTCGCTATACTTTTCCTCTGTTCGCCATTTGCGACATTTCTGTAATTGATTTTTGCCTCGAAAAAAAATATTTGTTATTCGATTTTCAGTTTCTGCTGGTTTCTAGCGCTTTTATGACTTTTTATGGGGCTTAGTTATGGCATTGATTTATTTATGTGCATTTAAAGCGCGCTCAGTTCCGCAAACTGGAGCAGGCGGCCTGCTAAAATTTTCATTTCAACTCGAGTGATTTCTGTTTGGCATTCCCTTGAGCGAGGCGAAGCGAACTCTCGTCCACTTGGCAGTTTGACTTGTCATCGCGGTGTACCTGCTTCTGTGGGAATCCACATCCACTTGGAGGACAACAGCTCCATCTCCAACTCTAACTCCTTCTGCCTCCTCGATTGCCTCGACTAGGAGCAAACATTTGCCGAGCAATTTGTTACTCCGAATTGAGACTGCTTTGAGGTGGCCACCAAAACCAATTGCAGTTGCTCCAACTACAGATTTGCATAGGCATTTTATGGTTATATTTTTTTTTGGGGATTGTTTTGGCTTTTCAACGGTCGAAGCCGGCAAACTGCGGCAATCAATCAACACGGCAGCGGGAAAGTGGCTGCCGCCATTCGCAACCTGCTGCCAGTCGTGGGTCAGAGCAGCACGATCATATATCAATAAATAAATTGGAAAACTTGAAAAAAATATATATAGCTTTCAGCGGCCACTTAAGGCTAGAGTCAGTCAGGGACTGCTAACTCCTATAAATTTAACTTGTAATATATAAATTCGTTAATAACGCTCATAAAACCAATCATTAAGTCAAGTTTTTTAGGAAAAATATCATTAAACTCTTGTTTATTTTAAGACCTTACTTTAGATGTTCATATCCTTTCTCTTGTAGTAACTTTCAATGCCGCTTTGATCCATTCCTTTCTGTTATTTGACACCACTCCATAGGAAGCCTAGCTAAAATTCGAAAGGTTCTTTTTAGGATTTTCCAAACTTTCAAAGTTTTTTTGGTTCTCTGCCAAATTTACACTCTTATTGATCGCATTAAGTGCCCTCATTTTATTCAGGATCCTTTCATTTGAATGCTAAAGCTACGATCTGACTATCTGACTTGAAAAATAAAAAAGAAAGAAAAACCAAATTCCCGTTTATTGATGGAGTCTGCGCCTTCATTTGGGCTGCCATTGCTCATCGGTTGAGTGTCCCCGGGCGCTGACAATTTCCGCGGCCTCTGATTCAAGCAAGTGGGTCGACCAGCAGACCATCTAACCATGTGACTGAGTACGAGTATTCATTACCATGGAAATTACGAAAATGAAGAGGGAAAATCGCAGGTAAAGTGAAATATTTTGGCATAGTTGTGCCAGCCAGCAAGTCAGTGTTTAAGCTTTCCGCGCATGCGTGCGCGAAAGTGGGTTAACCAGTCACTCGGTTGACGGCCCACCACCACCACCACCACCTGCCTCTTCCCCCCTTTAAGACTACGCATGAAAATTTGGCCAAAAGGCCTTGACTTAGTTGCAATTCCAAAACGCCTCGGGGCGGCGGCTGGCCAAATTAAACCGAAAATGTCAGACGATTAGATAAGCCCAGCGAGAGCAGCTCACCACTGCAGCTGCTCCAGGCTGTGGAGTAAAGTCGAGTGAAGTGAGGAAAAGCCATGGGAAATGGGGGGAAAATTGTTGAGAAGCGAATAGGAGGCGCTACGGCTACTCTGCATGGAAGATATCGCCGACAGATGCATGACGGGGCCGGTTTCCTTGTAGCGATTTTTATTGCATTTTCCAGGTAACTCGCCCATTCACTCAGCCATTCATTCACTTCCTCTGCGATCCCGCTGCACTTAGAGAAAATAGAGTTAGGAGGGGGAAAACTTGATTAAATTGAAGACAAAATGCTGGGAAATATATAAATGTTTTTAAAGCTAAATGTACGAAATAAATACTTAACCATTTACATCTTATTTGTAGCTTTAAATCCTATTTTAACAATATGATTTTTAGGCACTAACTCACCTGTTATTCTGTATTTTTTCCCAGTGCGTCACCTGGAAGTCTTGCCACCTTGTGATTAGTGGCCAACACAAAAACGTCAATGCCTTGCCACACAAATTAGGTTAAGCCAATATTTTGCCAGACACATAAATGGTGGCTGCCCTCTGCCTTCTTGCCTGCTTCCAGCCACCAGACACCTGCCACCTGCCACCTACAACCACCCACCTGGCCGCGCCCCCCCTTTACCCAGCGCCCTTTTCATAGACGACACGCCCACGCAGCCGGCTTGAGATGGGAGTTCGTCTGGCCGAGTTTCAGGGAGAATCACGAACTGCGCCTAGCTCAGTCCATAAGGTTTGGGAAAATAGCAAAGTCTGCTTAAAATATGCAACCAAAAATGGCTTCATTACGAAATGAAGAGTTAGTTACCCTATATATAAGGCGAGGATGGAAATAATTTTAATCTTAAAACTAGTTTTTAGGGATAATTATTATTTAAGTATATATTTATTTATTTTTTCAAAAAACGTAATATAACATAATATAAAATAATACGTATTAAATTGGATACTTTAGTGCTTTGAATTTGAAATAGATTTCATAATGATGTAATCCTTAGTAAAGCAAATATGTTTGAGGTAATTCTTACTTTTAATTTAACAATTATTATTTAGTTATTATAATATAAATTAACTAGTTTTATTAGAAAATACAGGACAAGTGCAGCAGGTTTGTTTATACCGCCTGTTTTGCTAAAAAAGCTGTAAGTTAGAGTCAACAAATTTTTATATTCGTTCGGTTATTTATTAAAGTGAATTAGACTTTGAAATTTATAAAAAACTCTATTCTTTTTCCAAAAATTAATATAGTCTAATATAGACTTTGAATTTTATAAACTTATATACTATTTGATATATAATTCAAACTCTTGATAACATTTGAATAGGAACTTAAATGAAGGCTTAACAGATATAAACATTATTAAACTTTCAAAGCAAATTCCAAAACAAATTCCAAACCCAAATTTTAAAATAAAAAAACACAAGAACCCGCATACTCGCCTCTCCCAGACCCCGAACGAGGTAGCGCCTCCAACTGGCCGAGAGTTCAAAATCATAAATTTCAAACGATATTAGGCCGCAGCCGCAGTGGCGCGTTGATGATGGCAGCACCGCTTGGTGGTGCGGCTGAGCCACAGCTTGGCCTGGTGGTGCTGAGATGCTGCAGAATGAAGTGCTGTGTGTGTGCTATGTGGTGTGGTGCGTAGAGCTGCCCCGTTGCCCCGCCTTCGCAGCCTTGGCTAGCTGCACATTTTCTTTTGTTGTGCGAATACCGCATGGATTTATTGATTTTGGTCAAAAGCCATGCTTAAGCGTAAATTATGTGCTGGCTTAAACGTTGCGCTGGAACTTTTGGCTCTCTCTCTCAGTCTCTCAGCGTGGCAAGTGGCCGGACTTTGCCGGACTTTGGCGGACTTTGTTGGCGGCGATGAAAGCCACTGATTTGTGTGCCAGTCTAGGGTACGGCCATAAATCCGTTCAATTTCATAACCAAACAGCAATTTATCAGAGTCCCCGCCCCCCCAGGCTGCCCCCAAGTCACGTACCCCTCCGGGCCCCTCCCCAATGCCATCGAGCTAATTAAACGCAGAGACAAAATTTACAGAGCAAAGTGCGAAAATCGAAATTAAAAACAAGAAGGAATCTTGGAGTAAAAGGTAAAGACTATGGGATACCTATAAAGTTTAGGGGAAATGTTTTAAAGATTTTATAAAGATTAATTTTTATTGATATATTAAGTAATTATATTGTCTATAATTTAGTGATCTCTCTGGTAGTATTCTGTATTAAAAGGAATAATTTTCTCAGGAAGTTATTAGAACCTTTCACGCTACATCATTCATTATAAAAGTTAGTATATTGCCTCTGCAGCACCTATAGCTCCCTAGTTTTCTATATTATTTATAAGATCATAATAATACTGATCTAAATACTACCTTCTATATACCCTTATCTCAACACAAGTACCCCTTATAATGAAAACGAAAACTATGGTGCAAACAAAAATGCTCGGGAACTGTGTCAGAAAGCAGGCCAAGCGACAAGTAGCTGATATCGCATAAAGCAACGATTTAATTAGGCGCTGATAATTATTGTACAACTAGTTCTGGCCAGGTCCCTGATCGTCGTCGTCATGGCAGTCAGTGCGAGTCCAAGCCGGGTTTTGGCCACGATTCAAGCCGAGTTCGTGGCCGAGCTTGGTTGGTGTTGAGGTAGGCGCAACCGACGATAGTCGCGGTTGGCTATCGCACATGTTAGATTTGGCTAATTTACGAAATTGGTAGTGCCCGATATCGTAGCGGCCCGGCTAATTCAATCATTCGCTGCCGGCGTCTGGCATTAGCGGATGATTTATGGTAACATTTCGTAGGCAAAGCGGCAAAAGCGGACCCAAGCTCCAACCGCCTGTGGCTTGGTTCTAATGTTGAGCTGGCTTAGGCTTTGAAGCTGAGGTTAAAATCACACACGGCTTCAAAGAAATCACTTAAATAATTTCTTGAAAATACCAAATTAAGGTACAGAATACTTCAATTAAATAGTTTTGCATAAGTAAACGATAAAAAATCACATTTAGCAGATGATCTATTAAGAGAATATCCATTTAATTGTATCTTTGGAGTTGAATGAACTTAAGAGATGTTTCTCAAGATGGTTCCTTTTGATTATTGTATTTTTTAAATAAAAAATTATCTTACAAATATTAGATTGATAAGTAAGATTATTAAAATAGCTTTCAACTCTAGAAAATAAACTTTAATCAGTTTGTCATTGAATTTTTATGAAACAAATGGTTAATATAACTTTACACCAAGCGTTAGGAATACTGACCAATAAATTAAATTAAAATTAAGATAAACCTCTCTTAGCATCTATCTAATCAATTAAGGTTATTAAAAATCTTTCGATACCTTAAGAATTTTCTACTTAAAAAGTTCCTTAACAGGATCTCACTTAAAACTCCCCAAAACCCCCCATAACTCAGTCATTATTTATATTTTTCTATGTAAATCTTTACCCAACTCAATCGTCAAGTCTTTCCTGTCTCGAGGCCCCGGCTTTCGGTGAATAAAGTTCGAACAAATTTGAACTGCTACCGCCAATCCATCGGTTCTCGATCGAAGCTTAACCCAATTGATCTTACAACGCGAATGGCATGTTAAACACCCTACACTCTTGTAATTTGTGTCCGAAATGAAATAAATTTATGAACATCGATTGCAAAGTTGATTAGACGAAAGTCGCCGCCAACTTGGACATGGACATGGTCATGGAGCTGGAGCTGGGGACATGGACCGGGATTTGGATATGGTTATATCAGTTTATCGGCATGGGAATGGGCTTGGGTTTAGCTATGGACTGGCGGGGCCCCCGAAAAACCAGTTTCCCCTTCTGCTTAGCGGACACTTGTAATATTTTTTTGTGTGTGTTTGAACTTCTCTTAATTGCAATTTGATGTTTCAGTTTTCGCCTTTGATTTTTCTCTTTTTTTTTTTTTGTTTTTTGGAAATGAAGCTGTATAGAACATTTTCACATGAGGAAGGGGTAAAGTTGGGTGATTTTTAGACGCACTTAGCAGCTGCCTGTGAAAAGATGAGCCTGTGTCTTGGTTAGATTTTCTCACTCCTGAGTTTTCTCTTCTTAGCGCCAAACAAAGGATTTCATGTTGAGCTGTGAAATGACAGAACAGTGGAAGAAATGCTTATTTTTTAACACTATTTCAAGAATATACATAAATTTGTCTAAGAAGAATATATGAAACATTGAAGGCTTTTGATTGAGGATAACATCTGGTCACGACCTTATGCTTTGGTTATATATGATTTCCTTTGAAAATTCATATAATTTAATCATATTTTTTATAATTTTCTTTTGGCAATTACCTCATCTATATTTCTCAAAGTGTAGGGAAAAACCTCCGCTCAAAAAAGAGACCTAATACCGGCCGTCCCCCTGTGCGTGTTCGTTAGAGGCCCTGCTAATTGATTGGTGTTAAAGCTGTATAAAAATTGGAACAGACCCGGAGATCCGAACTCCGAGATCCGAGTTTCGAGATCCCCTTTGATTGCGATCGGGAATCGTTTAAATTAGTTTGTTGTATTTGCGCATTCATTAGCATGCGGAACCGCTTTGTTGTTTGATCTCCGCCCGCTCCTCCTGCTGACCGCATACCACAAAAACCAACCAGTGTATGTAATAAAGTGAAAATATTTAAGTTGGCAGTCAGTCTTGCCAGGCAGAGCCATCCATCCCCCGTCCATTGGCCATCGGGATGGTTTTCTTTCGTGCCCCCAAAGTCACGATATCCCGGCGAGCGCAAAAAAAGAAAAAAAACGAGCCCACAAAATAAAGGCAGCCAAAAAAAGTGATTGATGGAAATTGCTCAAACTGTCATGTTTATGAACGTCCGCAGGATATGAACGCCGGTCGGTCGGTCGGTACCCAGGGCCGAGCGAAACCATACCAAGTCGAGATCGGAGACCAGAACGCTGTGGGTAGAATGCCAGGCACGCAATGCGGCAGGCCAAAACACGGAGGAGCAGGGAAAGATCGGGCCATGGCAGTGGCGGAGAAAGTGGCTACGCCAATGGTGAATGAAACACAGATACACCCTAAAACAGGTGGAAGATGAAAGGGTCTTAAAGTTAATAATTCGCAGGGAAAATTAAAAGTTGAAGTGGGAAAATAGAGAGTATTTAATTTTTATTTATATTTCGTGGTAAGCATGGAAACCTATCTTTTCTACTTGAAGGATTGGGTATGAAAATACCTTATAAAAGTAGTATCATAAAAGCATAATATCAGCAAGGTTAAAATTAAAATAGAATAAAAAGTATGCATTTCAAGTTTACTGAAAAATATGCAAATGTTTTAGGTAAAAAATGTTTTTAACTCACATATATAAATTTATGAAATTTAAAAATATGTAAACAAAGAACCCATCATCATTAAAGAACGTAAATATGTATAATCTACCTCCAAGATATAGAATTACGCAAGCAAATTTCAACTTGAACAGTAAATTTAATAATTAAATTATTAAATTCTGAGTAGAATAGTATCGATTATAACAATTTTACAAAATTCTCTAAATGCAGAGAAAAATTAGTAATCTCAACATTAATTTTCAGACAACATAAAAATAATTATATAATATAAACTATCAATCCAAAGCATTAGAACATAAAGACAATAACATATAAATATTAAGCAAATTTATTTTATTAATTTATAATTTATGGGGAAACATTTTTTGACTGGTGCAATAATTAAACAGTAATATACTTGAAGCGTTGGTTAAAAATTTTTCATAAAAAAAATTATTCTCCTATAAGAGCCCCTCATTAATCAAATGTATTTTGATCAAAATGTCTAAAAATGTGGCACTAGAAATAATAATAACACTTATTGATAAAAAATTAAAATTTCTACCTTCACAAATGGCCCAATATCCCATCAAACTCCGAGTACAGGGTATTTCCCCGAAGAGAATGTTGAAAAATCTCATTCACCGCTTTATATGGCTGGCAGCTTTTAGAGGTTTTCACTAATTTTCACTCACTTTGCTTACAAGTTGTCAAGCGGCGTTGCTGTGGTTGTTGTTGTCCTGGCGGTTGTTGATTGTTGTTTTTAGTTGTTGTTATTTTTAGTCGTTGTTGTGGTTGTTGTTGTTGTTGTTGATTGTTAGTTGTTGTTGTTGCTGTGAGCCACACACAGCGACTCGGGCGACAGGGTTTTGCGAAGATTCGGAGATTGCGTGTCCGTGTCAAGGTGTTGCAACAGTTATCGAAATTGCCAATTGTGATCCTGATGCTGCTGGCGGCTTTTCTGTCTTTTCTTTTATTTCCTCGTTACTGATTTTTTTCCATTACAAAATTTCCGAAAAGTCATTGAACAATGCAAACGCCTGACATATGCCAAAAGGAGAGAAAAGCAGGATAATCGAAGCAGGAAAGCTTTGAAATGGGAAATAACGGCTATTTTGCTTCGATAAGTTAGGCTTTCGATTACATTTTATCGGTATTAATGTGTATGTATAATATTACAATTAATATGTAAATGTTCCATAATCCTAGAGGTCTTAAAGTATCTCCAGCCTTTTGGTAACAAATATCTGTAATCCTTAATGTTAACTTAATACTTTTCGATATTTAGACTTTCGATATATTTTGATATGTTTTTACACGATACTTTCCATTTGATACACTTTTACAGCTTAAGCCTATCGGATTTTCCCTCCCCGATATAATGTACATCCCAAGGCTGGAATGCGGCCGAGCAAGTGCAATGATCTATGAGCTTGACCGCCACCGCCAGTGGCTACCAACTTGCCATGATGTTGCCAGCTCTCAAGTTGGTGGCCAAAACAACAGCAACAACTCGTGGCTCCGACTTTGGCCAATCACGGCAGCCAATCGGCTTTCAAGTGTGCAAAATCGCGGCCATGCAAAACACGCTGGCGGAAGGCTTAATTATGCACTTGCAACTGCCAGCGTTTTTCCCCCTCAGAACTCAGAACCAACCAACCATTCGACTTTAATCCATCGCGCGGCCATTTTCTTCGCATTTTTTCCCAAGTGCAACACATCCACATCCACATCCACAGGCACGTCCATGTTGCCTCCCATAATTTTATGCTTCATCAATGACAGTGCGGCATAAAAACATTGCAGACATCTGCCAGCTAGACAACAACGGCGGCAAGGCAACAACTGCTGCAGCAACGACAACGCCTCTGCAACCGCAACAGAAGCTGCTGCAAGCAGCTCTCTCCTTCTCTCTCTCTCTCTAGCTCCCTCTTGGTGTCTCTGTCTCTGGCTGTGTCGCATCATGATCATGATCCGCTGCCTCAATCCTTTCTGACGCATGCTTTCAACAGACATACTTTATCCTGGCAATCTGCCGCCAATGTTGCTGCTGCCATTTTGCAGTTGCAACTTGCAACTTGCATCAGCAGCAACAGCAACATCACCATCAGGAGGAACAGCAACAGAAATTGTTTTCGTGGTAATTTGCACCCGAGGCTCTTAAAATTCCCAGCCGCCCGTCTCTAGTCGATCATTGAAATCATTGTTGCTGCAGGTACAGCAGAGGCACAGGTACCCCCCAGTGCAGTATTTATCACGGCCCTTTTTTTTAGCACTTAAAAAAAAATTTACTAAACTCTTTTGGAATTTTTGAAAATATTTGAAAAAAAGATGAGCAGTCCATTAGTTGCTTTATAAAATATTTTAACAAAGGAAATGTAAGCTAAAGTCACCGTAAATAAATAAAATAGTTATAGCCTCAGAAAAGGGATCTTAAATAGCTTCAAAAATTATCTTAATATTTTCTGAAGAATCTCGAAAGGTTATTCCCAAAATACCAATCACAGAGCAACATTTTCTAATAAAGAAAAAGATGCTCAGAAAAATAAAAACACCATTAAATAGTGGGAGGAAAATCCATTTTAATTTGTCTAAAAGTTTCCTCTTCTAAGACGTATAAATATCTATACCCTAAAAATATATTTTTATAGAAAGTAAAACTCGAGTTATAGGTTTCTTAGAATACATTTATACCAATTTAAAGACTACAAATATGTAATATTCTGCCTTAAAAAAACTAAAAAATATGTTATTATAATCGTCACACTTAACTTTTTTACGCTAAGTGCTTCTGTTGTTCGTCATCGTCATCGGGCTCATCTTTGGGCCTTTGACAGCTGTTGTTATGGCCGTCATCCGGATGTGTGTGTGTGTCCCCGTCCAGATCCCCCATTCCCATGCCCACTCCCAGTCCCATTCCCAGTCGCAGGAGCGACATGTACTTGGCTTGTACTCGCCATGCCTGATTATTGTTATTAACCAGTATAGATACTCCAGATACTATATATCCGAACACGGGACTAAGCCCCGGCTGGGATGTTTTGCTCGCAGCGCTTTGCTAATCTCCCATCAGAATCGATTCCCTTCGCCGGACGGAGGAAGGTGGAGATCCTCTGGAGCAGCTCCGTCCTGCATCTCACCTGCTCTTGGCTGGCATATCCAATCGATCTTTGCTTCTGATGGCTTCAATAACTTTCGGCACCCCGAGAGCATATCGAAATTTAGGCAAATTGCTCCGATGGCTATGCAAATGGTTACCTGTATTAATCTCCAGAGTTAACTGATTGAAATTTGTTAAATTTATGCCATGAACTTTTGACTATTTCTGGGATATTGTTTTAAATAATTAGCAAGGGTTAACATTAAAATTTTTTATTGTTATTAGGTAGTAAAATATCTTATTTAACTTTTAAGAAAGATATTGGAAGATTAACTATCTTTAATTCTGGATTTTTCTTGGGATTTTCTTAAGAAGCTTGGAATATATTTTGTAAATATAAGTTTAAAACTATGACTTATTTCGGGCTTTTCTAATTTAAGTTAAGATAAAAAAGTGTCTTTTTAAATAAGAATAATATAAATACAAATTTAGACATAAATTTAATGATATTTTAAATATTCCTTAGAACTGTATTAATTTCCTTATAATCATTTTATTATTATTATTATTTTCCTTATAATCATTTAAAAACTGTAAAGCTTTTCTATTGGAAACTTAGATAATGATATATTTAAATTACAGATGTATTTATTGCAAATAAATAAATATATTTCAATTACAAATGAATATAATTTATTTTAACACAATTTGAGTTTCCAGTTTCATGATTTCTGATAAGTTTCTCTTTAAAAGTCAATAAATAAAACCTTTATTACTTAAGAAACTTCCTCTAAAATTTAAAACACTCTTTTACATTATTAATGTCTCGAAAACATCAGTTAATATAACCATATTTCCAGTCATATTAATATTTTAAACTCCCAATTGGCAAAGATAAAGTCAAAATTTATTTGCAAGTGAATAAGAAAATTCACAGGGCAGGCCGAAAATTACGGAATTCCAATGGAGAACTTTCGGGGCTTTCTTTCTCATCGAGTTAATCGGGGAGAACAACGGCGCAAATGACCGAAGATTGATCTCTGAAGCTGCGACAGCTGCCCCTTGCACTTGATTGGTTGCCCAGCATCTGCGTTCGTGCCTCTCGGGGATCGGATGCGATGCGAAGCGATGTGATGTGATGGGTTGGGTTGGGTTGGGTTGGGTTTGGTTCCTCCAATTCTCCTCGCTCCTCCGCTCCGAGTCCTGCTTCCCGTGTATATATGTATATAGTGCTATATGTGCTCAGGGAGCCTCGGAAGTGCCGCCCCTTTCATGCACCGCTCAGAGTGCAATTTCGCTCATCATCTTAATTTTATTATCGACATAAATATCAAACGAAAATTGTGGCATATAAAATGCGATACAAATCTGTTACAAGCTCGGCTGCATAGGTGCACCTGAGAGGCTGCCATCCCGAGCTGAGGCCCCGGACCCCGAGATGGAGCTGCCCTGTGAAGGACATTATGGAAATGATGTCCGCGGGCGCTTGACGGCCATTACTCAGCTGCCGCTGAAGCTGAGGCTGATGCTGTTGCTGAGGAGTCCTCTGCCCGTTGAAACGCCCAATTGATCAACGCCGGAAGATAGCTGAGAGGAAGATGAGACCCTGAGCAGATCCAGAGCATTCCAGCTGTCCAACTATCCGCGGATTCGGGGTATATTTCATGTATGACACGCGGAGCGAAGAATTCAATTGCGTGGAGCTCCACACTTCGCGCCGCGAATCGGACTCCGTCGCGTCTCACATGTGCCACGCCTATTTCTTACACTATCAGTCATAAAAATGCGAAATTTATGCAATTGTTGCAAATGCCAATTGGCCCGCACGCCCCACCGCATGGCGTGCAGCGATCCGAGACGAAGTTGGAGTTGGAGTTGGAGCTAGAGTTGGAGTTGGAGCTGAAGCTAGAGCTGGAGAGTGGCAACTCAACCAGGGACTCCAGAGAATCTATCCGCACACCCACCGAGCTAGGTGATCTGCTAGGCACACACCTTTCCCACTTGCAGTGGGAGAAACTTCCATAGAGTTTGGAAGCTTGACATGTTTTAGGAGAGAAAAGAAATAGCTATTTTAAAGCAGTAAAAAATTGTTATATATTAGAAAAGATTACTAACATATTTCCTTTTTTTAAGAAATTTAACAATAGACATTTTTAGATGACCAAATAATAAATGTACTCAGAATGAGTAAAAGCAAAATTAACGAGATAGGAAGAAAACTAAGAAAAACAATTTGCAGTTTGAATTTGGATCTTGAGGTCGAATGGGAAATCGTTTAAAACCTAGCCCAAAATCATCAATAACACATCGGAAATGTTTGGGCAAATCGAAATATATATAAACTTTTTAGCTAAGTTTACTGATGAGCTTTCTTGGTGAAAGTAAAAAAACTGGCAACACTTGTCTTCTAACAAAACAAACAAATCGAATTTGTTTTGTATAAGAAACGTTAATAATAAACAAACTAAATATAAACTTAATTAACTACCGATTTAAGCATCAAGCCAATTAGTCATATTATTAAAGAGAATAAAAATATACTAAATAAAATCAAAAGTAGCTTTAGAATTTAATATATTTTTAATATATAAAGATTTCTTATGTAAATGACTTTAAAGTATTTTAATATGAAGTGCTTCTGTGTCTGTAAATTAATCCGCTTTCCATTCTAAAAACTTAAAGCTATCATTAAAAGCAGCAACAATCGTGTGATTTCAGTAACATTTTAAAATAATTGTTATGTTCTACATTACTTTATTTTTTCATTAATTAATCATTTATTAATTTTTCATTAAAATCTCAAAGAGTGACAAATCTTTTAAGAGCTCTTTTTCTCAGGTGTACTTAGAGGCACCTCTCCTTGGCCCCCGCCCGATGAAATGGGCTTTGATATCGACGTCTGTGCGCGTAAATTGGTCCACGCCCCCTGCCTATCCCGTTCCCCTACCCCTACCCCTGTCTCATTTCACTCCCCTCCCCCCCGGCGGGCAATAAACATCCATTTAACAGCGAGTTTCGGGTTAAGTTCGTCCGAAAAACGTCGGCGAACAAATTGATTTTGTTGTGTCGCCACCGCCGCCCCGTTTTGCTGTGTGTGCCTTGTGTGTTGTGTGTTATATGTGGTGTGTGTCGTGTGTGGCAATCGTAGATTTGATTCCCGATCTCTCTCTGGTAAACGGTTATTTATGCGATAGTAATTGTTAGACCCGGACGGCTTATCGGATGACACGAGTGTGCATTGGAAATGCGTCCGGCGACGAATAAATAAAATTGTTGCGAGTCAGTCCCAGTCCCCCGACACGCAAATGGAGGAGCCTACGTCCCCCTAGGAGAGATCCCAACCCAGGAGGAGGAGCAGGAGGAGGTGGAGACAAAAACAAACAGCAAATTGACATAACCAGATTGACAAGTTAAAGCTCGTCACTGGCATACCACCATCTCCTCCTGGACTCCAGCCCGGACTCCAGCTACATGGCCATCCTCAGCTCCACCTCTGCGTCTGCATCGCGTCGTCGTCATCATCAGTCAACCAATTTGTTTCGATGAATGACTGAATGAATTTGTTCACCCCTTGGTCATCTTGATAGTTAGGACCAGCCCAGCCCAGCAGCCGCAACAGGTTCTTCTTCGGCCTGAGCGGAAGATGAGCAGGCGGAGATCGGATTGGGGGCCAGGGGGGGCAGCAGGAGGAGCAGGAGGAGCTGGAGAAGGTGGACGAGGAAGAGGCGGAATCGCAGGCACTTTGCATAGAAGCGTTTGGCAGCCTTCGCGATTGTGATCAGCATTCAATCGAACCTTATGTGCAGTGAGCGAAAAGGGAACTGCAAAGGGTCAAAAATTAGTAGTCGTAATTTGGGTAATACATTGAATTTTATTTCTATCATTAAGAAATATAAAAAAGAGAATTTTATAAAGGATAAAGCTATGCTTTGTAGTATTTTTGTGTCTAAAAAATATATATTTAACTCTTAAAATTTTATCTTTAGACCCAAACTAACGATTTAAAGAAACTTGAGGTTTTTTTTACCATCTGCTCAAGAAACTTACCGACTCTTTAGTCTGAGCTTTAGTGTGAATAACATTTTAAGCTTATTTGTTTAAAAAGAGTTCTTAAACTGAGATATAAACTGAGATATGACATATAACGTTCTTCAAACTTAAATGGGACACCAAAAAATATTCGAATTTATAAATTCGAGTTTATAAATATTAAATATGTTCGTATTTATGAATGTATATAATTATATTTGTACACTTAATATTTCAACATAAGAACGTGTAACATGAATGTAATATAAATTCCTATTCCGAAATTTCACTTAATAATTCAACATAAGAACGTTTAAGATGAATGTAATGTAAATTCCAATGTGATTCAAAATAAGAAATAAATAAAATCAGTTGATAAAGACTTGAACTTTAAACATTTATTTTCAAACCGAATATAGCATTTCGTATAAGCTTAAATTAATTAAAATCAAGGATTTTCCTGTGTTTGTTTTAAATTTAAAGTATAACAGAGAAGAGACACGTCTTGTTCTTTAATGGTTTATTAATTTTGGTAATAGTTGTAGCAGCTTTGAAGTAAATATAGCGTTGATGATATATCCAAAATATAGTAATAAACAAAATTAAGTCTAATATATTTTCAAGGTTAGCTTACTTATTATTGCATTCTCTAAATTTTGCCACATCATTATATCGTCCCGAAGAGCTTGTTCAATGTTTATGAAAAATTGTAGAGAGCATCCAAAACCAATTCCAAACTTGAATGAAATGTGGTTAACATGCCCTTAAAAATGGGTAAATCTTGGCTTATTATAAAAGTTCAAAATGGAAATATAGCAAATCTATTCAGTTATAAATATATTGTCTAATGACTAATGTCATTTTTCCGGCAGTGTGTTCGCTCCCAATCGCTGAAGGCAACGCAGCGCACAAACACAAAGGAGGCTGGCCAAAGATGCAGCTGGAGATGGCGCTGCAGATGACGATGTCGATGTCGATGTCGATGGCAAAAGCGATGGCGAAGTGCGATGGAGCTGCAGTTGGGTTTGGCTTTGTAGCAACTGCGATAAGAACCGCGGCGACATTGTCCCAGGCATCGATTTGCTCGTTAGCTGATGAGCGGCACACATGACTCCTTGCAGCGCGATCCGTCAGGCGAGAGAGAGCGAGATGTGCGTCATACCGACGGCAAAACGAGCCCAGAAGTAGGAGAGAAGGCAGAACTTGGCCTGGCCAGAACCGCCATTTTGCCAGAGCCCCGCCTCGCACACAGATACGCAGAGGGGACCCATACAGGCGCACCTCTGCCACAGGGGCATGTAATTGAAGTCGTTTATGAAGGGGGAAACAGCTGCAGCCTGCAGTAGCCACTGCTGCCGGTCGGCCATCATCATCAGCAGCAGCAGCAGCGGCGGCGGCACAGCAGCACCAATAAAAAGCATGTGGCAACATCATTAACTACTGCCGCTCTTCTTTTATTTTTTTTCTGCGGACTCTTCTTCCTCCGAAATTGCCACAGTGAAAGTAATTGCCACTTGTTGTGGCCACAAAAAAATGGCGCCAGGCAACCATTTTGAAGCCACAAAGAGAGAGAGTGAGAGAGCGAGAGCCATTTCAGTGGAGTCCCGGTGCCATTATGACACATGACACTTTGTTTTAAATATGAATGCCATACCCAGACCCCAAGATATACCCAAAAGCGAACCCAACTATAACCCAAAACAGATCTCTCGAGGCGACAGCGCGTTCGATTCTTTTCGCATAAATTCACAGCAGGAGGCCGAAACCGAATTGAATTCCGTTGCCTCTTCGGGAATTCAGTCATTTGTTGTGATGGGTGAAAAATTTCATACCTGAAACAGAATTCTATACGAGCAGCAGGTCGCCCTGACGTCTTAATCTGCTGCCATTAATATACGCCCTTCGTCTGTCCCTCTGACCAACTGACTAACTGACTGACTGATAAATAAACTGTATTAATTAATGCGCCGCATTTTTTGGGAAAGTTTTCCCTGATGATTATGGTTTGCTTTAGACAAATGCAAATGAGTCCCGGCTCTAGCTCCCAGCTCCCAGCTCTTAGCTCTCAGCTTGCAGCTCCTCGAAACTGAAACCCGATGAGTACAGGTGAAACCCAACACCGGGCTGAGCGAGGAAGCCAGAGCCGAAAATGTGAAATACCAGGAACCCAAGTCCTCGCTCGATCCTGGCCAGCACGGCATGTGGTTGTTGTTTGTGGTTTCTCCTGGCGGGTATCGGAGGGAAGCGAAACGAGGCACTCAAGACGAGGTGTTGCCCCCGAAAAAAGGGCCTGGGGGCCGAACGAATGAGAATGCATTTGTCGCAACGCATCAGGCCGTGAATCAAGTGAGACTTAAACGCTTCTGACGCTTCACAATTGGACGCACTGCCACTAGCGGAATATCAAAAAAAAAAAATCGCATTTAAGGGGTAACAACAGCAGTGAAGGATTGAAAGAAAAATAATAATAAATAAAAGAAACAAAACAATGGAGGGCAAGATGCAAAAGATGCACAAATTATTTTGATGATTAAAAAACTGTTAAAATAAAGATGAGTGCGTTTTGATTTTATTTTTATGACATTAAGACAAGGTTTGTAATAACAAAAAGGTATTAATTTTTCATGTTCACATTACTGTTTGTTTTTTTAAATTATAATACACTTTAAAGAACTCGTTTTTAAAGAGTTAAAAACTAATTTATAAATACAGCAATTTATATGATTTTGTATAAGAAACTCTTAATTGTGTTTTAACTTTTTACTACAGCCTATTATTGTGTTATTATTAACAACAAATTTTCATCTCTCTTACTTAAAACATTTCTGAATATATTTCCAAACTAATCTTATTCCTCTTGTTATTATTTTTGTAAGAAAAATATTTTCTTAAAATGCTCTTAACCCTCTCTAACTCTCTAACCTCCTGTCACTGGCCACAATGGGTTTTAATTAAAAGCGGACCTCAAAAAAATATATATTTTCCCCAAATTCGCCGCATCATATTTCAGGGCAATTCGAAAATCGAGCATTTTTCTGTGTTGGCCACTTGAGCTGCCACACACCTTGATTTCTTGTGGGCCTTGTCTATTTGTTCCACTTGTGGCAACAACGATCCCTGCCACTTGACAAATGCCGCAACTTGAAAAGCGTTAAATTCGAAATTTCCAATCTGAAATTTCCAATCCAATTGGGTTTTTTTTTTTTCTCAAGTGCAGGTGGCGTGGAAAGTGATTTCTCCTTCGCTCTCCTCCCCTTGAGATTGTCAACGGTAGCCGGCAGCGGCTGATAAGTCGTGAAATTTATATGGCTCCGGAGATGGCACCTCCGCGGAACCCCAATCAGGCCATAAAACGGGGCCAAGCTATGCGATCTGATCAACAGTTTATGACATTTATGGACGCAGCATTTAATGGGCGAAAGAAAGAACCTTTTATGTGCACCGACTACATATCCAAGGTATAGTATAGTGTGCCATATGGCGTATATATAGTATAGTCCGGGTTACACGATTTTTCGACAACTTTTTTATGGGCTTTTTATGACTTAATCCATGCCCAAAGGTCCCCCGATCCGTGAGCAAGACAAACATTGTCCCAAGGCGGGGACGTCATAAACAATCATATTCGTAGAGTCATTCATATTTCTTGTATCGGTTCCCCAGCAGCATTTTTTACATAACAAAGCTGGACCGAGGGCATCGGGCACCACCGAATGTGGATAAAAATCGTTTAAAATAAATAAACAATTTACATTTTTAATCAATTGTGGATTGTTGCCTGGTTACCACCACCAGCAAACCCACCAATGGCCAACAGCCCAGAAAAAGAAGGCAAAAAGTCAAGATTTACAGGCCCGATACAGAGAAGAAAGACAGCTGCCTGAGGATTTGGAGCTGCGGGGGAACAAAGGCCGCCTGGGAGTGTCCGGGCAAATCAATAAAATCTCAAAAATCAAATAAATCAAATTAAATTATAAAGTAATTTTGCATAAGAATTTCACATTCATATTTGGTCGACTCATTGTTTGTCTTGGGCATTAGTGATCGCGTCAAATCACGATCAAATGATTCAGCAGCGCCACCTGGCGTGGATCTATCAAAGGGTATATGCGATTTTTGGAGAAGACTTGGTTAGTTATTATAGCTTAATAACTTTATTTCAATATTCAAAATTCAATATTATTATATATAAGTTTAAAATATTATTAAAAATTATTTTGCTTTAAAATAAATAATGATGCCTTGTTTTCATTTTCGTAGAGCTTATTATAATTTTACTGTTATTCTGAGTGAAAAAGATCAAAAATAAATATATTTGTCGAATGTTTAAATCAGCTTTCTCTTGTTCTGTAATTTATCTAGTCGAAAAAGAACAACAGAGTGTTGTTAGCCATCAAAATGTTATAAAAACATACCTGACAAGATTAACAGAGTGGTGTTAAGCTCTAAATTGTGCAGCTAAGCGCATGCTTTGAAAAATATAAAGAATAGGTAAACTTTTTTAACATTTAAATTGTCGCATTTAATTTATCTGAAAGAAAAATAAGAACAGAGAGCTATTATCCATCGAATTGTTCTACTAAATGCAAGCCCAGTTCTGCTTTTATTGAACAACAGACATTCAAAGATTAACAGAGTGCTGTTAAGCACTGAATTGTGCAGCTAAGCGCAAGAAAAAGGTCCCTGTTAATTTTAAGGCGGGAGATAAACTAATTTTTTGTTAATTTTGACGAGGGAGAAAACCAGATGTTCTTGACAGGAATTTTTTCTGTACAATAAGTATTAAAAAGAAATTAAGTTTTACTAAAATTGTTTTGAATTTATAAAGATTTCTATACATTATTAAGTTATATTAGAAATATTTTTATATTTATTATGCTAACTTCAAACAATTTTTTAAGTACTATACTCCATTTAAGTAGAGAATTATTTAGTTTTCTTAGAACTTTTCAAAGAGTTTCATTTCACCTTCTTTAAAATCTTTAGCAGCTAAAAATAATCCCCTTATGTTGCTTCATTAGAAGGGAACATTCCCTTATAGGGTATTAAATAAACCCTTACTCTTAAGATGTATCAATCGTGGGTGGAGCAGAGCAACAGGTTGTCCGGGATCCCAGCATAAATCAAGCTCAGTTTCTTCTCGATCCCAAGCCTTTGTTAACGGCTCTTCTCGCCTTAATTGACAGCCTTGTTGTGCGTATGCACGGCTCTTGACACTTTTGTCTTATCGTAACAAATTGCCAAGTGCCAGTGTCCGTTGTCTCAGTTTTTCTGGGATCCGGCATCCCAGGGGGCCGTCTATGTCCGACCTTTGGGTGAATAGCATTCCCCGGGTCTTTGTTTTGCATACTGTGGATGGCATCCATCGAGCTGGAGAGACCGGAGTGGTGCCGACGACTTCCGCCGTGATCCGAGTGTCTGAGTCCAGCTTTAAGCTCCCTGCTCGCTTTCTGTATGGGCATTAATCCAATAAATAATTCAATTGTGTCACAAAAATCAAATCAATTGCGTGGGCCAGGCCGAAACAACAATGCACAAGGCTGGAATTGGTAGGGGAAGTGGAAATGGGATCGAGGGGAGCTTAGATGAAGGGGGTTTACCGGGGTTTTTTTACATAATCCCACAGATGCCGGCGAAAGATACAGATACAAATGTGGTGTCTGTGCGGAGGTCGGGTTATCGAACCCAACTGCAAAACAGGAACAGTTATAAGTACACACACTATGAGAAATATATATAAAGAATTTTAATTTAAGGAGGAATTAAAAGCATTCTATAAGTATTTCAATATTACTTTAAAAATACTATAAAAATACCTTAAAAATACTATAAAAATACCTTAAAAATTCTATAAAAATACTTTTAAAATTCTATCATCAAATACTATCAAAATTTCTTTCAAAATACTATAAAAATACTTTTAGGATACTATCAAAATACTATCAACATAGTATCAAAGTGCTATCAAAATACTTTCAAAATAATAGCAAAATACTAACAAAATACTAATAAAATACTATTAAAATACTATCAGGATACTATTAGAATACTATCAAAATACCATCAACATACTATTAAATTACTATCAAATTACTGAAAAATACTATAAAAATACTATTAGAATACTATCCGAATACTACGAAAATACTATAAAAAAATACTAACAAAATAAAATAAATATTTATAGCCATTTACAAAGAATAGTGATAGTTACAATGATTTTCCCCTCAATGTCTACCTATATTTACTCCGATATTGTCCCCATCTATAGTGCGTCATCCCAGAGTCCATTCTGAATTGTGATTGAGTCGCCAGATACAATCTTGCCGTGGCGTGAACAATCGCCAATTTCAATGGCAATCCAGATCGAGGGCCTCAGTCTCCGTCTCCATCTCCGTCTCTGTCTCAACCTGGACTGAACACCAAACAAATGTTTGCCGTGGCTAAAGCAAATGGTTGGCCATTAAACAGAACCAAAAGCCTGGCCAAGACTAAACGGCACGGCGCGATTGACAGACAATTTATTGGGCCACAATGCTAATCAAAGGCAAATCACGTTGAACCTGCGGCCCCGCCGCCAAATGACTTCATTAGCTCGGCCAAATAAATTGCTGGGAGACTGGCAGCAAGCCTCGAGGTTCTCCCGAGCTTCTCGAGCTGGGGGAATTGAATATGGATTCATGTTTTCAATTGCCATGAGCCCTGCCTTCCCCTCGAACTTGTAGAACGTCTAGAACGTAATTAGCCCACGACGAGTTGTGAGAACTACGGGAATCGTTCATCGCCAACGGTTGACATTAGCCATCAATCTGGGTCTCAGCACTCGCACAACATTTACAGTTTGCAAGTGTCCGGAGTCCAAGTTTGGTCAGCAATTGTAGTCTTCGAGTCTGGGTTCTAGTTCTCTTTGGTCTTGTCGCTGTAGCTGTGTGACACCATTTTGGTCCATCCTCCAACTGGCTAAAGATCACTGATCACTGAAGTTGCTCCAATGGCTGGGTTGCGCCTCTCAAGTACCCTAAGAGAAGGAATCATTCTGGTAATGATGATGGGTCAGTGATGACATGATAATAGGTTTATTATGATCTTTATTATAGCTTTTCCCATAAGGGAATATAATTTAAAAAGGAAGGGATATTCAGAAAGGACGAACTATAAGGGTAACTTTATTCTTACCTCAAAATCTCATAAAAGTCTAGGCTGAGCCTCTACCTAAGACTAAGAGGAATCACTTCTTCAAGGCCACTCACTCAATACCACCTTTGCTGACACATAAACTCTGCAGAATCTAACCCAAGTTCCTCTCGGGGAGTTCCCCTCTCTTTGAGCAGCCCTCGACTTCAGCTAGATCGTTGCACCTATTGACAGGCCGCGATCATGATCAGTGCGTAATGAGTGTGCTTCGGTTTATCAGCCGTGTCAGTCCCCCGACACTTGGCCCGGGGTTTTGGCCATTTCAAGTGCCAAAAAGCTGGCAGACGGCTGTCACAACAGGCGCTAAAACAAACAGGAAAGGCAAAAACGCTAACCAGAAACGATCATTGGAGCTTGGAGCAACTGGGAACTGGGAACTGGGAAACTGGGAAACTGGCAACACCAGGAGACGGCGACTCGGCCCTTTCTCATTTCTCCGGTGACTGGCAGGCGGCTGACAGGCGTGCATCATCGGAGGAGAGCCCAGTTCCTGGGCCCGAACTCGGACGCTGGACCATGTCATGATGCCAAATTGCCGACTTTCGGGCAAACGTACATAAATAATGCATTTCTGGTCGCCGACCACATAGGGAGTGGATGTGGTCGTGGCTGTAGCTGTGCCTGTTACTGTAGATGTGGGTATGGATGGATGGATGGGTGAGTGAGTGAGTGAGTGAGCTGGACGTGGGGAGTCCGCATGGATTTGGGTCAGTGGTGTGGCCTGTGTTGTGCCCGGCTAACAAGTGGATGAACTGTCACTCGCCCCGATCTTTTATCTCCTCACCCCAGCTGCAGCTTCTCTGACTCTTTAATTGCCTTCGTCCCGAGGGGCAGTTCATTAAGGAGCCTGCCCGGCCAGCACCGGCACTTCCTTTCACCTCGCTCGATAAGATTGTGACATTATTAAATAATAATATTCAATAAATTGCATTAGTTTTCATTAACGACAATGTCTTCATCTGGCTCAGCATCTTCATCTGCAACTCGGTCTTCTTCTCCATCTGTAAGTATCTGCATCTGCATCTTCAGCTCGCTCTCTCCAGCATTTAAAGCGCTTTGCTGGAAATTTATGTTAATCGCTTGTTTTACTTTTAATTTCGCACTTAAAATTGTCGCCATGCCGGGCCCTGGACTCTGGGGAACACTCGCAGAGGCAACCTGGGAACCTGTTCCCGCCTGCAGTTCTCAAGTCGCTGTTACCTCCTAGACCAGCATCGATAAATTTTATCGATCCTCCGCCTCGCTGGCTCCGGGATTTTAAAGCACATCAAAAGACAATAAAATATATCCACAAAATACTCAGCGAGAACCTGTTTCTCTGTTTCCTGAATCTCGGTTCTCAGTTCTTAGTTCTTCCCCCCTTGGCCCGGAGTTTAACTGCACTGAAATCGGGACTCGGATTTCTTTGTCGCCTGCATTAGCATTACCGTTGCTGTTGCTGTTTCTGATTCTGTTGCAGGCGGCTGTTGTAATTTTAGCATTTTATGTGGCAACAACGCTCGTTGTACTGGCGATCTGAAATGTTTCAGCTAATTGGATAAGGCAATCCCCTACTCGCACCTATGTGTCTCCTCCTCTCGCGCTCTCTAATCCCAGCACTTGAGCAGGGGATGCCGACTTTAATGGCCAAGCCCTCAAAAAATTAAGGCACAATTGAAGGTATTCGACACTGGCGAGGTGAGTTTTATGAGTTTACTAACTTTAAATTGAACTGTTTAGAGAAAAATATTATCCATAAAAAAATAAAACGAATGAAACATTTGCTAAATAATTTATATTTAATTTATATCTAGTAATTCTGTTACTTGCTAAATAATTTAACATAATAGTTTAGCATTATAATATATAAAAATAATTAAAATTGAGAAAATGGCGAAACGCTAAAGAAAATGTAGCTAGAAACATGCTGTAAACCAGGCCAATGTTGCTGGAGACATGTTGCTGAAACCCATAAGTGTTGCCAAAGACAATAAAGTTATAAGATGAGTACCACACATAAATTTTAGTTGCCAAATGACAGCATTTCTTAGCGAACAAGAAAACTATATCCTTAAATTACAAATTAATATTGCAAACTACCTGAAAATCATAACAAAGCACACATTTTCCGATTATTTCCATAACAAATTCTGTATTTATAAATTTCTTTATATATAGAAACCCTTGAAACCACCCTTGCCTGCCTCCGATCTGCATCAATGGGTCCGGAAAGCCCGGCCAAATAAATGTCAAGAGCGAAACAAACTTTACACATAAGCCGCATGACAATTTGGAGCTTAAATATCTATTCACAGTGGAGTCCGGGGAGAGGGAGGGAGAGCTCAGGCAGGGGGGTACAGTGTCAGTCATGGGCTTAGGCGTTTGCCGAGTGTGTGTGTGCCCCCGAGTGTGTGTGTGTTAATCCGCCCACACATTCAGACAGACGGACACATAACCCCAACTCATTTTAATTGAAAATTGTCAACGGCTTCGGCTGGAGACTCAGCGTTCCAAGCTGCAAGCTCGCAGCTCGCAGCTCTCGGCTCCAAACCACAAACACTTCTAATCAAGATCGGGTCCGAGCTGAGTCGTTGTTGTAGTCCAAGTATATCTGCACTTTGGTGGGCGGTACGCCCAAAAAAAACAAAAAAAAATAGGAAAAGAAATACATTTGTTGCAGCTGCAGTAATGCGGAAATGTGTGTTGCAATCGGCACAACCTTGGAACAGTTCTACCAGCTACAGATCTAGGCTTCCTCCAGCTCCTGCTCCTGCTCCTTTGCTCCTTTGGCCCGCGCACACGTAAATTAGCATAAATAGATTTCAATCACTTGGCAATAATTTCATTATGAGAAAGGCTTCGCTTCGGCTCGGCTTGGTTCGTTTTTGCTGGATGGAAATAACACGCATGTGCCATCGCAGCTTGCGATCTTTTTATTGATTTTTTCCCAACTCAAATATGGCTTTGAACTTGGACTTTTGCGGCAATGCTCGTAATACACTCCACGCAGGGGGGCAAGCAGCTCTAGAGCAAGGGAGCAGGGAGCAGGGAGCTGGGAGGAGCAGGTCGACTGGTCACACGACGGAGGCACTCGGGTAACAAACAAACGAAATATGCAAAAGTGCATCCAGGCAAGGAGACGACGGGCCACTTGCTAACAAGATGCCAAACTGGCAACGGCTTCGCATTCGCATTCGCATTCGGATTCGGATTCGACTTGGCTCCAACTCCTGAACTGGCAAAATATTAATCAGCCATGGGAGCTGGCTCTCTGGGAGTGGGAGCAGGGAGCAGGGGAGGCCAAGAGCCAAGAGCAGGGCATCCCAAGAGCCGGACAGCAAGTGAGTGGCCGCAGTCAGCATCGAAAACGATTAATTCGCAGCAGGAGACACCTCGCCAATGACCTGCGCACGGTCCAGATGGAGAGATGAAGATGAAGATGAAGATCGGTATGGAGGAGTGGCTGTGGATGATGCGAGATCAGTGATGGCCAAGACAGAGCAGTGATCGAGCCAAGACTGGTGAAGATGGGGTAAAGTCTTAGTGACCTTGTTGAGGTATTTAAATTGTTAATTATATAAGTTGGTAATAAATTAAGAAAAACACTAAATACAAAGTATTAGACGTCATTAAAATATTTTAAAATGTAAATAATATTTATATTTGAATTATTTTACCATATTTTTCATCAATAAGCAACAGTTGTTTGGTATTTCGTGACTCTTTACTCATCTCTAAAACCTTCAATCTTCCTTCACTTGGCGGTTGGTTACATCTTTTGGGTCTGAGAATTGAATTCTTCGCCCAACTAATTGCCATCGAAAATGCTGATTGACTCAAATCCCTGCGGACGTTTTTACAATTTACGCAAATCCCTCAAAATTAGAGTTGCCGTATGCAAACATTTGCGGCTGTATGGGTTAAGCTTTTTCCTACATTTCTCCCTGCGACGCCAACTGCTGGCTGCTGGCTGCCTGCTCATCATGGCAAATGGTAAAGTCATTTCTCATGTTGCCGAGATTTATGGCTTCCACCTTCTGGAGTCGCATGTGGAAGCCGCCGCTGCCGCCTCAGAATGTTGCTGCTGTACACCGTATGCTGCAGCAGCAACACAGGGAGAGAGACTCCAAAGAACAAACTGCCATTCGCACTAAAATTGAATTCTGCTCCGTTGCTCGCATCCCGCTATGATTGATCACTAAATTGCACAAGCTTAAGCCCGACGCGAGCCCACAAAACATGACGGAGTCGGAGATGGAGAGTTGAAGATGGTGCCGGCAGGGAATCGGGACTGGGACTGCGACTGCGACTGGGATTGGGCGAGGAACGACTCACATTTTTGTTGCATGCTTACAATCAGATCTGTCAGATCAGTTTCCTCTTCTCGCGGCGAAGGATTGCCCTGTTCTGGCAGCATTTTCGGTTGCCTCTTTTTGGCAGTTTTGTTTTGTTTCGCCGATTCGGCGGCGGCTCCTTCGCTGGCATTTATTTAATCCGACTCCGAGTCGGATCCAGGAGAGAGATCGGTGGTGGGGGCCAAAGTGCTGTGCAGTGGTGGAGGGCGTGCCGTGGGGCGTTTTATTGTTATATCGACACCAGTAGTTTGTGGTTGCCCAGTTCCCGTCATTTGCATTAAGGCAGCCGCCATTTGCCGAGAGCCCAAAAGGTGATCCACTGATCCGGTGATCCGCTGGGACCACCGCCAGAAAGCCCATTAAAATCGCTCATTGAAAATATTTTAAGTGTTTTTTTATATGTCATTTTATTGCTGGATGAATGGGATGATGCGATGGATATGCGCTGACTTTGGGGGGGGAATGCCTCTGGGAATGGATCTCGGAGTGCGGCTCTGTTACAGAATTTGTTTATCGTTAATGGGGCCCCATTTACGACGTGATTCCGTGATGAATATGCCTGAGCATTCACTCAGCCGGACTGGATTGGAGCTGAAGCTGGAGCTGGAGCGGTCTCAGTTTCCTGCCTTATCTGGAGGAGCTTCCGTTGGGCGCCGATCGAGAGCATCGATCGGCCCATAAAAATGCAAATGCATTAATAATAGTTATAATATCGAATGTGTTAAGCTGCTCCAAATAGGGGCCAGCATTTTCACACCTCGGCGAGGAGACAGTTGCTGCCTCGCTGGCTGCCTGACTGCCTGCTTATGGACTCGATTTCATTTATGGCCAATGCAACAAACTTCCCCCATAAAACGGTTAGAAAGCTCTACTCCGACTCCAACTACACTCCAACTTCAACTCCAACTCCAACTCCAGCTCCACTTTGTAACCCAGAGAGTGTGTGTGTGAAATTAACTTATTGCCTTTTATTGGCAGTATAAACAACTTGGCAAACATTTCTCAGCCGGGCCATTTGTTATGGAGCTACTTGTCCAACCGGAAATGCGACTCTGCTGCACTCTTCCCAGAATCTCCTTGCAGAGAGAAAGAGCTCTCGATCCGAATTCGATTCGAATAACGATCACAATCCCAAGCCCTCGCCCTCAGCTTGCAATGAACCCAAAAAAAGGAGGCAGGAAAATCGCACATCGAGTGTAGAAGCGCCAGCAAACTTCTGGCCTAAAAATTTGCATACGTAATGCGGTCTTAGACACATGGAAACTGCGGGAAAGATTCCCCATTGGAACTGGGGAGTTGAATTTGCCAAGAAGAGCATTTTTATTCTTAAGAAATTATTTGAAAAGATTAAATTCATTCAAAATTGTTACATTTTGATCATTAGTTATCTCCAAAATGCAAGCTACACATTTATACTTACACTTTTAATATTATATTTAGTTTTAGAATTGTTAGAATTGATTGTTTAGAATTGTTGTCTAATGTTATATATATTTTAAAATTGATTTCTCTAATTACATTTATACTTTTTTCTACCAATTTCTCTCCTTCTTTCCCTTTAAATTTTAACCAAAACTTTAACTTACTAGAAGGCTGTATCCTTCTTTGCCAGTGCAGGCAAGTAAATCCCAGATGCTCCTAGTAATAGAAGCATTCGGGCATGGACTGGTTCCAGCTTCCATGAGCTTGAACGACGCGCTGCTCAGCTCCCATTTGCATGCCGCACAGCCAATGGCCTAGAGTTGTTCGTGTTCGCTGATGCTGTTGCTGCCGCTGCTGCTGCTGCTTCTGATGTTGCTGCTGCTGCTGCTGCTGCTGCTTCTGATGCTGCTGCTGCTGCTGCTGCTGCCGTTTCTGACCTAACAACATGTTGCTGATGTACCCGAAGGGGGTGGTGGCCGCAGGAGAGGTGCAGTGGGAGGAGCACAGCTCCGGCCAGGCAGTGTGTTGCGATGATATCTCTCTTAAAGCCGGGGAGATGCTGCAGCAGCAGCAACACCGGCAACCAGCAGCAACAGCAACTTGTGGGTCACTAACAGAGCGCGAGCTGCGGCGACTGTGGTTGCCGTTGCGCGCATTTTAATTGAATTAACATTTTTACTAGTGTAATGATTTCAATTAGTTTGCACCTCGGCATGTATTGTCAGGCTTGCAGACAATGTTGCTGTTGCTTGTGGTGTTGCTGCTGCTGCTGCTGTTGCTGTGGCTGCTGCTGCAGTTGCGGTTAGTGCGGCAGGAGAGCCCAACGTTCTACGTCTGCTGTCTTGATCTCGATGTGCCTTGCCTGCCTCCTGCTCGATTTGGCTGCCGGCTGCTCTCCACATTTGCATTAATTGCTTGTTACTGTTGCAACTGCTGCGGCTGCTGCTGCTTCTCTTGCTGCAAAACTGATGCTGCACGTGTTTGTTTTCTGGCATTGTACTCGTGTTTGGCTTACTAATGGCTTAATAGTTTTATTGCCGCATCGATTTGCATTCGAGTTTGGTCAGAAGTCGAATGCCTTCGAGTGGCTTCCCCTTTGCTCGGACCCTTGTTTTTCTTTTATTTTTTTTCTTTGACCCCAATGAGGACACATTCCTGCTGCTGCCTCCCCCCTTTGACCACCGATTGTCAACTTGTCGCTCTGTGTCATTCGACGGCTTATCTGGCCAGTCGCATTCATTTTCGATTTTATTTCTGCCTGCCTTTTGACATCGCCAGCATCCGCCGATCTCGCCCAGCGGCCTGCGTCGGCGTTTGCTAAAAGCCCAGGCCCAGCACTGATAACAAGGAGAGATGCACTGCGAAAAATTGGGTTGAGAAAAGGGAAAATGGATCTCAAAAAGGTTAAGAGAAATGCAAGTAAAGTAACTAAAAGCGAGGGCAGTGTTAGTAGTCTTAAGCCTTTTGTTAAATATTTAAAAAAGAAATGCGAACTTCACATTATGTCAGCTATAATTTTTATCAAAATTGTGAAGTGTGAAGCTGACTTTCTTTTTTCCACCTTTCAGCAAACTTCTAATAATAATAATAATTATACACTTAAGTTCCATTGCTTAAAATATATTTCACCACAAGTTAGCTAATAAAATACATCGAAACTCTCACAAAATCCTAAATTTCTCCCATTTAAATTAAACTGCTGACAACATACAACACTTTTCTATACTTTACAATGATTTCATAAGTCCTTAACACTCATTTAAGTTAATTTCACTCTCCAATCACAAGGAGCTAACGATGTTTATGATTGAGACACATGTGTGTTAACCCCTCTAGTAAATATCTCTATCAAAAGTAAGAACTTGTTTTCTTTTTTTTTTTTTTTGGGACATTGAACTTGTAATTAAACAACATTAACCTTAATTTGCTAACATTAGGGCTGTTTTGCGTGCAGGGAAATTTTGCTGAGTGCAGCAGAGCAGCCGCAGTGAGCAGAGAGCACACTGGATCGGCATCTTTGCTGGTTGGTCCTGGCGGGCATGCATTAACTTTAAGTGTAGGTTACTGATAAGCGTGCCTCGGCATTGGTGATGCATCGCCATGGTCATCGTCCACCCGATTCCGATCCCGATCCCAGTCCCGAACCACCGTGCCCCTCCTGTTTTGTGCCACTTTTCGGGCCCTACAATCCTGCAATCCGCAATGGCCAGCGAAACAAGTTTGTGCTCTGAGTCTTTTGTTTTATGCGCTGCTATTTCTTGTTTCTCTCTTTCTTTTTTTTTCGACTGTGATTTTGGGGCCAAATCACTGCATATGCATAAATAAATGCGATAAGGCCCCCCCCCCTTGGCAGCCCCTCCTTTGCATATTTGTCGATTTGTCGTTGTCCCTCATTTCGTCGCTTCACCTCGCAGGCAACCCTCGGTCCTCATCCACCGGATTCCCCGCCATGACATACGATGTGTTGGCGCTGCAATTCCCCCTGATGGGGAATACATTAAGAAGTCGGACTTGGTCTGGAAGTGGAACTGCGACTGGGACTGGGACTGGGACTCCGCTCCGCTAAATTGATATTCTGGTTTTGGGCTTGTCGCTGCCTTTTGCTGCTCTTGCTCGCTCTTGTGCTCTTTTCATTGCCAGAGCATAAAACTCGCACAAATCAGCGTTAAAAATTAATTGCCGGTTATTATCGTGGATTATTCATAATTTATTCTAAGCTCAAGCTGCACAGCCCGCACTCAGATTCGCTGGAGAAGTTATGTGCATTCGTTATAAATTAAGTTCAACTCGTAATTATGGTCATTTGGCAAGTGTTTACTTTGCGCTTAGACCTGGGCGTGACTTTCATTTGTCTTCATAACAAAAGGTGCACAGGGGAGCCCTCATTTGCATAAGAGAGCGGACTGCATTTTGGGCGGAATCTTTTACCAGCCAGGCATCCAGGATCCACCATTCGGTCTTTTCAAGCCAACAGCCTGAGCCACCGGCCTCCAAAAATTTCAGAAACACATGTAATGCGCCTAATTACGAGTCTGCCTGCACTCGAGCTGCCGAAAGTGGCTCGGAAATCGGGGCCAGAACTGCCAGGCAGTTGGCAGGAGAGCTGGTCAGGAGGGGATTCTATAAGTGATTAGTTTGGTTTTATTTTCTAAAATGATTTACAAGTAAAAACCTCTATAAATTAATGTTTTAAATCTATATACAAATGGAAAAAACGGTTTTAATTATATTAAACGGTTTATATTATATTTTTAGCCTTTATATTATCACTTATTCAACACCCGAAATCCGCTCCTGTCTCAAAGACTCACCTCAGTTTCTGCTGTCCCTGCCCAACGATCAATAAAAAGCTGGCAGGCTGAGTCATCTCCGCCGCTACTTGCCCCTGTCCGTCCGTTCGCCGCAAAAAGGCTGAAAAAATAAAAGCAGAGCAAAGCCAAAAATGCAGAAATTTATATGGTAACAACTTCGAGGAATTTGTCAAGCTCCAAGAAGATGGAGAGAGAGATGCTGAGGTAGCCCGAGCATGCGAGGAGACCTTGCATTGTCTTCAACCCGTTTCGATTCGTTTCGCTTCGCTTTGGACTCGTTCTTTGGGGTCCATTAAATGGCCAACAATTTGTTTTGGGCAACTGTCACACGAGTTGGCACAATTGCAGCTCAGCCCTGTCAGCTTTTGGGCCCTTCACTCCACTCTTTCTCGTTCCGAGTGTGTGTTTGTGTCGTCTTCTCCTTTCCCTGCGAAAACTTAATTAACTCGTCGCTGTCTCATTTGGGACGTCACATTTGCGAGCTGCCTTTCTTTTTTCCCCCCCGAAACCGCACGACGATGATCATTTGAAATGCGTTTTGTCATCTCAAATTACGGGCTGTCAGGCGTTTGGAGTTACCAAGTTCCGAGTTCATTGTGGGTGGCTCTGGGAAATGGATGAAAGTTGGCGGCATTGGCCAAAGGGAACAAACTCTCTGTTAACCGCTGAAGCGCAAAACCAACTCACTGAGCTTTCTTGTTCGCCCTTTCGCTTTCTCGTGCGCATTGCGGTTGCATCGAATTTCGCGGACTTGCCGCCATTCGAGCCACTTTGCACTTACTTTGGGCCAAATTGTAAATTATTTGCAATTTCTCAATTTGCAAATTGCCCAAATTAGCCGGGTGCGCGGCACACGGAACACGGGACACTGGACACTGATCACTAACCACCGGACATGGGACACTGTCCACTGGATAGCAGTTGGCATTGGCACCCACCCAGGAGGTGATGGTCATGCCATTGGTCGCAACATTTTGATGGCGCATGCGGCATTTATGCTGATTATGTTGCATATAAATTCTTGCCCCCCCTTCTCTGCCAGCCATCGCAGAATGTTTACATGCGAACGCATCGTTGTCCACATCCAGGTACCCATTCCCACTCCCATTCCCGTTCCCCTTTCCCTCCTGCCTCTCCTGCCGCTGCGGTTCATAAATTTTGCCGCTGCTCCGACTTTAACTCGTTCAACGCACTGCAGCCACAAAGCTGGAGAGTCTGGGAGACTGGCCAACAAGGAGGCCCAAACAAAGGCAGGAGGAAGTCTCAGGGCGAGCGATCAGACCAAAGTCAGAGGAGTCTACACTTGAAGAAATTCACAGGTGATTGCTAAGCAAATTTATAGATTTTTGTTTAGATATTTCAAGGATACAAAAGCAATTATAAGTTCCTTAATTATCATACAAATATATAAGAGCATGGAAAAGGCTAATAATATTGTTTGGTAAAGTCAAGCTAAAAGTTTAAAATTCTTATCTAATTGACTCCCTTTTTTACCAGTGTATTTATACCCTTGGGGCACGAAATGGCCGGCGAGGGCAGCAGCAGCAGCTCGTCAGCTCCGCGCCTCTCCTCAATGGGTTAGGTTAGGCCTAGCTATGAGGCAGGGTGCGAGTGGGCAAACATAAAGTTGCATACAAATTGCTGCCTCGTCGCTGGCCACTTGCTGGATGGAGTTAGAGCTCGAGCTGGAGCTGGAGCTGGAACTGGCAATGGAGTCCAATGGCCACATCTCGCGTTCGCGTCTTCGGCAAACACATTTTAGCCTTTTGAGCGCGCCTTGACGACAGATTTAGACGTTAAGCAGCCGTGTTAAGTGTCCCCTGGGAAAACGCGGCTAAGCATGCTTCGTGTTGACAAAACGACTCCTCAGTCTCAGTCTTAGTCTCAGCTCGACTCTGTTGCTGTTGCTGTTGGTCATGTTGCCGCTGCGGCTGTTGCTACTGCCATGTTGCTGCTGCAGTGCTGCTGCTGCCGCTGTTGCTGTCTCTGTTGCTGTGGCAATTTGTATAGCCATAGATGCAATCGCTGTACCAAATTTTAACACCATTAACTGACCAGCGGCTTGTTTTTTCTCCTCCTCCTTATTTTTTTGTGTAGTTTTCGCGAGGCTTTTAGCGGCTCTTGGCTTGTTTGTCTCACTTTGCTGCATATTTTCGCGCCTAATTTGCGCTGAATCAGGCTTTGGGGATCGTGCGGCAGCCCCGCCCGAAAAAAAACGCAGCTGGTTCCGAATTGTGGGTGCCTGTCGTAACATCTAGATACTGGCCAGTACTTTGGCTAAGTGCTGCTCAGTGGGCAATCTCGCATGGCAATTGATTGCACGTGGCACACACTCCGCCAACCGCAGAATCTTTGATTCGAAGCGATGATTGATTGCAGTCCAAAGTGAGGATGTTGTGAGGGTCCCCCCTCGGCGTGTGGTCAGCGAAATTGGATCCCCCGGTTGCATCTAGCCAGCTTCCAAGCGTCATCACTAGTGGCAGCGCGGTGACAAAACAGCAACAAAATGTCATAATTGATGGTGCAGGAGTCCAGGGTACCGGTGCCACCGGGCCACGGTGGATTAAGCACAAATTGTGTTTATGTTCAACACATAGAAACGGTGACAACTTAATATACGAGAAGCAACAAATCCGATTATAGGCATGACTTGATTTCATTTGCATCTGGCAACTGGCATACAGCATCCAGCATGCAGGGGTTCCTTCTCGCTCCTCGTTCCTCCTCGTTCCCCGTTTCCGTTCTCCTTCTGCCTTCCTAATTGCATCCCATGGACATAAAAATTAATTATAAATTCCATATTTGGCCGAGGGGAATGTCGCGAGTGGCGAGTGTTGCTGATTTTATTGTTATGGTCGACCAGTTCTGCCTCTGCAGCTGGCACTATGTGGTTCCTGCTGCCCCCAAAAAAAAACAAACCCAAACAAAAGACTCAGACAACGAACGTCGAACGCAGTCAGCTGTTCAGTTTAATTTAAATGGGTTTATAATTTATTTGATCTTCGCTCGGATCATTGAGACCACACACACACACCTCCAGCTAAACCCACCTCAAAATTATCTTGCGGCCAATTTGAAATGTTTAATTTAACATAAAAACCAACCAGCATTCGCCAGGGAGGAGGCGGCGTTCGAAGTTTTGAACCGAAATGGTAACCAAACCCAAATGAGTCTCCAAACGCGATAAATTTGTACAATAAAAATAAAAAAACAAACTGATTTCCGTCTAATGCGATTGACACCTGAAACACAAACAAAATGTGGAGAGAGGGAGGCGACGACCTATGCCAGCTTTGTTTCGCTTCATTTCTAATTCCAATTCCTGTTAAATCAAACAAAACAATACACACAAAACACACGAGAATAAACCGAAATACAAGATACATAAATAATGTTATTAACATAGACACACCACAGACGACGGCCTGAGTCGTCGTCGTCGCAACTGTGGGACTGTGCCGGCGACTGGGACTGGTCAGGTCAGGTTGATTAGCTCATCACTTTGGGCCACTAAAAAGACACTTACAGCTGACACTGATTGGTCGCTGTGGTCCACAACCTGACAACGAGTAGTCAGCCCCAAAGAGAGACTAAATGAGAGGGTAGACAGACAGATATGAGACTTGAAGGTACCCTGTAGAGGTATTTATTTGTTAATAATTATTTCACATGTCTAATTTCCTAAATATAGGTAAGCAATTATTTAAAAGCTTTTAAAGGTCGTTTTTTACTTTTAAATGATTATATACTGTTTTTATAAAAAAATATGTAATTTAAATCAGGGATGGGCACAAGATGTAACATAAAGAGCAGCCAGAAAAGGAAAAAACAACTTCCACTTTCATCTTGAGGCAAACAGATCTTCATGTGCGTCCCAAAAAACATTGTTTTGTTGTTGCAAACTCAATATCGTGCCAATGTGTTTCTCTCTAAAGTCAAGAGTGGGTTTGTTATTGTAAATCTTTTAAATCACTTAAACTAATTTAGACTGTCATGAAATACTTGGTTTGTTGTAATGAATTAGAGATAATTTTATTTAGCATCAGCCTAAAAATACCACTAAAAGTCATAATTGAAGACAAAATCTCTGTGGGAATCGTTCGCTTTTTCATTTTTTTTATAACATCTGGCAGCAGAAGCGCCATTAACTATATGAGAGTTAAAATATTCTTCAAAATTTGGTACTCTAAATCAATAAGTAATTTGTTTCCTTCTCCTGTTTCGTGTAAAAACCGAACAGAATGTAGAAGAGGTGAGCTTAAATTTAGCTAAGTTAAGAAAAACATTGCTTGCCAAAAATAGAATTATAATTATTCAAAAATATTATTTTAAAGTCTTCAGAAATCGAATAGTTTAGCTCTTGTTCCTATATATTTCTATTCAAAAAGTATTTTTGTTAGCAACAACCCGTAACTCATAAGAACTTGCAAGATTCTCTGGACTCACTTTTAAAATCTATGTAAATTCAAAGTAAAACATTTTGCACAATTATAAGTTGTTAATTCACAATTAAAATATAAAATATAAATACAATTAACTTTTATATTTAACACTTAAAATATAAATTCCTTAAAATATAACTTCCTACAAATAGAAAGATTGTTTTTTCATAACTAAGAAATTATGGTTAAAAAACCTCCGTAGCTCGGTTATACCCTAAGTCTTGGCTTTTTCTCGATTTCTCTTAGGCCTTATAGAGTGGGCAGACACACACACCACCGACTGTCTGTTTAGAGGCAAACTGTCATTATTTACGGAATTAAAATGTCCAAACCCCCAAAACAGATGCGACGTTTCGATGTTCAACTTTGATCTTCGGGTCTTTGCATAAAACTGCCATCCCTTACGATTAATTATCTGGAGGAAAGCATATAATTCGATTAGGAATTCAGACACAAGCTATTTAGGAGATAGTTTGGCTTCGGAATCCTTTCGAGTGGAGTTCACGCTCCCAGAGACCAGAGACCAGAGACCAGAGACCGGAGACCGGTCAGGTTGCAACAATTAGCTGGCTGATTTATCTATCTGGAGCAGCACACTGGTGGCTGGCAACGAATGTCTCCTTGGAGTGGCCGGGCTCCGGCTCCGCTTACATTTGATTTGATTTGATGTGATGTGATGTGAGCGCCTACGAGCGAATGTGTTGCTGCTGCTGCTGCTGGCGGCCAGTTTACTGCGGTGCAGCAGCAGCAACAGCAACATTTGCTGTGTTGTGTTGCAAACGCATAATCGTAAAATTTGCAGTGGAATGTTGCAATATTTTTCGCGAGTCGCGAGCAATTTGCGCGTGAATTATTCCAAACGTTGCATTACAAATGATTTCAGCAGCGACCACAACGACCAGGCTCTTTAATTGGCTCACAGCAAACTAGGAAGTCATTGGCCTGTTGGACTGGACCTGCTGCAGCAGCAGCAGCAGCAGCTCCACTCCCACTCCACATTGGTCCCTTTGCAAGGCGAACGTGATGCAGACAAAAGTTTTGGCTTTGGCCATAAAATCATATTCCTCTTGGAGTCGTTTCCATGAATGTCACACTTGAGCTGCAGCTGACGATGGGAAGCTGGCACAGCCGGGCGCGGGGACATGGTCTGGACATGGGTCTGGGTCTGTGCTTGGGTCTGGCTGTGGGTGCTGCAGCGACGACTCTATTAACGAGTCGAGTGCGTGAAACTTTTTGCAGGCTTTCATTTAATTTCCATGGCCGATGGCCGATGGCTTGTTGGGCCCAACGGGTGTTGCTGCTGCTCCTCCTCCTTCGGCTTCTCCGGCTGCTGCTCCGCGCCTGGAGTCGTCAATGTTGCGGCCGTTGTCGTCTGCATCGCTGCTGCCATGTAGGTAATTCCTGGAAGTTAATTTCATTAAGAGCAACTAGCAATGCGCGGCGTATTTATTAGCCACACGATATATTGTATGGGCCATGGCTTTGTTTTTCAAGGAATCTGCCGCCTGGCCGGGCCAACTGGCTGTTCCATGCATTTGTGGAATTCATCATCGGCGGCAGCGACATGGCAGCCGGCGGCAACTGCTGCTCTGGCATTTCCCCAGAGCAACTGCTGTTGCAATTTTCATAACTTATTGCAGGCATGCAAGGCAGAGCACAGCTCAGAGGCACAGAGAGATCCCGGATCCGGTCGCGCTTGTTGCCGCTAAATATGGCGCGAAATTTCCTTAAGCAAAATGAAGAAATACGCGCAAGTGCGATTTCCAGTTAATAAAATTAAAGAGCCCAGCCCCAAACCTAGGCTAAGATTTAAAAATAACGCACATTCATCGGCGGACTTGTAAAATTCTTATTAATTCTGATTGCAACGCAGGGATTTCTCTCCAGCGAGTACTTCAAGGCAGAGGGAACGGCGGGCGGGCGGCAGGCCAGCCTTAGGCTTGTTGTCATTGCGCCTCCATTTGGTCACAGTCATTCCGACAAGTGTTGTACACGCATTCCAGATGCTTTTCCATCATTAGCTGACGCTGCCGCTGCCGATGTCGCTGTCGTTCCTTGATCCGATCCGGACAAACACCTGCTGCAAGTGGAGTGCATCGAATGCCGTTTGGGGAAAAGACAACTGCTCGTCTGGGGCAAATTCCCTGCAATTGGGCTTTATTGGAACACGGATAACATGCAGCTTTAACGCTGGGCAAATCTCGAGCACAAGTTACATCGAAACAAGGCTTACAAATGTTTACAAAACAATTCAAACAGACAATATAAACTATCAAAAAGAGATTCGATTTAAGACAAGTGATGATTAGGTTCTAGAAAAATATGCAATAGACGCCGATTAGCAGCAACACGACGAACAGGATGAACAACTTCGATTTGATGCGATACTTTTGCTCCAGGCTGTTCACCCAGCGGCCAAAGGCCACCGACACGCTGTTGTCATCCGGGCGCAGCGAGCGTCTGGGTAGTGGCTCGTAGCCCAGACTTCCAGTGGCCACAGTGCGTCGGCTGTAGGGGCTGCTGCGATCCCCGATCCGCTCGGCACGCAAACGCGCCAGATTCCGGGTAAATTCACTCTCGTACTGGGCATCCTCGGCATCGTTGTCGTCGCTCAGCTCGTTGGCATAGGTGCGCGGATAGCTCGATTTGGAGGAAGCCTCGGCCGTTACATAGCTTTGTGCCGGCGATCGCACATAGCTGCTGTAGCGCCCCGGGCGGTTGCTCAGGTAATCGTAGGAACTGGTCTGAGTTCTGGCAGCCGGAATCGAAGGAGCTGCCGAGGGCTCATAGGCCTGGCGGGGAGCATCATAGACCGGGCGACGTGGTGGATCCACAACAGGGGCTTCGTAAGCCGGGCGACGTACAGGATCAGCCAGGGTAGACGACGTCTTGCGGCTGTAATCGTAAGCGATGCTGGCGCTGCTCATTGGCTTCGACAGCTTCTCCCTGGCGGCGTATTGCTGCTCCACGAGATCGGCCGCCTGGGCCAGCTGCTCATCCTCCTCCTCATCGGACTCGAGGACAATCAGAGAGTTAACCTCCAGGGTGTTTTCATGGTAGTTAGTGCGTTTGGGTGCTGCAGCGGGTTCCTCAGCGATCGGTTCAGGCTTTTTAGCTGGGCGCTCCGACTCCTTCCTCTCAGGCACAGTGGACGACGAGGTGGAGGTCCGACGAGTCTGTATGGCTGAAGCAGCAGCTGTTGCGGTCGATGTGGGCTTCCTAGCCACCGGCTCCTCGGGGCGGCGTCGCTCAGCCTCCTTCGCCTCGGCGGCTGTAATTGTGCGTCGTGCCTTGGTGGCTGGAGCCACCTTGTTGCCACCATCGAGCTTGTCCACTGGCGTGGAGGCAGCGGAGGGAGCTGCAGACGGCGCCAGGGTCTCCCGCCTGTTGCTCTTCTTCGGACTGGCTGCTGCTGCCGCGGGCGACGCCTGGCCGCCAATGGAGGCGCGCAGACGCTTCACCAGCACCTTCCGGCTGCTGTCCGTTACCGGTATGTTCGGCAGGCCCTGGGCCAGCATCTTGGCCCGCAGCTCGGCATTGGACAAAGCATCTAAGTCGTCCACGTCGGCCATTGTTTTCAAGTTTTTTTTGCACTTTTTCTCACAAATCGTTGAAATTGAAATTCGGCGTCGCTTTTTCGCGGTGTGCGGCTAGTGATGGGTGCGGCAAAGCAATCGAATGTTTTACAACACTGAAACAAGGTCACAATTAACGGGTCTTAATATAAAATTATTCAATTATTTATGCTGGAACGGTTGATATAAATGTATTTATAGAAAAATTACACTATTATGTGTTTTTGTTAAGCTACGTATTTGTTTTTAGTTGCGTGCATTTGCTTTTACAATCTAAACAGTGACTCTGAAGTCACAGTTTGAGGGAATTAAGAAAAAAATATCTAATACATACCGATAGTTTTCATGTAGTTTTTTCAAACTATCGCAATTTTTATTCACCAAACGAGACTAGTGTAGGAAAAAAATTCTCTAAACGCAATTTTCATTCACCAAACGAGCTTAGAGGAGGAAAATAATTCTGCAAACATATCCAAACAAGCTTAGTTGGAAAAATTTAGTTATTATATTTAATTTCCCAATAAGAATCCAAGTAACGAAAAGTATAATCGAATAAATATTTATATCGATATGTCGCAGCAACAGTTTTTTTCCCGTCAAATTTAGCTTTTTAAAATTTTAACTTTTCGCATCTGGCAACACTGGCCAGAAAATAAAAAACAAAACACAAATTATTAGAAATTATAAAGAATAACTGCAGCTGTTTTGTACAATATAAATAAATCAACTATTCGCCAAAACCAATAAGGGTCGGAGGGGAGGTATTCGTTTAACACCAACACACTTCACTGAAGCAAATATTAATAATGGACATCTCAAAGGCACCAAATCCGCGAAAACTCCAGCTTTGCCGCACATATTTCTTTGGTAAAAAAAACACACAAATTGTTCAAAAATGGTGAATCATTACTAATTCCTTCTGTCTTAGCTGGCTTTGCTCTTCTGCCTTTTGTCTGGGCCATCAATGTGTGCTGGTTCTTCCAGGAGGCCTTCCGCAAACCGCCATATCCGGAGCAGAACCAGATTAAGAGATGTTTGTATGCTTCTTTGTTCCATTGATTATATGCTTATATCTTGACTTTCCTACAGTTGTTATATACTCCGCGGTGGGGACACTATTCTGGCTGATAATACTCAGTGCCTGGATCGTCATATTCCAGACAAATCGCACGGCTTGGGGTGCCACAGCAGACTACATGAGCTTCATCATTCCCCTAGGAAGTGCTTAACCAAATAGCTTAGGAACTAACTAATTAATTAACTAACTTATGATATTAAAAAAGACTTAACTTTGCTTAAAAGACTAAAGTAATACAGTTTTTTATGTCAACGGAATATTAAAGGATGTGACTTAATTCAGTAAACCTTTTCCCAAATAGATTAAAATTCTCCTCATATGTCATAGGATTACAAGGATATTAAATTATTTTGGAGTATATTCATTGAGAGGAAGGTTTTGTTTAGGTTTTTGATAGGGTTTCTTTATCGAAGCCAGCTCTCAGACTTAAAGGAGCTCTTTCCGAACCGTCCAGGATCTAGATTAAAGTTTTTGGACCTTACATCTCATAGGATTAGAAGGAAATTGACTTATTTTTGAGTACATTCATAGAGAGGAAGGTTATGTTTAGGTATTTGATAGGATTTTTTGATAACATTTTCCTAAATAGATTAAAATGCTCCTCAAATCTCATAAGATAACAAGGATATTGAATTATTGTGAAGTATAGTCATAGAGTGAAATGTTTTGTTTAGGTAATGGATACGATTTCTTGATATGTGCCAGCTCTTGAACCTAATGAAGGTCTTTCTGGACCCTCCAGAATCTAGACTATATAAGAGTAAAGTTTTTTGGACTTACATTTCATAAAATTACTATGATATTGAATTATATTCATAGAAAAAAAGGTTTTGTTTAGGTAATTGATACGATTTTCCGAACTAAGCCAGCTTTCTGACCCGAAAAAGGGCTTCATGTGGTCCCTTCAAAATCTAGCCGAAATAAAGATCAAGTTTTTAACTTCCAAAAAAACCCGAAAACAGCAGAATTCAAAAGACAACCATTGATTTAATTACATATTTTTTTATTCACATCTAAAGCTGTTTTTGTTTTTTTGTTTTTATTATAATTTTTCTGTATACTTTAAATATGTGTACTATATTTTGTTGAAATTTCTTAGCCGCTAATTATGTGTTTTTTGTTTTGTTTGTTTGTTTGTTCATATTCTTCCGTATTTTAATATTTTGTATGCATGTTTAGCTATTAGTTAGCCTGGTTTGTCGATTACATTCTTTTGCTTAGATACAATTTCATTGTTTCGAATTCAATTCAATGCGCTGCTTCCCCTTGTTTGTTTGTTTGTTTTGTTTTGTGTTTGCTTGTGTTTTGCTCTCTAAAATACATTTATTTTGTATAAAACTCTGCTTGTACCATTCCATACATAAGCCATTAATGGTAATTTGTTAAACCCCGTTTTTATTTAATTTAATTTAATTGTTAGTTGCTTCGTGTTTGTGGGTATCCGTTTTGAATCGAATGTTTTTTGTCTATGATTTGATTACAAATTGCGTTGAGAATGTCGAAAAACCTAGCGACTCTAAGGAAAACACACACGCTCTGATTCTGATCTACACATGAAGACATAATTCAAATTGCTATTACACATTATATATATGTGTTTATATGATGCATTAATGTTTATAACATGAACTTGCAGCAGGCAGAAGGACCTGAATCGACGGGGAACTAATTTACAATACAAAAGACTCGCTTTAAGGTATTTTTTTTATTATTTACAGTCAATACTTGGTTTTTATTTATAAATCCTAAAAAGAAGAATTGGTTGGTTGGGGGGGACAGGACAGGACTTAGACTTAGGCTAAAGAACATTAAGTGCCATTAAATCACGCGTGTAGAGTCTATGAAGCGGCTAGTGAACACTACTACACACCCACATTCACATAGATAATCGTTTAATTACACATACTTCGTTATATGGGTATAAATATTTAAAGTACAAAGTTAGTTTGCTTATGAAACAATTTAAATTAGTGTGCGGCTGCTGGCCGAAAAATTCATCCTTCGTCCTCGAACTTAACACATAGAAACTACGGATACGAGTAGTACACACATGTAGATATATTTAGGTAAAGATATATATATATATCTATATATATATATTTATAAGATCGAATGGGGGCGGCGCGCCCAATTTGTCTTTTAGATGCAAATCCCGCGCAGCTCCATCCGCAACACAGATGGGGATAATTAATACACAGTCTAAATGCTACTCTTCTCGTACGTCCTACTTGCATATAATTTAATTTAATCATATATTTAATCAGAATCACTTCGATTTCGATTTAGTTTAAACAATATCCCTTCAATTTCGTTTTCAAATGTTTGTTTTTACAAAGAGAGAAATCAATGCAGGCTACTACAATATTGGATTTGTTTGCTTTCTATCTGTTATCATTTTGTTCATGTTCGGTTTACGCCTCTCTCGTATGATATAAATATAAAATACACTTAGGAAAAAAGTCGCTATAGGTATAGTTATGCTATATATATTTATATATGTATAGGTTGTATGTGGTAATAGTTGTAATGATACCTTAGGCTAGTTATAGTTAACCACGTTGAACGAAACATACAAAAAAATACTTATGCATATAAATAGTCGATTCTGTGTGTCTGTCGTCTGTCGTCTAGACTCTAGAGGCAGCCGAGACTGCGAAGGTTTCTGACGTTGGTAAGAGGTTGGGCTGCCACAGCCCTCTTCCTCTCCCTCTGCTGCACTCCTCGTCCGGGCCAGGCGGCTAGTTGTTCTTCACGTTGTACGCCTTCTTCTCGTTGCTGCCATTCAGTGGTTCTCATTTCGACGGACCCGGCGGAAACGGATTTATCACAGCTACAGCAGCCGCCTGCTGGCTAGCCAAGACAGCAGCTAAAGAGATAGATTAAGATAAAGTCGAATTAGTTCATAAATCCCTACATTTTCCTTATATAAACTAGGTTTTGAGTGTATAAATTATTTAAAATTTAAAATTAATAGTTTTAAGGATCTGCTATCCTTCCTCCAAACAACAATAGGCATAGTTCTGTATACATTTGCACAACTTTTTTTATTTCTATTATAAAATATAAACATTCTTAATTCTTCAAAGCCTAATTTTTGGATTATAAAATGCTTAAAAGATTTATACACACAAAAGAGGATTTAAGGATGTTGAGAACTCTGAAAGAACCGAGATCTGCTTGCTACTACTTACCTCCGTAGGGCGCCGGGTACATGGGATAGCCGAGGCCGACATGCGTGTGGTGGTGCGTGTGCACATGGCGCTGCGGTGGCGGACTGCGCGAGTCGGCGGCACCTGCACCGCCTCCAGTCGCCCCATTGCCGGCAGCGCCTCCTACTCCGCCGCCGCCGATGGCTCCATTGCCCGATGGTCCTTGGGGCGGCGGACCGCCGGGCATTGACTGCTTGTGGCCGTCGAGGGAAGAGCCAGTTGGCACTCCGCCATGTCCCTTGGGGCCGGAGAGATCCGACTTGCTGCCGGGCGCCGGGCCCATTGCTCCGGGTGGTGGCTGTAGGTTCAGCGGCACACCGCCCGCAGACCCAGGTGTCGAGCCGGGCTGCTGGCTTGGACCGCCGCCGCTGCCGGGGCCGAGGACACCGGAAACTGGTCCGGATCCTGGGCCGCTGCTCGTGGGTCCGCCGCCAGGTTGGGGCGGACCAATGATACTGGGACTGCTGACGCTCACCTTGACGGGGCCGCTGCCGCTGGTGGGCGACTTGAGGGCCCGTTCGCTGAGCTCATGGATCTTGTGGGTGGTGTAGTACTGGCTAGCCGCATGATGCAGGGCATCGAGGGCCTTGGTGCCCGTGTTGCGCGAGAGATCTTCGGGGGCGTGGTAGCGTGGAATGGGCAGGTGATACGGCGCCGTATTGTATGGCCCGGCCGCCGACATTAGCACGTTGCGGTACATCGGATGATTGGGATCAAAGCCAAAGGGCGTCGGCGAGATGTACGAGGGATGCAAAAAGTACTGCGACGTGGGCGGTGGTGGTGGACCTTGGGTTTCCATTGTCGGCTTTTGCCCCTCCTGCTTCACCTTCAGCGGCTGCTGTTCGTCATCGCCACCTCCCTTTTGCTTGGGCGAGTCCTTTGTCAAATTGGTGGCCTTGTTGTTGGCCGCCGCACTTGCCGCCTGCGACTGCTTCAATTTTTGCTGCTGCTGTTGTTGTTGCTGCTGCTGCTGTTGCTGTTGTTGCTGTTGCTGCTGCTGCTGCTGGTGTTGCTGCTGCAGGTGCTGGTGGTGCTGCTGTATCGCCTGCTGTTGCTGCTGAGCAATTTGCATCTGCTGCTGTTGCTGTTGTTGCTGTTGCTGCTGCTGCTGCTGAGATTGCGGGTTGCCCAAGCCGGGCTCATCCTTATGCATCATGCCAGGATGCGGCGGAAGACCACCAGGACCGCCTCCACTGGCGGCACTCTGAGCTGCCGCAGCAGCAGCGGCGGCTGCCTGGTTTTGTCGTCCCGTGAACATGTAGTACCTATTGAGGGAGACGAAATGTAAGTATTACTTAGATTTCCAAGTATTCCTTTGCTATAATTACCTTCTCAGCTCCTCATCACGCGCCTGTTGCACTGCCGCCAGGTTCATGGAGTGTCGCTGATAGATGGCGGGATACGCGCCCAATGCCTGCAGATCCTTGGGATGCAAAGCGTGCGGCTGCTGGGGCTGTGGTGGCGGCGGCTGCTGTTGGGGCTGCGGAGCTGGCTGCTGCTGCTGCTGCTGCGAAGGTGGTGGATGCTGCGGGCCCGGGTTTGAGTTGGGCTCCTGCTTAATTTCCTGCTTGGTCATCGGCTCTTGCTTGATCAGCTTGTTGGCCAACAACTGAAAGGATAAATTCCAGTTATCTGGAGGAATATGGAAAGGATAAAGCTATAAGGACTAACCTGCTGCTGCGGCATGTGCTTGGGCTGATCGTGTGGACTGGGGCTCTCCTTGAGGCGCTCCTCCTTAATGCTGATACCCGACAGTTGTTGCGCCTGCGAACTCGGCGGCAGACCGGGATGTCCACTCAATTTGGCGGCCTCCTCTGACGCCACAATGGAGACTGGCCCAAAGTTGGGGTCCACGTTGTACGGATAAGCAGGTGGTATAAAGCTAAACGTGGAGAGAACGATTAGTAACATGAAGAGCGAATTAAAGAATTTAAAGACTCACTTGAAGGGGTAAAAGTGGGGCATGCCTTTGCCCGGCCCGGGGCCACCCAGACCAGCAGCTCCCAGCGCCGATATGCCGCCCAGGCCAGGCGGCAGGGCTCCTGGCGGCGGACCAGCCACTGCACTGAGGTTCACCGGCGGCGGCTGCGGCTGCTGCTGCTGCTGCTGGGATCCCGGCTGCGAGGTGGGCGGTGCTCCGCTCTCCTTGCCATTGTTCTCCGGCCCCGACTGCTGGCCCTGTTGCTGATGCGGAGGTGGCTGCTGCTGCTGTCCTGGCTGCTGCTGTGGCTTCGTCATCAGGTCCAACGGCGGGTCCTTATTCTTGCCACTGCTATAGTCCGCCAGGTGGGCAGCCACCGACTGTTGACTGGGCGGGCCCAGCAAGTGGCTCTGAGGCTGTGAGGTAGGCGGCGGGGCTCCCGGCTGCATCTGCTGCTGCTGTTGGGTGAGGGCAGGCGGCAAGCCTGGTGGCTTCCCTGGCTCTGACTGCACCAAGTACTGCGGCTGCTGGGGTTGCTGTTGCTGCGGCGGAGGTCCCGTCTGCTGTGCCGGATAGAACTGGTACATTCCCGGCACGTACATGTTGGGTGCCGGGGCTGGTGGTACGCCCACACCCACACCCACTTCGGGAGGCTTCTTGCCCATCAGCTCGATGTGCTTAACCGCCGCAGCTGCCTGACTGACCGACTTGTCCAGCAGCTCCTGCTCGGCCACGGGCGTGGAGTCGTCTGAGATATCACTGTAGGCCGGACTCTGCACATCCTCGCGCGATACGCGCCCCTCAAAGTCCCCGGGACCGGGTGACTTTCGGTTCTTCTTTTGCTTGCTGCCAGAGTTTCCTACTCCGACTCCCACTCCTACTCCCACAGAGCCAAAGCCGGGCGAGGTCTTAATGCCGGCTTGCTGGGCATAGCTCGCTGGCGTCTGCTGCGGATCCTGGACGTGACTAGGCGGCCTTGGAGGCGACTGTTGCGTCTGTGGATTAACCGGAGGCTGGCCTGGCTGCTGTTGCTGCTGCTGCTGCTGAAGAGAAGCCGCATCTGGTGGCCCAAACCGAAGGACTCCCGCTTTGACTAGAGAGGAGATGGAAATATAAGTTAGTCTTGTGAAGATTTTGTATAAAATGACGAGGAATACTTACGTGCTCCCTGCTGCAGCAAAGCCTGCTGCTGCTGCTCCGACAGCATAGCTGGCAAGCCGCCCATTAGCTGTTGCTGGTGTTGCGACAAGGCCTGTCCCGAGATGCCAGAGGTGATGCTGCCTCCGGCCACCGGTTGCTGCTGCTGTTGCTGGTTGCTTGCAGAACTGCCTCCTGGTGTGAGCAACTGCTGCTGCTGCTGGTTTGGCGGCGGTTGTTGCTGCTGTGTCGTTGGATTCGGTCCTGCTGCAGCCAGTGGAAGATTACCAAGCGGCATAACTGACGTTGGAGACTGCTCGGAGCCACCAGGTGGGGCCGTCGTGCAGATGGAAGGTGCAGCTGGTGGAGTCGCTGGCGGAGGAACAGATATTGCCGGCGAGGAGGCCGTCTCCGCTAAGGATGAGGCGTTGCTAGCTGCTGTCGGAGGTGCTGATCCAGTCACTGCTGTCGTGGGCGGTGGTGCATTGCCATTGGTAACGGGATTGGAAATGGAGGTGGGCGCAATCGAGGTCACTGCCGCTGTCGGCGTCGCTGAGCCTGAGACTGGCGCTGCTGTCGAAACAGCCGGAGCTCCTGATCCCGCTGCCACGCCCGGTGAGGGCGGCGTGGCTGGCTCCTCTGGTGCCTGCATGGAGTCCTCGTCCATTGAACTGGCACCGCCACCCGCTCCGTGGGCATGCGACTGGTGGTAGCGCAAACCGTTGGCGTGCTTGTACTTCTTGCTGCAGTCCTGCTCGGGACACTCGAGCAGCACCGGGGAGATCGCGCAGGGCGAGGCAGTCTTACATTTCTTGGTGCTGATCTGCACGTTGAGGCCGGTCACCGGATTGAGCAGGCTCTGCGGCTGCGTAGCCAGGCCACCGCCGCTGGCCGAGATGGGAATGCCACTGGCGTTCACCATGTTCACTCCGCCGGCTCCAGCAATGCCACCGCCGGGCGCTCCACCATCAGCAGCGTCTCCGTTAAGCGGCGAGGGCGCTTCGTCCTTGGACTTGCGCTTCTCGGGTCGCGGCGGCAAAAATGCCGTTGGCGACGTGCTAGGCGTGGCCCCGCCGCCGCCACCACCATTGCCCGATGAGCTGCTGTTGCTGTTGCTCGCCGCCGCATTGCCAGAGGCACTGCGTGTCGCACCGCGTCCCTTGGTGGCGCCATTGCGCAACTTCGAGTGCACCTGGGCGTGGGAGAAGTAAATCTGCAGGAAATATAATCAAATTAGTTTGGACTCGGGCAGGATGTTTGCGGTGATGTACTAACCGAACTTCGGGTCTCGGTGAAGTTGCTCAAATCAGGCGTGAGGCCTGCACTGCGTCCGCGCTTGCCGCGTCCCTTTGGAGTACGAGAATCTAATTCTTCAGTTGGTGAATCACAGAATCTGCAAGGGGAGGAGAGTGTGTATATAGTTAGCAATAAATTCTCAACGAATTCTCCCATTATTTGAGATGATATATCTACGATATATCTGGACTTTTCAAACTGTTACCCGGCAAGAAAAAACAAAGAGTAGATAAGATAAATTGAAATAAAAAGAATCAACTTGCAACTTAATATTGAAAGGCATCTTTATTCATTTATCTAAAAGCTCTACACAATAGTTTTTTTGGGATCGGAAGCAGTTTGAAAAGCGTACGGATGGACTCATGCCTTGCCCAGCCCCACCAACTCACCTTGGAGGAGCCCAGTCGTGTCGGGTGCAGTCGAGCAGGGTGCCCACGTAGGTCTTGCCCCTCCACGTCACGTTGACCACGAGGACGCCGCCCTCGGTCTCGTGCCACACGATGCCCTCGAGGGTGACCGAGGTGCCCGGTTCGCACGGTCCCAGGCAATCCGGTTCGGTGATGGTGCCCACCGAAGTGCCAATGCAGATGTCCACCATCTCCTTGTTACCTCCGCCGGCGCCCGTTCCGCTGTTGTTGCCAGCCTCATGTTTGGCCCTTTTGGCGGGTGGCGATTTTGTGTCTTCGTCAGCACCGCCGGCTCCTGTTCCTGCGCTGCCCGCCGGCACCGAGATCGTGTGGTGCATGGTGGCTGAGATCATGCCTGGTGCCATTAGCTTGGCTTGCGCCGCAGCCGCCGTCTTGCCATCCGCTCCACCGCCGCCGGATGAGCTATTCTGGCCCTGATTCGAGTTGGCGCCACTCCCGCTGTAGCTATTGGAGGCGGCGGCCGCTGCGAGTTGGGCGGCAATGTGCGAGGAGATTTTAATGCTGCCGGATGCATCCTTTCCCGGAGGTCCTGGAGCATTGGCAGCACCTCCCGATCCGCCGACACCGCCAGCCCCACTGCTGGCATGTTGCGAGGCAGAGGAAGAGGCTGCACCGGCGGCTGCCAGGAGAGAGGCAGCCGCTGGCACCACAGCCGAGGGTGAACCCGCCGAAGGTGAGCCGGCCGAGGGTGTGAACACGCCCGGCGGCACTGCCGACATGGAAGAGGATCCACTATTGTTTTGGCCAGTGCCGCTACTGGAATTCGAGCTGCCGCCTCCGGAGTTGGACATGTGTGCAGCGCGCCGAATGCAGGCATGATGGGAGCAGGGGGCTCCAACCTCACTGTTGCATGAGCACGGCGATGCACCAGTGCCCGCTCCGGAGTTCTTTTCTGGCGTATCCTTCTCACCGGCGGCTGAGGCCGCTGCCGCTGACTTGTCCACGGACATGCGATTGGAATGTGCGTTCTTGTCCTTGGTCTTCTCGCGCCGATGGCCAGAGCTGCCGCGTTTGGTGCCCTGCGGCGTGGATTGACTACCGCTGGAGGATCCCCCTCCGCTGGCATGACCACCGGCATTGCTCTGGCTTCCTCCTCCGCCTCCACTGCCCCCACCTCCGGACGAGGATGAGCCACTGCCGGCGCTGGCGTTGTTCAGATGCTTTTTGCTGCTCCCAGAGGAACTGCCGCTGCCGCTGGAGGAGCTACCGCTGCTTGCGTTGCTCGACGAATTGCTGCCCGCCAGGGAAGACGAATTGGTGGAACTGGAACCGGAGCCCGAGCTGCCATCCTCGTTGGCCGAATTATTGGATCCGGCGCCCAGGGCTCCGTTCTGCTGCTGGTCGGTGGCCTTCACAATCTCGTGCTTGGCCTCCGAGCTCTTGGTGCCCGGCTTGGTGCGCTTGATCTTCATTTTGAGTCCTTTGTCGAGCGTGGCCTGGTGGTCAATGGACATCTTTGCACTCGATTTACCACTGGACGAGCTGGAGCTGCTGCCGCTACCGCTTCCGCCTTGCGAACTCGGCGGCCCACCTGCGCTTGTGTTATTGTTGCTCCCGCTGCCGCTGCTTCCAGTGCCGTTCCCGGAGCTGCTGCTGCTGCTGCTGTTGCTGCCTCCGATGCCGCTTCCACTACCGGTGCTGTTGTTGTTGTTGTTACTTGTGTTGTTGTTGCCGCCGCTGCCGCTGCCCGTTTGCGAGGACATGCCGCCAGCGGAGAATTTAGTTCCCTGCTGACCACTGCCAGCCGTTGTAGCTGCTCCCGCTCCCGCTGGCGAGGATGAGGATGACACTAAGCTGCCGCCCTTGGAGAAGCCGGCAAATGTCGAAGAGGACAATGTGCTGCCAGCTCCAGCTCCCGTCGCACCGTTGTTTCCGTTGCCGTTACCGGCTCCGTTTCCGTTCCCGCTACCACCGCCCAATCCGCTGTGGGATTTCGAGCTGCTGCTGCTGCTGCTGCTGTTCAGTGGACTCGGACTGTTCAGTTGAGCCACCAGTGCGGACTTGTAGCCCTTGGAATTGCTGCTGCTGCTGCTGCTGCCGCCGCCGCCGCTCGAATTGGAGTGATGGTGGTGGTGGTGATGATGCTTCCCCGAGGAAGAGGACGATGAGGAGGACGAAGACGAAGATCCCTTGGCCACCGCGTTCGCACCGCTGTTGGAGGTGGGAGCGCTTGAGGAGGAGGCGTTGGCTCCACCACTGGCCACCGGCTGACGTGTGAACTTAATTGTGGTTGGCGATGTGGCCGACAAATTGCTGTGCAATGTGGTCTTGTGCGATTTGTGCGATGACGCCGCTGCCGCTGAGGATGACGTGGATGAGGCGCCGCCCTTGGATGTCGAGGATGATGAGGAGGAAGTGGATGAGCCTGTGGTTGCCTGCTTGGCATTTAGCGCGGTAGCCTGGTTGCCACCACCCGAAGAATGCGCCGCCGACTTTTCAATGTCCGCGTCTAGGTCGTCCAGGAGCTCTGGTATGCCGCCAATGTTCCACTCGTCCTCGTACTCGAAGTTCGTGTCCTTTGACTCGCTCGAGTTCGAGCTGCTCGACGAGGACAGCGACGACGATGAGGAGTTGCAAGCGGTGCTCTTGCCCGATAGTTCTGCGAAGAGAGAGGAAGAGAAAGAGAGAGAAATTACAGATGAGATCTTTTTGTTTTTTTTTTCTGCTTGCTGAGTAAGAGACTCCCCTTTGATACGGAGCATTGGCGTAAGCAGCAGGGGTTATTTTTATAAATATATTAAGATCTTAATTAATATGTCCAGAATTTAGCATTTTTTTTAAATTCTAAACAGCATATTAAAATTTGAAAAAAATATTTTGTTGTTTTACAATATTCCCCATACGAGCATTAATCCGGCCTAATCCTGTACTGGTCAGTTAGATGTGAAAACGACCCTTGTTTTTATTTTTCTTTACTTTGGCGGATTAGTTTAATGCGGCCGCCCTCTTTCGCGTAATTCCATTAATTTATTCAACAAAAAACCCCTCGAAAGCAAGCCTGACTGCGCCCGTTGTTGGTGGGAAGTGAAAGAGAGGCGTGAGATTTGCCGTTACTTACTCGTGTTCGTGTGCTTCTTGATCGCACTAGAATTGTTGTTGTTGTTGTTGTGGTTGCTCCTCTGATTATTCGCCGCTTGTGTTGTTGCTGCTGCCTTCGATTTGTTATTGAAATTCAGCGCTTGATTCGCTGTTGTCGCCGCGTTTGCGTTTATTGTTGCTGCTCCTGCTGCCGTTGCTGTTGTTGCCGTTGTTGTAGCTGTAGCTGCTCCTGCCGCACTTAAATTAGCTAACAATTTATTATTCTTAATATTGCTTTCCGTTGCTACGTTGCTGCTATTCAGGGCCACCTGCGAATGCAGAAAAAAAGACGAAGAAATCCAAAAAATAAGTTGCATTCGCATTTGTGTGTGTGTGTGTGTGTGTGTGAACGAAGATGTGAGTGCGTGTGCGATGGCGAGTGTGCGTGTGAGGAGTAAGGCAAGAAAAACTCAAATAGAAATTGTAATTTCTTCCGCCGCTTTCGCTCTACCTTTGCCAACTTCTTTTCCATTCCATAACCATATTTAGCTAATAATTATGCGCGTTTATTAAACATATTAAAACCGAACAAAACGAAAACAATAAATAAATAAAGCAACTAATATTTCTCGGACTATTTTGCGCGAGCCTTCCCTCGGCGTCCTTTTTGGTTTGGCAGATGAGACTGAACGGAAAACCAACAAAAAAAAAAAAAGAAGAAAAAGAGCCGGAGAGCAGAGAGCAACCACCGAAAACGGCACACACAAACACACGCACACACACTCAGAAGCGTTTGGCAGACGTGAGGAAGAGCCAGAGAGCGGGAGAGCGGATGAGAGGCGGCAGAGAGACGAAGGCAAATAAACAAAACGCTCTCAGTGTTGGACAACGGAAGACTTGTAAATTACGGAGAGCCTGTGACAACTTTAATTGTTCGCTGATCTCGATTTTGTGCGTTTTTTATTTCACTTTAACTAATAAATCAGTTACCGCCACACGTTTAAGCTACTGTCCCAATAAAGCAATAACAAACAGAGTAGGGAATGTAGTTCACCGTCCAGCTCGTTATCGCTTCCTTCGCTTATCGCACACTGCAAAAGTCTAGTGGCCACTTGAGAAAGCAGCCGAAAAAAAGCGGACAACAAGAGGCGGCACTCGAGTGGCCCGAAATGATGACAATAAAATAATTACGCTCTTATCGCCCACTAAAAACGAGGTATTAGCACAGGGGGTGGCAAACGGGGTGGTGGTGGTGGGCAGGATAAACAGTGTTGCCAACTATTAAACACATCCCACTTAAGTCATAAACACTGGGCAAGAAGGGTGACTAAGAATAGCGCACTAAAAGCAATATATTAAATCTACTTCATGGGTCGTATTATTCTTTGGAATTTAATTTAAATATTTCTGGGAATTTTTTATTTTTTTCGAATATGAGGTTGAGCTTTTTGGGGAATTTTGATGTTTTTTTTAAGATATTCCTAGACAAAGTAGTCATTTTTTTGCCTGAACATTTTTATAAGCTTCTAGTTCTTTAATTCATTAAGGTGGTATTACAAATAATAACAGTTATTCGTAGTAGCAGTAGCTAAATCAATTTAAAATACAAAAAAGGGTCTAAAATGGAGACCCTGAATACCTAAAACTATTCCTTATAAAGGGCTCTAGAATTCTGTACTATAGAATACTGTACTGGTCAACTTTTTAACCCTATAATTGGACACGTTATCTGATTATTATATTTTTTTTTCAATCTCTTTTTTCGTTATGTTTTAATGGTTCAAAAACTTGTTTAAAATTAGTATCTTATATAATACATCTTTAGATCTCTATGCAAAGTACAAGACTACCTACAGACTTTGTGATTTGAAATGGAATGGGAATTGAAGCCCGCTGGCTGAGCTGGCAACTCTGGTGACAAGTCGAGCGGACAGGGTCGGACGTGGGATGTTTTTGTACATAGTTAGATGGCAAAAGAGAAGGTGTGACAATCGCTTACCTTATTCGGGTGGTGGCTAGTGTTCGCCTCGTTACGTCTCATTGACTCCATGCAGACGCAAACGATCGGGCGGCCGCACTGCGCGGGCGGCCCAAAGTACTACCAGTAGTGCCTAGGAACGGGCAGCCGGCGGACACGGTGCTCCTGGTGCGGATGATGGTGCTGCAATTGCTGTCGCGGATGCTAATGCAGAGGTCGCTGCTTTGTGTCTCAGATCGAAGGAACTGCTGCTGCCTCGTGTGGCTTGTCGAGTTATCCAGGCAACAACGCAGGGAGACACAGGGCCTCGGCCCTCGGGCCAAATGGTTCATTTTCAAAACTGCAAATAGACGAAAGAGGAGATTCGTGATGAGTTCGGGATCCGGGGGATATATACTCGAACTTTTTGCTATAATATTCTATATGGAGTACTGGCCCACTCGATCGAGTGCGGCGCGAGATTAGAGACTTGTCGCTCACTCTGTCAAGTGCTCAATTCAATTGCCCCCCTTATCTGCGATCGCCCCAATCGGCGTGTTTGAGGTTAACTATAAAGCATGGAGGCACTGTGATTTACATGCACTCGTTTGGATCATACTATATACGAGCCCGGGGAGGCGGTGGCGAACGGAGATACGGCACCTTAACGACCTGGTAATTAAGGCACTTTTGCACAATTTACTGATACCGATGATAACGATGAAAAACCGGGGGACTCTCTCAAGCCCCACCACCACCAATTCTCCCACCGATCTCAAGTGCCGCCGAATATGGAATATGATTTAAACATGTGCGTGTGCACAGTAGCAGTCGTCGTTCCGATGGCCGATAAGATAACGTCAGCGTCGATGTCGACGTCGCCTTTGGGTTATTCTACAATTCTACGAGTCTCCTATTCTGTGATTCTACGAGACTACGAAAGTTCGGACACGTCTTTACTACCACCCCGAACCGAAAACGTTGACGTCATTGTTGTCAGCTAACTACTTAGCACTTATTTTATTTTCATGCAAATGAACATTAATGCCAGAACAAATGCCCAGCACAGATGTCGGCTAATAGGCTTAGCTTTATACTTTTGTGAGCTTTATACAACGACTATGATGGTAATAACTCAGCGGGTGCTGACAGAAAACCAAGTATTCTATTGGAAATGATTATTAAAATGAATAGTTCAATCTACAAAATGAGTTAAAAGTTACTGGAAAAATTGTGCTTGAAATTTCCAAGTACGAATTCGGTAAAACTCTGGTATATAAGCAAATAGAACTGACGAGGCATGTTTGAAAATATTTTTTTTGATCTTATGATCTATCGAGTCTCGATTTTAGACCAATATTTCGATCATATTATGTACAAATAAAGATATACAATCAATATTATAATATATATTTATATTATAATATATATCTATATTATAGATACAGTAAATATTCTTAATTGCAACATGCTTTTACTGCATTAAATGTCATTTCATCATCAATTACACCCACATTTTCACAAAGAGCATGAAAGGGAAAAAGTCGCATATATTGTCATTCTATAAATATACCTTATTCGACAGGTTTTATGCTCTCCTTTGTCATTTAATTGATTGATTGGTTTGCATGAATCTCTGTTGTTGATTCATTCAGTTTTTTCCGCTGCTGCTTCTCGTTCGAGTTAAAAGCAGCTACAACAATTAAATTTGCATGTGCTTAACATTTTATGATAATTAAGTGGCACAGACGGCAAAACACGCTTTTTGTGTGTGTGGGCCGGGCGTTGGATTTATTTTATATTTTATTTTGTATTAATTTTTTCTTGTGTTGTTTGTTTTTGTTTGTGTCACCCGAGTTATGTTCGCATTTTCATACTGGAAACTTAATTAATTGAGTTGTTGACTGTGCTCGGGGTTCGACAATAAAAGCTGCCCACACATTGCGTATTTTTACAGCCGCATTTAATCTCATCCAAATGCGAATTTTAAGCCCCGGCCAGCCAGACAACAGACAACAGACAGCAGTTCCCATGGCAATCATCTTTTATTTGCCGCTGCTGAGCTGCTGATCTGCTGAAGCCCCTTCACTCGGACACCATTTAATCCGCTATTACGCACTCCACACACACTCCCGTGGACCAGCCATGTGGGTGGCAAAGCGAGTGTGGCAGTGGCATGTGGCATTAACGTGCCAACAAGGGGTTAAGCCCCGAAAAAAAATAACAAAAAATAAATAAAAACCCATCCACTGGATGCTTTTCACAGACGCCGCCGCCGCCGTCGCCGCCAACAAACACGAAGATTGAAACACACCATAATTTAGACAAATCAATAAATTACTAATAGCCCCCGCCGCTACTTCACTCCTGCCTCGTTCGATCGACATTCCACTGAACTCGACCGAGGTCCCAACTCAGCTTGGAGACAGGGAGTGAAGAGGGAGCAGCCGTTGACCAGGTAGACTCAACTGGCGGAGCAAAGCCACAAAGACAGCGCCGGTCATCGTTCAAGTCGTGTTTTAAATTGGGTTTGTGGCCAGCTCGATACTCCAACTCCAACTCCACTCCACTCTTCGATGTACGAAAAAAAAAGATACTTTCCTTCTTGGCAGAGAGATGAGAGAGGGACAAGAGGGGAACCGACAGTGTCTGCTTGTTATGGCCAAAGTCCCTGTCCGCACGTACTAAACATCAGGCAGTACCCAACCCAGCAGAAAACTGGAAAACAGCAGCTGCCAGTGATACCAAATGCGAAACATGAAACTAGCTATCATATAGAATTTGCTTAAATTTATAGATTACAATTTTCATCTTGGTAAGCATTTACTTCTTTTATATTAATTTAAAATCATAATACAAGCTAAAGAACTATTTTTAAAGGCTTAACATTGCAATGCTAGAAGCAATTGTGAATTATTTCGACATTTCACCTATTTCAGGGGGTTTTGAATATACATAAATTCAGCTCTTTTTAAGACATTTTTAAACAATGTTCTCTAATTTCTTTATATTATAATAATATCTAATTTAGTGATATTATTTCCTAGTTTTTAATTAAAAAAATATTAATTTCTTCTTCAAAATAAGTTTGACTTACAAAACCTTTGTTTTGTGTAATACCAAATAGGCTTACAAAAAAGCCATTTAACCAACTCTTACTGATACCAACTTTAGCGAGAAAACATGAAATGGCCAAGATGATGAAGAAGCCGAGAAGATGCAGAGTAAGAACAAGGGGCTGGTAGAGTTTGAAGATTTACGGCAACATCGTCGGAAACATTGGCCGCCGTTCAGATTGTTCAGATCGCTTGGATTCATCGTCATCATCTTGGTTTTCTTTTTTGTTTTTTTGTTGTTTCACAAGATTGTTGTTGTTGTTGTTGTACAAGATTGATCCTCTGCGGTTGCTAAATGAACGCCTCCGGGGAGTTGCCAGTGCGCTTTTATTAGCGTTTTTGATCCAGAATGGGATCGTAACCGCAGCAGCATCAGCATCAGCCGCCAAGCGGAAAAAAAATAAAGAAAAAGGGAAATACTAAACTCCAAAAGCAGACACACACGCAGGCACAGTTGTGAACAGAAAAGTAGTTCTATATTGAATTTATAGCTTGGAAATGGTATATAAAAAAAGATCTAAAACCAAATGTAGATTGAAAATAAAATGTTGTGTTGTTAAATATATAAAAAAAAGGATTTTATAAGAGTTGGTTACTACATCTTTGAACTGTATTGTTTATACAAAAAAATTACATACAGAAATTGAGCTTCGCTAATAACTCTTCCCGTTCGCTCCGTTCTGATTCGGCTCGAATCGCGATAATTTGATTTTCCCCAACAACAACAACAACTCATGACCACAGAACGAACGCAAAGCAACGCGATTTGATTGCGTTGGCGGCGGCTGTTTAGGCTCAACACGCTCGCAGCAACGGCGGCGGTGGCTCGGCTCGGCGTTCAATTAAATTAAGTGCAGCAGCGGATTCCCTTTTCGTTTTTTTCTTGCTTTTATTTTTCCCCCCTTTGTTTTTTATTATTATTTCTTTTTCTTATGTTTGTGGCATGCCACACCACCACCACCACCACCACAAGAGATGCTGGCTGCTCTCAAGTGGCGATCATGCCACTTAGGCAACGGTCTGAAAACGAGCCTTGGCTGGGAAACACTCGTGCTCGATCGAGCTCAGACCTAGAAGAAGGGAGTGGAGATCCCAAAATCGGGGGTAGTAGACACATTCAATTGCTTTTTCAATATATATTGATCACTTGAGAGTGTGAGTGTGTGTGTTGCGTTCCCTTTTTGTCCATTGATAGTGCCAAAGGAATTTATGACTTCATTCCCTCAACAGATCTTTTGTTCGTGTCACCAGCAATTTGCTGTCCTCAATTACGAGTGGTTCTCTTTTGTGGATCTTGGGCTCTAATGAGTTACAAACGAGCAGAAGAAGGGACGATGGTTCAAAAAGGAATCGATAGCAATCGATCTTTATCTTTTTAATCCCTTTATAGGTCATAACTTGGGTGCTATAAGGATGAATGAGATGGGATTTCTTTTAAAACTGAAACTAGGGGCCTTAAAAACTACATCTTTCATTTATAGTTTACATTACAATCTACAAATAATATAAAATATTGGTATAAAACTATCATTGAGTACTTTAAAATTCAAACAAGGGACTTTAAAGACTATATCTATAATTTATAGTTTTATTACAATCTAGAAATATTGTAAAATATTAATATAAAACTAGCATAGCGTGCTTTTTAAATAACAACCTGTAAATAACAACCTGATAATGGTCAAAACATGCTGACAACATTCAGGTAGTAATAATGGAATAAAATTTCCGCTATATAAGCCAAAAAATAATTTTCATTTGATCACAATTTAAACAAGATGTCAAATCTTCCGTTGCTGTCAATCTCCGGAGGACTATGGCTGATCCTTCTTATAGCTTGTAACTGCAGTGCCAAGGTAAGTAGTCCCTATTTATTTGGCTATAAATGTAGCCTTATTTTTTTAATCCACAGCGCAAGTGGGACTATGAGCCCTTGTCCATCAATACCTATACTTCGGACGAAAGTAAGTTAAATATAGTGGCAAAGGTCGAAAGAGTGGCGAGGGGTGAGTTTGCAATTACGGCCACAATTGATTTCAAATATGACGTGGATAACACTACCAAGGTAAGTTTCTATGTAATAACGTTGCAGTTTTAACTTAAGTTTATATATAAATATTTTTCAGGTGGAGGCAGTGGGCCACCGAAGTAGCTCTGGTGCTGAAAGCGACTATAAGCTGATCCCGTTCAATATCCCTAAGCAACCCTGGATGGATTTCATGAACTCTCACTACAAGGACGTGGTAATACCTAATCTGGGCAAGTGCTCGAATATTATTCAGTTTGAGGGCAAGTTCGATGGAAACTGGCCCCAGCAGGTGTACACTCTGGACAAGTGCGTGGCCGATAGCGATGGCTTCCCGGAGATGGTGCCCGAGGGCTTCTATAGGGTCAACTTCACCGTGACGAGTCCTGTGGACTGGGGATTCGTGTTAGTCGTCAAGATTTCCACCAAACTAATGTGATCTCGACTTGGAATACTATCATTTCCTTATCCACAATATCAAATATTGCAAAGATATATGTAGCGTGTAGACAAAAATTATCGGAATTTTATATTAGTTAATAAAAGCTGCATCATAAACATGGAATTTTTTATAAAGTTTTTTTTTATATAAATCTTTAAGGAATTTCTAAAAAAATGCTAGGGTAAATTTTTGGGTTTTTCGGAAGGTTTTGTCGATTAAAGGTACCCAGATTATTTAACTTTTTTCTTGGAACAGTAATATGTCCAAAATAAATAAATTAATACACAAGGTCTTTCCTAAAACTATTTTTATTTTAGTAGTAAGTTAGTTGGAGGAATCTTTTTTCATTAAAATATAAAAATAATAATCTCAAATAACTTCCTCCTAATATTTATGTTATTTTATCGTACATTTAAATCTGGGACTTGTTAGTAATAACAATAATTGTTTAGCTGCACGTTAAAATGCTTTGGAATGTTATGTTAAATGGTTATCAAAAACATATCATTTTAATTCTTTGCCAAGCACGATTAATCCGTGAGATTGGATAAATTACATGCTCCATGTACAGATATATAAGCCAGCACCAAGCACTGTCACACATTTATAGGAGGATATTGAGGAAGATGCGATACTCGATCGGAGTCTGGATTCTGCTTTTCGCAATCTCATTAACCCAGGCAGCTGTGAGTTAGCTAAAAAAAAGAGAAGTTGACCACGTCTAATTGTTATTTTTTTTAGCGCAAATGGGATTATGAGCCTATATCCTTGGTTACCACCACTTCGGATCCCAGCAAGCTGAGTTTTGAGGCCAAAATCGAACGTTTAGGACGCGGAGACTTTGGATTATCGGGAACCCTCGAGTGGAAATATGATGCAAATGAAGAAACAATGGTAGGTAATCGATAAAGCATTCCATAGCTGATCATAGATCAAACTTTGAAATATATCACAGGTGGAGGCCTATGCTTATCGCAGTAGTTCGGGAGACGAAAGTGACTACAAGCTGCTGCCTTGGACAATTCCAAAGCAGCGTTTCTACGACTATCTGGACACCTATTACAAGGATGTGATCATAAAGAACTTGGGATACTGCTCGAATTTACCGGATTTTGGGGAAAAATTCAAGCCACCCTTCCCACAGAACACCTATAAGCTCAATAAATGCAAGGTCGATGGCGACGGACTGCCCGAAATCGCACCGCCCGGATTCTACAAGATCATCTTCACTAAATCTGGACCCGGTCAACCCACTTGGGGTTTCACGGCTGTATTTAAGCTGACAAATAAATTGTTTTAGGACCTGTATTTGTATATCAAAGAAAACTAAACGTTTATGGATTTGTTTTTAAATAAATATTTGATATAGATTCGCATGTAATTGCTTTTATTTAGTTATTATAATTTTTTTAGAAAAAATATTAAATTGATATTATAAATTAAAAGAAATAATTAGACCTATATATTGGACACAAGTAAAATTTTTCCTGCCACGTGTATATAATTATACCATAAATTATTCATTTTTAATGATATTTTGGTATGTTAACAAGTTGTTTATTATTAAACATCCCCAAATATCCATGTAAGCACTATTATTTGGGTTGTTTTTTATAAAATTAGAACATTTTAATATAGTTGTTACATAATACTTTCGTGCAACATTGCTCTCTGTACACCGGTATAAATATCCAGCGGCAGTTGCCACTATCAATCAGTTATATCAAATCTGTTATAGAAACTGAACCAATGTTTTCTTTCTGCTTATTCGCCAGAGTCCTTTTGGGAGTCCTGCTCATGCACAGCTGTAGAGCAGCGGTATGTAAGCCACTATTTCCCTGATAAATTTGTATTTGTTTGTTTCAAATAGCGCAAATGGGATTACGAACCTATGTCGCTCTCGAGCACCACCACGGATCCCAGCAAGATCTTGATTAAGACCAAAATTGACCGCATAGGACGAGGAGAGTTTGCGATTTCCGCCACCGCCATGTTTAATTACACTACAACCGAAGAGACCATGGTGGGTGGAATTTATTAGCTAATTCATTAATTTCTTAATTATTTGAAATCCTTTTCAGGTTGAATGTTTTGTATACAGAAGCTCTTCGGGAGCCGAAGCCGATTACAAGATCCTTCCATATGCAATTCCGAGACAAAGCTTCTATGATCACCTCAACACCTACTACAAGGATGTGACCATGAGAGTGTTCCAAAACTGTTCAGATTTTCCATATTTCGAGGGTAAATTTCAGCCACCGTTTCCCAGAAAGACATTCGTGGCCGAAAAATGCATGCTTGGAGACGACGATAGGCTGCCAGAGATTTGTCCACCGGGATTTTATAAGATTGTATTCAAGTGCTTTGGAGAAAACCAACCATCATGGAGTTTTACTGCAGTTTTTAAACTGAAACCTAAACTTTATTAATTCATTAAGAAGCAGAGGTGTGAGTTTTTTTATATCTTAACCATTTTTTTTTTTCTTGTTGTAAGAAAAATATTTTAATAAATTGAATGTATTAAATATATAATTTTTGTAATAAATTAATTTTAGTTTTTAAATTATTTGATTAAGAGGCGATACTTGTACAGTATTCATGTGGCTTCGGCACACTTTAGCAGAATGACTATTTGGCTAAATATATCCTTCTTATAAACGAATGAATCTAATTATCCCAAAAATTAATTACCTTTTTAAACTACTTTTTTTGCTTGTAAACAGCTTTTTAAATATTAACATTTAAATGCATGCAAACAGTAATCGCTTTACATTCTACATTGTAGAACATATTTTGATTATAATCTCGTGCTTCATTGTACTCTATAAACCAGTATAAATATAAAGCTACAGTTGTCATTATCTATCAAGTTTATAACTGGCCAAATGTATTCTCAGTACTTTTCCGCCAGAGTTCTCTTGGGAATCCTGCTGATGCACAGCTGTAGGGCAGCGGTATGTCAACTAATTTATTTCAAAAAAATATTAATATTCAATATTAAATATAGCGCAAATGGGACTATGAACCTTTATCGATCACAAGCGCCACCTCGGATCCCGACCAAATGAAGCTAGTGACCAAAATTGATCGCATAGGACGAGGAGATTTTGCAGTATCTGCCACGGTCGAATGGAAATACACAACGGATGAAACTACCATGGTTAGCAAATCACTTTATTTTTAATGAATAATAAATCTTTAACATAAATATAAACCTTTTCCAGGTGGAGGCAGTTGTGTACAGAAGCACTTCGGGAGCCGAGGCTGATTACAAACTCCTGCCTTGGTCGATTCCGAAGCAACCCTTTTATGATTACCTTGACAACTACTACAAGGATGTGATCATGAAGATCTTCAGTCATTGTTCAAATCTTCCACAATTTGAGGGCAAATTCCAGCCGCCTTGGCCTGTCCAGACCTATGTGGCAGATAAATGCGTCCTTGGAGACGGCGATGGACTGCCGGAGATGGCTCCACCTGGATTCTACAAGATCATTTTTAACTTTACCGGAATTGATCAGCCCTCATGGGAAGTTGTTGCAGTTTTTAAATTGAAAACCAAAATGTTTTAATTTGTAAGGAAAAATAATGAAAATATAATAAACTTATTCTCTCAAAAGGGGGTTGAAATATTAATATTATTCACTTAGATACTGTTTTAATATATATTCTTTAATGGCTGAAATCAGAGATCGGCTCTAATCGGCCTTTGATGTTATAGGAAATACATTCATGTGGCTTCGGCCTGCATATGACACCATTTCCTTGGTAATAAAGAGATTTTGAGTAAAAATAAACCCCATTTTAGAGTTACATATTTATTAGTTTAAGACTGATATATTTTTATCCAATTAAAATTATGAATTCCTACTTTCTTCTTATATTTAGCCCCCCAGGAAGTCAAACTTTTGATTCACAAAAATTCAATAGTGGCATGGAAAATAGCCAAAGAAATAAGTATAGCTTCCATTAACTGCTTTGAAAATAAACCCAAACTAAGATCAAATGTATAATTCGACGCATTTTATTAATTTTATATATACTTTTCTAGAAAACAATAACCAATTAATTATTCATAAATTTCTAAACGACTTTTACTAGTTTTTGGCACGCTAAACCTTGATCGCAATTTCCATACATTATTATATAAGTTATACAAGCAGTAGACGTAATAATGTCGTGCAATTAACCGCCGCTATTTGCTATATAAGCCACCCACCGATCGAAAGTGGAATCAAGTATAATTTTGGACAAATGTTTAACCGCTGCTCGCTGCTGCTTTTTATCGCCGGACTTTGGTTGGGACTCCTGCTGATCCCCAGCTGTAATGCAGGAGTATGTCAGGATAAACTGTATGAAGATATTGGGATTTATTCGAATATTTTCTATTCATGACAGCGAAATTGGGATTATGAGCCCATTTCCCTGAAATCCTTTACCTCCGATGAGAAGCTCCTGAAGATTCAGACAAAGGTCGATCGTCTGGGACGTGCCGATTTTGCCTTCTCTATGACATTGGATTGGAACTACGATGTGGATAATACCACGATGGTACGTCCTGTTGACCTGACTTTATAATAATGATAACAAAAACTCATTTTCTTGGACAGGTTGAAGGAGATGCTTATCACTGCACTTCCGGTGACGAAAGCGACTACAAACTGATGCCCTGGTCCGTGCCACTGCAACCCTATGCCGACTATATAAACGGCTTCTATCGGGATGCCTTCATCAAAAACGTGGGCCACTGCTCCAATTTTCCCAAATTTGATGGAGACTTTGTGCCTCCATGGCCACGAGGAGTGTACAAACTGGACAAGTGTGTGGCCAATGGCGAGGGACTACCAGAAATAGCGCCCGAAGGTTACTACAAAATCGTGTACAAGACCACCGGTGAAGTCGAGTGGGGCTTCACCCTGATCATAAGGGTCTCACACAAGGTTATTTAACCAAAAAGGATAAATCTAAGAACATATTTTTCAATTGTAAAGCATTTTGCAAGAATATTGAAACATTTATTAATTTAATTATATTAGAGTATTTGTTTTATTGCATGTCAAGTGGCCATAATTGGTAAAATAAATTGATTATTAATCTAATTTGTTGTGTTTGATTTTAGACGAAGAATGAACCATATTCTTAAAAAGTATCCTGTTTACCAAATTCTCTATAAGAAAATATACATTAATGAGAAATTTTAATTGTTGTGATAAAAAATTACAGCAACAATTAGCTTTGCTAATTAAATTTAACATTTATTTTTACATTGACGAGCTTGTACAGCAGATCATGTAGATCAGCAATGTTTACTAGACTTTGCAGATAAAAAACTAACACGGTTTACCTAATCCGGTTCCATTAATTATCAAAATATTGTTAACATTTTACATAATTTATAAATGTAAACAATATTGCCGTGCCGGAAATCATATTGACTAATAAACGTGACCCAGCCACTATAAAATATTGCAACCTTCAACAAAAATCGACAATTGCTCTAGCAATGTATTCCTCTAAAGTTCCTTCGCTTCTGTCCGTGCTGATTTTAGTCTACCTGTACGAGGCTTGTGCTGGGAAGGTAAGACTGACTGTCCTTGACTTGCTCAATAAAATAAAAAATATAAAAAAAATTTGTTTTTTTCACAGCAAAACTGGGACTGCAAACCCCTATCGATAGCCGGCGAGACAACTAACCCGAGTGCCATGGACATGGATATGCGAATCGAGCGCGTTGGCCGAGGGGAATTCTATTTCTCGGGCACTTTCTTTTGGAACATCGATCTCGATGACAGTGTACTGGTAAGTAATCGATTAATTATCTTTTAAAACTTTCTATTAACTCAGAAACCCAATTCAGGTTGAGATGCGTATACTAAGAAGTCATTCCGGCAGTGAGGCTGATTACAAGCTAACTCCTTGGTCCATTCCACAACAGACCTTCATCGAATACATCGACACCTTCTACAAGGACCTGCTAATGGCCAATCTTGGCGATTGTACCGATTTGCCAAGGTATGACTCCGGATATGTACCGCCCTGGCCGAAGGCTACCTTCAATTTCACCCGCTGCGGCATCAAAGGCGATGGATTGCCGGAAGTGTTGATGGAGGGCTTCTATAAGGTTCAAGCCATCATCACCGCCTTGCCAACTGTTCAGCAAAATATTACCGTGATTATTCGGGTCACGTTAAAGATGTATTGAATTCTGGACAAATTACAATCTGAGAATTCTGCCCCTGTCTATGGCTTTTTCGTTTTGCTTTGGGGCATTCCCAAGGTGCGAACCGAATTCCAGCTGCGACGAGATCGTCATAAAGTCCGCTTAAGTCAGGGACCAACAAATGAGGCTGGCCTGGCCAGGTAGAAATCGCTTAGAGCCAGCTGACGTCGGCCAGGCAGGCAGGCAGGCAGTTGGCAGTTGGAGTGTGAAATTGGCAAGACATGTTTGGAAACTGTTGTGGTAAAAAAGTGTTGCAGGGAAGGTGAGAGACAGTGAGAGATTGCGGGGAACACCAGGGAAAAATTACACAAAGTGTCGCCTGCACAGGGAAAAATGCCCATAAATATAATACTTATATTCCACTATATAATTATTGTTTTTTTTTAAGAAAAGTAATCACAAATAACTTGTATAAATTATGATTTATTTTAAAGCTTGTTTATTTTTTTTCACTGTGCAATTTTCCCCTCGTTTTTTTCCCCCCTTTTGAAAATACATTTCGAGTTGCACTTCAAGTGAAAACTCTGCACAGTTGCCTCGGCTAATTTATTGCAAATTGTTAAAAGCTACAACGACGAAGGCGACGCTGCTGCTGGCTGTCAACTGATGACAGCCGCCTGCCGCCACCCCTTGGTCCCCTATATTTGTGACCGCTGCTGCTGCTGCTGCTGCTGCTGCTGCTGCTGCTGTGTTTTCCCCCATTTTTAGTATGCTTCGGTTGCTGTCTGGGGGAAAAATGCGGTTTAGAGTGAACCAGATTCGCATGGAAATCGATGCAAACTACACGGCAGCGCAATAAAGTCACAGATCTACCAAGAGCTTTATTTAAAGCGTTATTGAGGGGAAACTCCTCAACAGCTTAAACAGAGTTTATTGTTTTCAATTTAAGCTTTAATAGCTGCAAATATAACCTCCCCTAAATAGAATCCCACAAAAGAAAGTTTATTATTATTTTGTCCCATTAAATCATCTATATTTTATTATCTTTCATCGTTTGATACAATACATCAGATACAATTAAAACTCAAAGCACATGATTGAGTTACGATCGAATGTAAAAATGTTTATTTTGCATTACAAACGAGATGGCAATCAAACAAGGTTTTAAAAGCCAATTAATTTGCTGCAACGAAACTCGGCTCACCCTGATTAGCATATGGCAACAGCAGCAGCAGAAAACAACAACAAAAACAAGCAATTTGCATTTAGCCACCATCCATCTAACTCACACGATTCCCAGTCCCACACACCCCTCTCCTCCGGAATCTCGCCGTGCCTGTCTCATCAGTTTGGCTTGAACATTTTGCGGCATTGACAATATCAAATTGTTATCTGGCATAAAATAATTACAACGTTTTAATGCAGACAAAATAGTTGTCGTCGGTCGATGGTTGTTGGTGTTGGTGTTGTTTCTGTTGGTGTTGTTGGTTTTGTTGGTGTGTCTATTGGTGTTGTTGTTGTTTCTGTTGGTGTTGCTGCCTGTCGCTCGATGGCTGCATTGATATCATCGTTGTTGTTGTTGCTGTTTGCTGCCAAAGTTTAGCTGCCAATTTGAGTGCCAATAAAAGCGCGTGTGCGACAGCAAAGAGATTTCATTTTCAGCGAGCAGTGAACAGCGAACAGCCAACAGCTAACATCAGACAGCGAACAACCATGGCTATATAGTTTGCCGTGGTCGGTGGTTGCCAGTGTTGCTGCTGCTGGTGTGCTAATTAACCAAAAACGCAGCCAATTAGTTGGACTAACACGGAAAAGTTTCAGTTCCATGGAACTGGAAGGGGAAGAAATAATACACAGAGAAAATCCTTTCAATAATATCATCTTAAGTATAACCTTTGGCTTATATGAACCCCATGTAAGATGACTGAAGGCTTACGTCTTAAAATAAGCTAGAAGCAGAGGGATTACATTTCCACGGAAGTTCTATCAGCGACCAAGGGAGACACGCTGTAAGAGAAATGGCGCCCAACGCGGGGCAAGAGAAAATGCAGGTTTTAACATGTTTGTTTGCCCTTTTTCTAATAGACTTTTATTAGCTATTCTCACTCAAGTATAACAAATATTTTAAAGCCCTATGCCCTTCAGAAAATCCTAAAAAATTTATATTATACAAGTTTATAGCTTTATTTTATGTTATAATTAATTTGCAAAATACATTAGGTAATATATTTTTACCTCTGTATATAATTTCCACAAATAAGCTCAATTGATGGTCTATTTTTGTGCGATTTCGCAAATAATATTACCGGCCACTAGTTCAGCAAATCAACATGGAAAGCCAATTATTTAGATAGCCGGGTAGATAAACTTTGGTGGGTAATTATTGAAAAGTTACTGATAATACGCCTTGTTATAACGAGATGATGAAATTCGGTATACTTTAGCGCATACAATATAAAAGTTGCTCACAAATTTACCCAAAAAAAAAAACCTGACCAATTATCTCAGGGATTTATACCCTACACTTTATTATCATCACTTTTTAATGAGTTCACTGGAAACGATTGAAGTCAATTAAATCATAAAAAGCCAAATGGAACTAGTTATAAAATATAGCTTTCAGTTTTATTCGAGTTTTAATGTTTTTAATATAAATAAAGTTACTTAAGCTGGTATTTTAAGGCACCTCATCATCATTTCCGTTAATCCATTGATTAAAATACGAGATATTCTCTTTAATTTTCAATCTTAAATTCTACTTAAATTTTCAGACGAACCAAGATATAGCCAGTGATTGAAAATTTGCGAAATGAACAGCATTAAAATGAGGCAGGCAAAGGTTAAATTATGTCTGCATCCACAGAGATGCGGCTGTAATAAACAAACAAGAGCGGGGACTCCAAAAGGGGGGGTATAGAAGATAGTCAGTCAGAATGCAAAGCTTGTTAAAATTCATGTAATGCATTAACAGAGAACAACAACCACAAATTACACACACACACAGAGACAGAGAGGAGGCCTGAGTCAAAAGGCCGACGGGCTGCAATGAAAAGGCAATTAAAGCGCAGCAGGTTGAGGGGAGAGCAGGGGCAGCGGAGGAGGGGCTGGGTTTCCACCAGGGAAGGGGATAATGCTGCTGCTGCCGCTGCTGCCGCTGCTGCTGCTGTTGCCGTTGCAGCAATCAATTGCATGCTTCAATGGACAAATATACGAGCATAGACAAGTGGAGAGCCAACTCAGATAGACATGGCCGATACGGACGCCAAAGCAAATGCGTTCGCTCAACTACAGTGAAGCTTTGATAGCGCATACTTGACAGGCGGTATATTAATACGGTTTCGCTCTCAAGACATTAAAATTAAATATGTAGCCTCTGTCCCTTGTACTTCCCAGAGAAAATTCCCTTGTACTTTCCAGATAAAAATTCTATCTTAGAGTGTAGCAATTCTCTTTTGCTTTGCTAGTGCATTGCAGGCAAAGCTTAAAAGAGAATATGAGCAGAACTGGGGCACACAGGCACATTTACTCAATTTGAGAGGCAAATCCTATTAATGTTCAAATAATATTACCCCTCAAATTAAATTATTTTCGTAAATAATTTCCTACATTACATTCTTTAACGTTGCATTTAGAGACGTCCCACTGTATCTGCGTTTGTGCATCTGTGTATTGGCATCTGCGTCTGTGAGTTGTCCACGGCAGACACCCGTGGGACGGACGGCAAGCGACTAGATGGACTCAACTAGATAAAAACCTTAGTTGGCTTGGCTTGGTACCCGGCCAAAAAGGGGAATAGACATAGAGAGGAACGGGGCTTGAAGGAGGTGGCGGAAAACCAAGTTGGGATTGGGTGTTCGGTGCTGGGAGCTCCAACCGTCTGCATCTTCATTCGCCTCCTTCGACGGCGGCAGTCAAGTGGAACGGCACAAAAACTTGTTAACTTTTTTCGCTACAAAAGGTCCGGAGAGTGCCAAGTTGAGTCAATCAACCTGGCAACCTGCTCCCTCCCTCCTTCCTTGCCCTCTCGCCCCGCTGCGCTCACTTGGCAGCAATTAATCAAAGGAGAGACCCCGCGCTTCGAAGTGCAAGTCCGAATCCGAACCCAGAGCTGCAGGCTTTATTAGTGCAATCAAGTCATTTACCTGCGCAAAACGTTTAATTATCACTTTTCGGGGCGGCAATTAGCAATTAGCAGACAAATTTTTGCACCTGCCACGCCCCCAGCAGGCAGCCTCCATCTATCTTGCGATACTCTTTCGGGGCACTCGCCCAAAGCCGTATATCTCGGCGTATAGTGGACTAATCGCGGCCAGAAGCTGGTGGGCGGAGGCGTAGACGGTGTCACAGTTGGCCACCTCATCGGCCACCTTATCAAAGTCATAGGCCACGATCCGATAGCCATTAAGACTCAGTTCCACGCAATAGATGACCTGCTCCAGGGTGCGAATATTAATGTAGGCCACCCAGCGGCTGTGCGGCAGGAACTCGGCCACGATCAGGTGGTCCGCAAAGTCCTGGCACGTGTCCACCATCTGTTGGGCGTCGCGATGGGCGTGGAAATCGCACTCATCTATCTGGACAAGAGCCATTTTTAGGGAGCTTCAGGGGCTAAAATTTTGACTTAACAAGCTAGGGGACCTGGATTGATACTACTTTAACTTTACTCTTTACTTTTTTCTACATTTTAGATTACAGAGAAACTTAAACAGTCGTGAAAAAAACAAGAAAAAATATATTCCAAATTAAAGTGTATCCCAAGCTTCCAATCTGAGAAGTGTAGCATTATTCCCTTCTTGTTTTCAAGACATTTTTCCGTATTATGCATCCGCTTAACTCCGCCTGCCAAGCCCCTTCCCTTATCTCCCTTGACTTCCTCAACTCGGGCACCGGGCTCAAGTGCTTCGGGTCCTCGGGGTCTTATATTCCTCCAATGCCGCTGCTGGAGAACAAAAAGGACAAAAGCAAAGAGTCTCGGCTCAGACTCATGACAATCGACTGGAGAGTGAACGGAGAACGGGGCAGGGGGTCGGGTGTCGGGGATAGGGGATAAGGGGTAGCCTGACTTGGTGTGATTTGGCAGCACATCCACAGCCACATGCAGAGCCACATTCACATTCACATTCACATCCACAATCACCGGCAGCGGCAGCATCTTTTCCCTTACTTTTTGCTGATGAAGTTGAACAATTTGAGATACGAGCAGCGAAGGAAGGTAACCGCACAGAATGAGACGGGGCATGGCTAAAGGAAAGAGATGGGTTAGCCAAAGGACGGAACGGACAGCAAGGGACGGACAACGGACAGCGGACGGAGGACAGAGGACGGAGGATGGAGGACAGAGGACTGAGGAACGTTCATTTAGTTGCCCATGGCCATGGCAGGCAAACGTTTTCTGGCCCCGGCTACCAGGCAAAAGTTCCTGCTCTGCTCTGCTGCTCCATCTTCTGAATCTTTCCGCCAGCAGCATCTTCCCTCCGTTCGCCAACTCTCCTTCTCCCCTCCCCCCCGCCAAACAATCAAGATGCTAAAAATGAAAAACTTTTTGCGACACACACGCAAATTTTTCTTCAATTTTCCTTTTACTACCGCCTAAATAGTTGATGAATTATGCGACAGCTGCTGGGCGGGAAAAGTTGCGGAAAATTTTTATTTTAGCACGCAGAAAAATATTAAAACTTTCATCATTAAATCAGATAAGATAATATTATAAAGTGATTTAATGTTTAGAATATCCTGGGGAAAAAATCATTTGGAAATCGAGTTTCTAGAGATCTTTTAAGTAGTTTTCTTCACTTAAATTGATTATTTTTCGTCCTAAGAAACAGATTTCTTCTAAATTTGTTATCTTAAGAACTGAAATATAGCCCAAAACAAATCTATATTATAAATCTTTCTAAAAAATGGCATAAGAATGATATTTTGGGTTCCTCAAACACAGTTCTCTTTATAACCCTAACCCATAGTGCTTTACTATTAAGAATTTTTATTTATAAATATTTAAGATTTAATACTGGAATGCATCTTGTGGTATTTTCTCACTGTATGCACAAAAGTTCAGTTTCAATTTACTTTAATTGCGCTGACAGTTTACGATCTCCCCTCTCCCATCCATCTCCCTCGCACGACGGCAATCAAAAGGAATAAATGAGTGAGCGGATGAGACGGCGGACAATGAGTGGAAGGGAAGGTTTCGGCATCGGGAGTAAGTGCATGACCATAATCCGACTTTAACTCTTTCACCGTTTCCCTGCCTGCCCTGGAGTGCACAGTGAAAAAGGATGCATGTTTCTTGGGATTATTTCGAGGACAAGACGATGAATCAATGACTTTATATCATAGAAAAACCCTTTTAAATAATTCTCGAAAATTTAAATTAAAGGTAATAATTTTAGTTACCTTTTTTGCCTTATTAAAAGCGAATATCAAATATAAAATAAATACTAATAGATTTAAAGTTTAAACCCCAAAATCTCTTAAAATTTTCCCTGTGCACCTTTCTACTTCTCCCTCACTCACAATATCCGAACCTCTCTTACTCCGCCAACAACAATTGTCGGAGATTTATGAACGCCCCTTGCGCTTTAAATTGAATTCAATATTTTGCAAGCGCTGCAAGCCAAAAGGCAACAGCAACAGCAACAACAACGACGCCAAATTGTAAACAACAAAGTTTTTTGTGTCCCGTTGACAGTTGCAGTTTTTTTTTTTTCGTTTTCTTGTGGCAATTGCACATTTCATGGCTTTCTTTTTTCGCGCTGAAATTGATTTTTTTCCTTTTACCTACATTATTTTTCCTCGCTTCGTTTTCGCCTCACTATTATCAGCAGTGTTTATTTGTTCGCGCGAGGTGTGAAAGGCGTTGAGTGGGTGTGTGCCGGCAATTGAGCTGTTTTCAGTTATTTTGCCCGGCTTTGCACAGTCACCAGTTACCGGTGCTATAGGCCAACATTTAGAATTCTTACCTGCAACGACAGAGAGAGAGAGAGAGAGAGGAAATATGGAATTAGTGGAAAATTAAGGAGATTATTTCAGACAGGTTTCATGAACTGTGCATATTTAAGAGCTTGCTAAGTGGCTTTGGGATTCAAATTTATTAATTATGCGAGAGGACTTACAGCAAGATGACTTAAAAGATTAATAAGGCTTTTTGAAACGGCTTAGTTGTGACTACATTAAAGCGGGATCGTGTTTTTTTTGGTTGTTTAATATTTTGTGGCTGTAAATATTTATTTAAATATCTAACATTTTAGTTTGGAGATTACTGGGTAGTTTCTTTTCTTGTGTGTTTCCATATAAAATGTTCATGGATATTTACGTAGTTTATTGTTACTTTACTGTTCATCTTTAAAATTAAAAAATTAAAAGGTAAAGAAGTGGAGAGCCATAAGTGCAAGATTTTTATTCCTTACTGTTGCTCCCTTTAAAGGTAAATCTTATTTATATTCTATCTGAAATGTCTAGGATAGTATAGCAACAGCGTAGAATAGGGATTAAAGTTACATTAAAAACACCAGCAATTTAAACAACACCATAAACTTCAACAACAATTGCAACACCAACGACACCAACATTAACTTTGACTCTAACCGCTCAAGCGACATGAAGTATACCAGCAATCCAGCTAGAAAACATGCAACATCACCAACAGCATCCAGAGCAACATTAACACCAACATCAGCAGCACCAACGAATACAACAACACCAACAAACACAACAACAAGCCCAGTCCCCACGCTACAAATTCAAAATGTTTTCGTTTGAGTGAGCACCAAAACAACAACAACAACATCAACAGCAAAAGCGTCTCGAACAACAACGACAACTGTCGACACGGTGAGATGGCTACGTTGTTTCAACAGTTGTTGTTGTTGCTATTTTCGCCGCCAGGGCGCTACATTTTGTTGTTGTTTCACTTCTCTTTCTTTCTTTCTTTCTTTCTTTAGTTGGTTGTTGTTGCTGTCGTATTTTTTCACATGTTGTTGTAGTTGTTGGTGTTGCCTCTTCTCTGCGCCAGTCAATTCAATTTGAAGCCATTTAGCATCAATTTGCAGTAATTTGACGTATAAATTATGTCAAATTGCCGAGCAGCTTGTCATTGGGTGTATTTCGTTGTTGTTGCTGGTTTCAACCTTAATGTTGTTGCTGCCGCTTTTGTTGCTATTGGTGTTGTTGTTAATGTTGTTGTTGTTGTTGTTGCTGTTCTCACTCCGTCAGTCCGCTCGTTTTCGGTTCCTTTGTTGTTGCTTTTGCACCTTTTTTTTTTTTTGTATTTTTACCCTCCGATTTTCGTTGTTATTGTGAGAGATTGTGTGTGCCCGCCAGGTAAAAACGAGAAGGTAAGGTAAGGTATAAGGAGTGGAGAGAGGGCCCGGCATCATCATCAAGTCCCAGTTGCCAGTTAACCCTCCAAACCCTTCGTCCTTCCCTCTAAAAAAAAAAACAACCATTGTGTGACTCGGTCGTTCCATCTCTCTTACACGGCAAATAAAATTTTGTACTTATGGGAAAATTAGAGAAAGTCTCATTGTTTAACTATGTAAATGTTTTTTTTACTGTCGATGACTCGGCTATTTATTGATCACTCCCATTGAACTGTTAATATTTAATATATGGAAACCAAATCATTTAATTCATTTTAACTAGTTTAAAAAAGCCAAACTTATACTTCGGTTTGATTACTAATATTCCCAGTTTCCAACCTTTAATTATTAGATAATGATCTCTACCTAATAGTAATAACTTCAGCTTAGATATTTAAAAAGGGGACTAAATATGTAACAAATCTCAAACCAGATAATCACACCTAGAATTCTTTCAGTGTTTATTCCCCTCCAGTCTTCCTCTTTTACTAAGGCACGTTCGGCAGTGTGTGAATTTTATTTTCGCTTGTCGACACAAAAGAATTTCACTTAATACTCAAGCCAACAGAGAGACACACACATGGAAAAGGGTCCAGAGCAGAGGTTGAGCAGTAAAAAGTGCCTCATAAAGCCGATATATAAACTAATACCAGCAGGGGTAGGGGGGAAGGAGACGAAAGGGCGAAACAGGCGAAGGCTGAAAAAGAGGGGCAACAATTTTTACGCTTTTGTGAATGTTAACATTCAAAGATATCATCAAAAAATTCACTGGAAACGCTTGTACAATAAAAAACAAAATGATAAAAAAAAAAAAGAGGAGAACCAGCCAGAAGCCGACGATGCAGAAGCATCGAAGATCTTTTTCCCCTCTTGTTAAGGCGAAAAAGCAAGGGGGAAAAGCGGAGGGTAGAGCTCCGCGCTCCGGACCCCTCGAATTTTGTCGCCTCTTCTTTTGTGGATGAGTTGCTGTTGCCGTTCACGCGTCGTAAACTCGGTAGCACCAAGAAAGACAATGCAAACAGGAAAAACTTCCGTAAATAGCAGAAGTACACGGCGAAAAATACAAGATGATAAAATCAGTTGATAATGAGCCTGTGAATCGATTCAAATATAGGTGTAAATATAAAGGAAGTTTGTTTTAGCTCAGTTAGTAATTACAACTTAGGATATTAGTGGCTTTTACAGCAAGAAGCACAAAGTAACACCAAAGACAATATAAAGAATAAGATGCGTAACGCCATACAATTTTAAATATTTTATGGCATGCTTTTCGCTACATTTACCTTGAAGTAAAACGTGTTTATCTAGAGTCCCTACCCAAAATACCATTGTTTCTATTTAGGCAACCGCCATTTACAATATTTGTATTCATATTTCGATATTTATGTATTTTTTCTGTTACATTTTCCTCTGTACAAAAAGGGAAAGACAACAAACGTCGGGAAAAGGGAACCTGTCACCATCATGAGATATGCAAAGTTTCTCTTTCCCCGCGGTACATTTTCTCAGCACTGCAAGCCATTTGAAGAATTTCCATTTGCATTTTAATTAAGTGAATGGACAAATGACCCCAGGGGCCAGAAAGCTAAGCGGGGGTGGCCACTGTTGGGGCAGAAAACTTTATTATCTGTACAAGCAATTATGCATATCATAAAACACTTTAAACATTAATGAGTGTCAGCAGCGGGAGACTCAGACGGCGAGGTAGGTAAGGACAGAGAGAAGCCGAGTCATCTTCTCATTTGGACCCAAAAAGCCAGAGACTCGTTGCCATTCCATTCATCCACTTGGGCAACACAGCCTCCCAAGAGACGGACGAACAACACGGGTTGGGGGAGAAAATGTATATTCAGAGGTGTAGAAAAAAAAATATACGAAAAACAACGTTTTGTAAAAAACAGAAAAACAGAAATTCTTTCCGATTTAAAAACCTACAAAGTTATTGTTACTAATTACTAATTTTAGTAACATCAATAATAGGTTTTCATCTGTTATTAGAGTGCAAATACTCCTAACATTACCGACATCTAAATATTTTTGTTTGTATTTCTCTGATGTATCCATCTTTACAAATAGCCTTTAGTTCGTTTATATTTATATTGAATCTTTAAGACCGCATTGTTTCCCTATATTTGTATTCATCAAGTGTTTTTATTTGTTTTTGGCTGTCGAGAAGACCAAAATAGTAAATATGTATAATCAAGTGTGCAAACATTTCAGGGAGATTCCATAAACGCTGATTGTTTTATGTTATGGGAAAAGAGTAAATATTTGGTTCAAATAAGAAATAATATACTAACAAAGACAAAAATCCACAAACAAATTCTTGAAAATAATGTCTTGGCGTTTTTTACTATTTCTCCTCAGCTTAAAAGCTAATATTATTTTGGATCTCATCTAGTTTTACTCACAATTAAATGATATTAATTTAGCTTATTTTTTTATGTGTAAGATAAAATTTTCCCATCACTCAGATTCACTTTTTGCTTTCAAAATTCTTCATTAACTGAAATCCTTGGCATTAGTTGAGCATCCGTTTCGATAATCTATTTTTTCGCGCAGGAAGCGTTGTAATAGATCATTGGCTCCCCCCCCCCCAGATTTGCATGTCAGTTTATCGTTTATCATTTATCGTTTACACTTCCATCTCTAAATGGACAGCCACAAAACGAAGGGGGCAAAGACACTGAGACAGAAACAAAAGCAAAAAACAAGAGCTGAAAGAGACGCCCCCAAACTGATTCGGTTAGTTAGTTTATGGGCAAAGTCAGCGTGTTGCCACTTTATTGCCTGCTTTACATTTCTGTTAGTTTTCAGGTCCGCACCCAGGGGCCAAAACACACACACATACACACTTACACGCGCACAAGCAAACAAGTCGAGTCGTGTTATGCTTTGCGGCCAAATTAAAATTCGACTTAATCGTTTAAACATTTAAAAGGCAAACTAAAAGCCAGCAGGCGTCGCAAAGTTTCCCATTCCCCCCAGCTTCTCCTCCTGCTTCCTTTATCCTCCTTTTTCCCATCCCACCCCCTGCCCTTTCCTCTTCCTTATTCCTTTTTTTTTTTCTTTCCTTTTTGCATGCGCAGCTCAACATGCGCCAAAAGTTGTAGCAGCCTGTTGCTGTCCTGCTCGCACAGCCAGGCTTTAATGAGTGAGCGCCATACAACAAACATGGCTGCCATTGCTCTCTCTCGCTCTCTTTTCCTCTTTCTCTCTCGCATTGCAACTCCAAGCGAAAGAGAGGCACCAAGAGCGAGCGAAAGAGATGGCCTCCCAAGAGTGGAGAGATTTTTACGGGATAAGTACAAAAAAAAAGCAGGAATGGGAAAGGAGATGCTCTTTTTGCAGCACAACTCAAATGTTAATTAAAATTTAAATGCTTACAGGGGACCCGTGGCAAATTAAATTTTGATTGATTCATCACAGGACCTCTCTGCGTCACTTCTGCTGAGCCGGCGAAAAATAAAAAGAGGGAGCAACAACGAACAGTAAAAGGACAAATAAAATAAAATTGTCGCAAAAGCGCCGTTTACAAGTTGCCTTGACAATCGCCCCAAGTTTCAATTACCGCCGAATCGCTTAACTACCGAAAAGGGCAATAAACCCAAATGGTCCGGAAAATAAATGTGTATATTAAAGCATAAAATATATGTAGGAACATTAGCGGCAGCAGCATAAGCATCAGCATCAGCGCGGCCACTAGGCTAAATTATAAATCGGATTTATGACCCATCATATTTTTTTTTTTGGGAAATCCAAAAGTAAGCGTAAATGTTAAGGCCAAAAAAGAAGTAAATTAAACAGCTTGTCGAGTAATTTCAATTTTATACCTTTTTTCGTATTTCAACGTATTTAGTGCTTTTAATTATTGAATGTACATATGTATGGGCATTAATGCTTTTCATAATTTTTTACGTTGCCCTCATAAAATATACTAGTTATGAGCATTTAAGCATTATTATTAGTGAATATTATATATTAGTTAATAAATATTGGTAGTTAAAATTAATGACAACCTATTTGTAATTACAAATTTATTTTCAATAAGTTGGATTTTAACAACTTTGATATAAATGCAAGATGCTTTTGCTTTTTCTTTTCTAAGCTGTGCTTGGCCAGAACCTGTTGGAAATTATAAGTTCATACAAGCTTGGCCATTAAGTAAGACCTCTAATTACCCTACTAATCACTTCTACTTCCCATTTGTTACTTAAACTCACTTTTCCTTAATTTTCAGTTCTTGCATGATCAGGTGCTTAAATTTTATAGCATGGGCGTAGTATTTACCACTGTTCCGTTCCGATTTAGTCATTATCCGAGCACACTTTAGTAATGCTAATTCTGTTGTTGGTGGGGCCAAGATTGCTCCTAATGCCACGCTGACATGCAATCAAACTTTGGTTTTTCCATTGTTCCTCATTTTTTCTCCTCGTTATTTTATTTATTTTGTTGTTGTTGTTGCTTCTGAAAGGTTTCCACCTCTGACAAAAGGGGGCAATGAAAAGAATTCCAACTCGAGAGAGAGAGACCCCGAAACAAAACGCAAAGAACTCGGAGGCAATGTGTGTTGTTGTTGATAGCAATCAACATCAATTAAAGCAGCTGTCTGTCTTTCTGTCCTGCTGTTGCTGGTGGTGCTGCTGCTGCTGCTGCTGTGTTTGCTGCTGCTTTAGCCGTGTAATTATATTCGTTGTTGCGCCTTTTGGCTGCATCATCATCATCATCATTATCATCAGCACCACGATCATCGGCAATGCATTATGCACTACTGCCAGCAACATGTTGCTGCTGCGCCTCCAAGTAGCAGCAACTGTCCGTCCGTCCGTCTGTCCGTCTGTCCGCCTGTCAGTTCTGATGGCAACTGTTGATAATTATAATCCGCTTGTGGTTAAAATGGTGTTGCCTACCTTACTGGCGATAAGCGCGCATGAATAATTATGTTGCCGCTGTCGCTGAGCTGAGCTGACGTAGCTGTTGCTGTTGCAGCTAATGCTGATGTTGCAGCTAATGCTGATGTTGCTGCTGCTGCTGCTGCTGCTGTTGTTGCTGTTGCTTTAGCAGTGTCGCCTGTTTGGTTGGCTGTGCGCGACAACTCATGAATAATTAATGCACTGCGCCGTGCGGCGACTCTGTTTCTGTCGCTGGCTAAATGTTGCTGCTGCAACTTGTCTGGCGTATCTTTTCAATTACAGCCGGAAATCGTGAATTACGCTGGACAAGTCTTAGCTGGCAATAAAAGAGCGAAAAAAAAGAGCAGCAGCACTGCCGTTCTCATTGTTGATTAACTTTGACAGTTGCTATTGTTGCTGAGCAAATATTTATTAAATACACAGCAGCAATCTCCTCTGAGGGTGCCGACGACGACAACGACGACGACGACGGCGACGACAACAATTAACACTCGAACGGCAGTGGCAACTATTATCAACTCAATTTGAATAAATTCGCTCGTGACAAAACGCAACGGTAGGGGGAAACACGCTAAAGTTCCCACCTTAAATTAAATAAGCAATGAGTTTGTCTTGCAAAAAATACAAAAAATAACAAAAAAAAAAAAGGTTCGGGGCGGTCGCACAATTGGCACTTGAAAGGCATCAAGATACAATGGCAATAACTGCAGCAGCAGCAGCAGCAGCGGCAGCGGCAAACAAGCTAAACAAGTATTGCTGCTGTGCTGGGGAGCAGCAACAGCAACAGCAGCAGCAGCAGCAGCAACATCAGCAGATAAAAGGCAGACAAAAGGCACGAGATGTGAGAGACGTCTAGGGTTGCTCCTGCCTGGGAATTGAATTCCATTCAAAAGACGGCAGCAGGCTGTTTGTCATACTTGCAACAGCAGCAGCAGCAGCATTGGCCAGAAGCAGAACCCAGTGAAATGGCTTACATGCATTTCTCTGCCAGCCCCTCTGCAGAGGCAGGCGTGTTGAGGTGTGTTGAGATAGCATCTTGCATAAAATTACTGCCAGTGGAAGCAGCAGCAGCAGCAGCATCAGCATCACCACAGCACGAGGAGCAGGAGCAGCAACAGCAGGAGCCAGAGCCAGAGTCAGAGCCAGAGCCACCAGCGACGTGGCTGCCTGATGCTATGCCACTGATAGCCTCGAAATTGTTGGCAGTTGCAATTTGCTGTTTGGAATTTTAAGCGAGCCAACAATGAAGTTCAAACCGAAGCGAAGTGAGGGAAACAAAAGCGAACAAAAAGATACAAATAAAAAAAAGTAAAATAAAATAAAAAAGCAAGAACCGAAAGAAAGAAAGCCAGAGGAGCCCCAGACGGAGTCCCCAGCCCGACAGCAACATCATTCTCATGCTCATCAGCAGCAGCCGAAAAGCCAGGGCTTCCAAAGTTTAACCCGTCGTTTCTGGTATCGATTTTTGATTGCCTTTAAAAGAAGATTCGATTTTCGGAACAAAGAAAGTCTAGATTGTTGCCGGCAAAATTGGTTTTTACTTATAGTTTTGGGGCGGAAACATGTCATGTTTACATAATGCCCGATTCTGTGGCTTACAACTTTAGGGGAAAGTCATTACAAATAGTTTTACAACAAAGTTTGTAAACTAAATTTCTTCTTTTTAGAATAGTATTGGATAGACTTTTCAGATATTTATTATTATAATAACAAAAGCCTGAATATATTTAGCTTGAAATATAAAGGAATACTAACTTAAGAGACATGATAATAACTTTTAAGAAATGTTATTTAGACTCCAAATATTAGAGGAAATTAATATATATATTTGTATATATTTAAATATTAGAAAGGTGTAATTTTTTTATAAAATAGTTTTCTTCATTTTTATAACAAACTTTAAAGCAATTTAAGGCCATAAATTGGTTAAAATTCCCCCTTAAAGTTTTAAGGGTAATGAAACTTGAGTCAGCAAGGATATTTAATGCCAGTTGGCGGATTAAATGTGTAATTTTTTGCCCCAAACTGCCACATTTCACCCAGCTTGGCTGAAAATGGGTTAAGTTTGGGGGCCCCTTGGTTCCAAAGTCGGAGCTCCGTTGAATTCGAGACCTGCGATTGCAATAAAAGTCAGCAGGCAGGCACTGATGTGTTGCTCCTGCTGCTGCTGCTGTTGTTGCTGCTCCTGCTGCTGCTGCTGCTGCTTCTCCTGCCTTGCTCCTTCCCCATTTGAATTTTATTTCACTGCTGCCTTTCGTTTTTATTTATTTTTTATTTTTTTCAGCTCGCTTCCATTCAATTCCTGCTGCTGTTCGCCATCTGAGCTTTGCATAAGCCCGTAGTTCATTTGAGCAAAAAAACAAAACAAACCAAAGGCAAAAAAACAAAAAAAATCGAAATAAGATATAGCCAGGCAGCAGCAGCAGCCAGCACGATTTATGTTAATCAGACAAGAAGGTAGCGGGTTTTAGGGGATTTTGGGGAGGCAAGTCGGAGTCGGAGTCGGAGTCAGCGCCAGCCAGTTGCATTCAATCATCTTTTATCTGGCAGGCATCGGCGGAGTTTGGTGGGGATTTCTTTTTCTTTTCGGTATTATGTATCGCTTAGTTGCATTTGGCGCACTTTCGGATTTTCTATCTATCTTTCTTTTTTATTTCTGCCAAAACTCAAACCCAAACCGAAACGCAAAGTCAAAGTTTGATTCGTGTTTTCGCATTTGGTTTCCCCCGAGAGACTTCAATTTGATTCGTTATCGATTTGATTTCAATTTGCCAAATGCTTTAGCTATTTATCTCAATGACTCACTCTGTAGCCCATTCTTTTTCGGGAGAAAGTCGTATTTCAACAAACTTGGCTTTGAAACACTCGCTAATGAGGTGAAAAAAATGGCCAACAGAAAATCAAATGTAATATAAAATTAAACTAATTTAAAAGGGACTTTAATCTCATTAATAATTGAGCAAAAAAAAAAACGTTACTTTGTGGCTTGTTCACATAAATAAACTAATTTATTATGTTCATCGGTTCTCTTTATTACATTTATAGAATTCAAATTATTGCCGTCTGTTACTTACTCAATAAAAACAATAGTTAACGAGTCGGAATACCAACCTGCAATGAGAAAAATAATATAATTTAATTAATTTCAATTGAAATTCAATAAATACAATTATTATAATAACACAAATATGCATTCCCGTTTTCAATATAAATTGTTTGCATTTAATTTGCAATTGAAAACCAACAAAATGACGACCACACACACAATGGACACAAATTTCAAAGGGTAAAAGGAGAGGGAGTAGACCAAGTTTATGGATTCTGATGAAAATGAATTGTGGGAAAAGCGGAAAATATCTGCCGACTGGCAAAATTCAGCCTTAAATTCATTTACCAAGTTGAATTTTAAGTGCCCCAGCTTCTTCTTCCGGCTTCCCCCTTCATCTCCTCCGCATCCACTCACTTTGTTTAGTTTGGGATGCTTTGGTTTCCCCTTAAATAATTCACAAACATTTTCGGCCAAAATGCTGGCTAAAAAAAAAAAAACATATTTCTCGTTTTTCGTTCGGTTGCAGTTTATACCAGGGAAATTCAGAAGACAAGAGAGGCGAATGGGAATAAACTGAAAAGTTGATAGTAGGGTGGGTCAGCTATTAAAAAAATATTTATTATTCCGTTTTATATTTCCTATTAAATTCTATATATTAGAGTAGTTCTAAAGAATGTTGTTTTCTTTGTTTATTTAACACTTATTTTTATTTTGTGTATTTTTCTTTGGAAAATTTGATAGTTACGTTAAAAATCACTTGACTTTGCATTAAATATGCTTTTGGTCACACTATTTTTAGGTAAAATCTCAATGTGACAGTTTATTTGGCAGAATATTGAGAAATTTGTCAAATTCATAGGAAAGAAGGCTTTAATATCGCAAAAAATTATTAAATAATCATACAAAATTCCCTTGTTAACATAAATGTTTAATTTAACAAAAAAAAGGAGAAAAAAGTTAATGATTCTATAATTATATTTTAAATACTTTAGACCAAAATAAGTGTTTCTATAGCTAAAATCTCTATTACTCGAATATATTATATTATTTTTGAATATATCATTTTCTAAAATTCTAATATCTTCAGATATTTCCCAATTTCAACCCATGGATCACCCTATTCCCCGTGGATAACATGCGAATGACTCGCTGACTAGCAGCTGACTGAATGGCTGAAATGCTCAAATGACTGACTGCCCGTCCGACTGTCCGACTTGTTCTGCGCTCCTCTTCTGCTTTTTTTCTCAACAAAAAGTATAAAACAGTAAAGAAGAGGAAGAAGATATATAGTAGTTGTGCCATTTCTGCGCTTTTCATGCACTTTTTGCGCCGGATGTGCAGCACGGCGAAAAAGAAAGAAAACAAAAAAAAAATGCCGAAAAAGAGAGCACAGCAAAAGAAAATTGTAATTTCAACAAAGCAACGAAGAAAATGGCACAAAAAAAAAAGAGACCCGTTGGCCACTCCCGCACGCCCCCATCACTATTTTACAATTTTTTATACACACAAACCATACATATATCTATATATACATATATATGCATTTATTTTGTGTAGTTTTTGTTGAACTAAAAACTTTTCGCCCAGCACAAGGGCGCAGGCGGAGGCGGAGGCGGAGGGTAAATGCGTTTTTGATGCTGTTTTCTGCCGGGTGGTTTGGCTTGGCTTGGGTGGCTCTGGGTTGCATTTAGCATTTTGTTTTTTTCGCCACCGGCACTTGCCAACTTAAAGCATTAAGCTGATGCCAATTATGCATTGTTTGCCTGCTCCCGTTCCCGAGTTTCGGAGCACTCCGACTCCGACTCCCGGACTCCCGTCCGGACTCTTTCGGGTAGCGATTGTTAGCCCTCCGCCGGGCTGATGATGGCCTGCCGCTATCGCTGTTGGGCAAAATTGAAACAACTTTTGCAATTACTTTCCGTAAACAAAACAAATGTGCTCCAGTCACGCAATCGCCTCCGTCTGTCCCCAAAACAATAATTACCCGAGCATTGTTCATGCATACATTCATATAATGGTAATGACAATAACGAGCCTCAGCGGTTACCGGAGAGTGCGAGAGGAGGGGATGGTTACCAGAGAGGTCGAGGGGAGGAAAGGTAAGAGGGTTGACAGGTGGAGGCAGAGTTGCTCGCTCGTCTTGAACAAGTTGTTAAATTGTTATTTTAGCGCTTTGTTTGCCCCTCCGCACTCCCCTCCCTTTCTCCGGGTAGTGATTAGCAGAACTCAGGTACGTACAGTGAACGCCCACAGATAAAGAACCCTAATTGAAGTGTTTCCCCCCCTTCAATCATGGTGAAGAGGCAATCAGTAAAAAAAGCCAATCAGTAAAAAAAAATAAAAATAAACCTTCAATCTTCAGGTTAAATTATTGTCTTAGGTTAACCTTACTTATTGAAAAAAATATATTTAAATGGGATTTATATTGAGTTACTTGGGCGTAAATAATTACTAAACTATTAGAAATGGGTTTAACTTAAGGTTAAGATCATTTTATAATATTTTCTTAGCCTGTAGTTAACTTCTGGTTAGCTAAATTTGAAAAAAAGCTTTAAAACTTTGAGGCCCTTAAAAAAACTGCGTAATTGCTCCTGATATATCTGATATATAAGTAAATGTAAGTATATACTTTATACAAATAAAACTTAAACCTGCTATTCTCAGGTTATATTTTTTATCTGACAGTTATCATATATTCTTTGGGTTACCTATTAATAAGATTTAATTGATGAATTCAGACAGGAATTCAGACATGAATTCAGACAGGAATTCAGACATGAATTCAGACATGAATTCAGACAGTAATTCAGACATGAATTAAGACAGTAATTCAGACAGGAATTCAGGCATGAATGTTAGTAATTACTGTACTATATTGAAGGGGTTTATATAATGCTAAAGGTAATTTTAAAATATTTTCCTAACCGGTAGTTAACTTTGGGTTAGTTAAACTCGAAGGTTATTCTTAGGTTTATGCATTATATAACATTTTATAATCCGTGCTTATTACTTGCCATCTGGAATGAGGAATAAACTTTAAACAAAACCCATTTCATAAGTTTTCTTAACCAGTAGTTAACTTGGAAGAGAGGCATACTCCTCAACTTTTACTCATATAAAATTTCTGTAAATTGAATTTAACATTATATATGTATATGTATGAATTCCCATTGAAACCTTTATTAGTTCCCGATGTAACAAGACTTATTAATGCCTTGAAAGTTGAAAGGGATATGACATTTATGTTCCCTTGTAATTTACCGTCTGCTATTGTGTGGTTAAACCCTTATGCGTAAATCAGATATATATATCTTTGTATAGACGGCACACACCCTTATCATTGGTATTCTCGCTGCTCCCTGCCCCTTTCTCATTTGCATATCATATTTTTCGAGCTTGCCGCATTCAGGGCGAGAGAGTGGTATGCAACAATTTTATTATTACGTTTATTTGACTTGCATATGTGCATACATAAGCAGTTTGCCTGCCACAGGACTGTCGTCAGGAGCGACAGGACACTGGCAGCCGGATTGCAATTTCCATTGTCGGTTGCTGCTGTGAATGGCTCGCTTGGCTTGGCTTGGCTTGCCTTGGCTCGTAAATCCTTACGGATACAGAGATACAACAAGCACATGCCCCATGGCAATTCTATTACAATTCCTCTTCCTCTCTCTCTCTGTGTGTATATATTCCCTGTGGTATCTTCCTCGATTTAATTACGCCCTGCAATCGACATGGAATTGTTTCAACTGGCCAAAATCGGAGTTTACAAACACCTTGCATCCATGGGATACCATTGTGTCTGACCTCTCTTATCTCGATTGGTATGCATCCGTGTCCGACCCCCTGCTCAAAATTCACCCACTCGATAATTCAATTATGCATGCCATTTAATGTGTCAGGATACATGGATACAAGGATACACGGGCTGTGTCTCTGTGTGTGTGTGTGAGGGGATGAAGTCGACTAATTTCAATTTTCCATAAAGCGAACATTGTTCCAAGCAAAACCGCATCCAATCTAATCAATTTTGCATATACTGCACAAATTATATTTGTGTTTTGTCCACTCCATTTTGCAATTCAAATATTATTCTCCCCACCGGTGTGGAGTGGAGTGTGCGTGTTATGCCACACCACTCTTCCACCTTCCTTCTCCGCATTACAACTCCCAGTCACGTAGCGAAGTATGAGAATTCCGAAACCAAATTGAGGATGTCTTTTTATGGTGAATACTTGGCGATTTTCCTGCTCTACAGGAGAGTTGCCTGGGTGTTATGCCCTGATTTGGCTGGAATAGTTTTTCAAACTGCTTTTATTTATGTTCATTGATCGGGCTCTGGTTCAATAATAGCATTTCCTTTTCAAATACTTTAACGCTTCATGAAAAATGAAATGATAATAAGTAATGATATTGTTGCTGTTTTACTTGGAATTCAGTTTTCTGCTGCGTAGACTGTAATTAGAGCACCTTTGCCAGAGAATGAACACAAAAAAATCACTTAGCTGTCAATGTTCCAATTAACATATTTTTCCACTCATTTATTTAGCCAACTTTTGCATTTCATTCTCGACCCACGCCCACGCCTTTAACTTGAACAGAAGCAAACAAAATAAATATGCCTTCGCACACTTTTGAGTTCAATGTCTCTTGCCCAAAATTGCGATAAATTAAAGCAAAGTCAGCAGCAGCAAGCGAGCTGATGGTTGTGCGAGAAAATAAAAATTTAAAATAAAATAAAACGATTGTGTCAATTTTTGAATGAAGTCTAAATTTAAGTTAATGTTCGCGCAATTTACAATTTTGTTCGGTCGCCTTGTATGTATGTAGATCACGTGGCCCACACACCACGGGGAGCATTAAATTAATTAGCAGCCCGCAATTGGCCCGATTCTGCGAATTTACCCAACAAATTGCCGCATAACTCAATTCCCTTTAGCCAGTGTGTGTTGTGTGTAGTAAAGTGTTGTATTTCAAAGCCAATAAATAATGTAAATTAATTAGAGTGGAATTTTATTTCGCACAAATATGTGCACTGAGAAATAAAGGGGATAAGAAGCTATATTTTATTAAAATTATACAAGGTTTTCATGTTACTAAAGGCTGAATTTTGCTGATTTTTAAGTGGTTTAGGTTTGTTGCCAGTTCTAAGTTTTATTTAATAATCTTGCTCAATATTTTGCGAAATCAGTATATTGCTGAACCCGTATTTGGGAATTATAAGAGACCAATCAGAACATAAAATTTTCTTTTTTTTACAGAAGTGGTGTATGTGATAATAAATTTACTAATAATATTATTAATATTTTGGCAAGAATTACATTAGTCTTAGTTTTAATTTAATAATCAATCTCATTATTTTTCTTAGTAAAAGATAGAGTTTTACTGAATGCGAACTTGGGAATTTTAAGGGCAAAATCTGATTATTAACCTGTTATAATGTTAGAAAGGTTTATCTAACAATATTTTGAGTAATAATATTGGTTTAATATTAGAATTTTTTGTAAGATTTGTATAAAAATATGAACCGATTTAAATAAATAGTTTAAACCATAGAACCCTGCTTATTTTTCAGTGTATCCACATAGATAAACAATGATTAGTCGGTGGCAGAGACACAGACACACACAGAGAGAGAGAGTGAGTGAGAGCAGCACAATTCGCGCCCAATGCCTGGTAATTTAATTGAAAATGGCAGCCCCCGGGCGGCCCAGACAAAGGCCGATAATACCCGTAGTACTGTATCTGAAATCCGCCGGGCGGATCAAGTTGTTTTTGCTGCTGCCTGGTTGTTGTTGTTGTTGTTGCATGTATGCGAATGGCACTTGGCACGTTCCGTGCCAGGGTAAAAAAAAAAAACAGCACAAAAAAAAATTCTCATAATAATTAAACGAAAAACGCGTTGATTGCATGCAATTTGCATTTTACGACTGGCGACGACGTGGGCAAACATGGCAATGAATGGGCAAGCAGCAGCAGCCACCGCACCGACCCAAGCGCTGGCCGCTTGGTGGGATGTGGCTATGGGATTGTGTGTGTGTGTGTATCTGTGTCCAGTCGTTGGCTATCAGATATGTAAAAGGAATCCACTACCTGGGCCCAGCAGCGGTGTGTGCGTGCGTGCGTGATTGCCACACGGCAAACGTGACTGGCTTACTTTGCGCATTTCGGTTTGACACTTGCAAATTATCTCCAGCGATCCGTTTGGCATTTGGTTACCCAATCGTGTAAAAATACGATGTAAATCAGTGATAAGACGATGGCAAAACGTGGGATTATAAATATAAAAACTACTTGAAATTGTTGCAAGGAATTCATAAAGGTTTATGTCATAATTGTTACACTGGAAATTAATTTAAAACATAGAGAGTTTAATATTCTCTCTTAATTAAATTAGGAGTGCTTCGTTTTGGTTATGTACTTTTATATATGTATTTTTTTAAGTACACCCATTAATATTATATTAATAATATTATCAGTTATATTTTAAAGTATTTTCCATCTTAAGAACATATTTCTGTAATTTATTATACATTTTCCTATCGTCAAAATGACCTCTTTTAATTCAAATATAGTCTCTACAAGATTCTTTATAAAATTAGCGATTTGTAATCGTGACTCACGCTACCATCGCTAGGTGCTTTTCCTCACCCGTATACAGAGGGGTGCTTGTTAGGGCAGGTCCGAAAAGCTGGCGTGGAAGCGGCAGTAATTGAAACTCAATAAGCCAGACCTATCATTATCAGGTTGGAGACCCACCACACCTGCCCACCACACCTGCCCACCACACCTGCCTGCGACCCCGCTCTGTGTCTTTATGGCCCAGCCAACACCCCTTTAGCAATTGATTGACAAATGATTCGGTTCGATTAGTTCGATTAGCCTTAATGGCAAGTGCTAAGGCATTCGAAAAAATATATATACACACATATATATATGATGAAAATGCGGCTGGGGAATTAATTAAATTAACTGTGGGAATATTCCGCATTTCATTAGGCGGCTCTATTAAAATTCTAATGGGGAGGGAAATAAACGGCGCAAGTTTCCGCCTCTGCTTTTGTTTTTCCTCACATTTTATTCTGTTCCTGTCGCTGCTTTGTGTGTTTGCCAATAAATAAATAATCGAATGAGATGGAAATTTTCATTTGCTGCGCTACAAAAAAAAATATATATGAAATAAAAAAGCAAACAAACAGCGGAAAATCCACCAAAAATATTCATTTGCAGCGCTTTTCAATCGTCAGTTTCCCCGCAAAGAGAAGATCAAAAGCGATTTGCTGCGGCATGAACAACGTGGGTGGAATATCAACACTCGGCCAACCAAAAATTTTTGGCCATAATCTACGTGATTATCCGAGGAAATAATAACGCAAATTCTCCAAAGATTTACTGACATAATGCCGGCGGATCAAAAGTTAAATACCGGCTGGCATTTTGAATATTATAAATGGGAAAACATTCTAAATGCTCAAATATATGTTTCTCAGAAATACTTAATTTTTCCGTCTTGTCAAAGGGGTGACCAAATTTTTTGAGCACATCTCTTTTGGGAACTTTGCCAATTTCCCACCGACGAGAAAGATTTACGAGAAACGTTTTTTGGCAAGCTCTTCGCCATGATAATGATGATGATGAGAGTAATTATCATTTGTGCCTGATAGAGTAAAAATCATTTTCGCGACACATTCTTGTACAATATTTGCAAGAGTTCATTCACGGCTGGGGCGTAATTTTATTTATTTGCTGTTAATTAATGTCAAGCATTTCAATAAACACAAACCACAAAGGAAAGGCGCACAATTGAAATTTATGAATGCCAAACGCCGCCCTGGGCGCCGCTTTTCCCCCCTCTGTTTTTCCATTTTCTATATACTCGTACGAACGTATTGTATTGTTTTTTTTTCCTGTTAATTTTCGTGTTGCTGTTCGCGAGCTGTTTCATGCTTCACGATGCATGAAATGCAACAGCAGCGGCAGCAAAAGCAGTAGCAGCAGCAAAAACAACAATAAATTTGTTAAATGAAATTCCTGTTGTTGTAAATCATCAATGCAAATGCTGTTCAAACAATAGGCGCCAAATGCAGGAAAAATTCCCAGTTTTTCTCTTTATATTTTTCATTTTTTATATATATGTGTTTTATTCATCCAAACGAACCGTGTGTTTGCCGCTTTGGTTGTGAGAGCATCACCTCAATTTGTGGGCAGAATGCCACGCCTCCTTGGCATCCTGCGTGCCAGAGGGGCGATCTCCTGTGGTTTTTCGCCCATTGCGTGCCAAAGTTTCCACGTTTTTCCCGTTGGCCAATGTCCTCCTCTTGCCACACAGCAACAACACATCGGCTACAAGAGCAGCAACTACTGATGAGTGCAGAAAAAGCGAGCAAAGGTATAAAATATTGATGAGGAGTCGACTTTAAGTTACTCTGTAATTAATTATATTGAATTTGAGGGGCGGAAAATAATGTCTTGAGAGCAAAGAAAAATCTCTGCACGACTTCTGTTAGCACAGATACAGAATGCATAGAATTGCACTTTAAAAATTCACTTTTTGCAAATTGGAAAGAATTCGTGTAATTTCTTTTTAATTGAAAATCAAAGGTATAAGGTTTGTGCCTTAAATAATCTAAGAATTATTTCTTGTAGGAATACAAATACAAATATTTGTTCCTTTTACTAAATGTTCCCTGCCAAGCTGGTATTATTTGACTGTAATTTTAACTGCAACACAAAAAACTCTGCCCAAATTATAGTTAAATATTTATTTAATTACAGGGTATCATAATGAACACAAAAACGGCAAGCGGAAAGCTTCCCATCATATAATGGTCAGCCTGCTTGCATTGTGTGCAATTAACGTAGCAGAAATAACAGCAGCAAAAGCAAAAACAGCAAAAAAGAAAAACAAAATGAAAAATCAGCCAACAAATGAAATATGCACGAAAACAATAATCAATGCGAGCGATGGAAGCCATGGGAGGAGGACGGGGCGAAATGTGTTTATATACGGTTCGGTCCTCTCTTGCATATATCGAGGCAATGCAGTTTGCTCGATTAAATTTTAAGTGCCGTGTCATTAAAATCGCGTGCGAGGTACGCTCGAGCTTCTGAGAGAAAAAAAAAATATATATATAAACTGCCGGGGATGGGTGTTGCTGGTAAGGCGTGTTTGGCAGGCGATTTTGCAAAAAGTGAGACGAAACAAGCTGCCAATTGCCAAATTGGTATAACAACAGATTTAAATGCAACGAAAGGCCGAAATAAAAAATACAAAAGTGACTTTAAGAGGAAGTTTGGCTGTCAATGAAAAGATTTTAACATTAATTTAATAATGTTTAAAGAGTATTAAATAGTCTCAGCTCAGAAATACATATTTAAAATCTATTTAAGTAATTCAAGTTTCTAATAATATGTTACTCTTTTTCTCTTTAATTTATTAGCATTTTCCCCTCGCACTTTAATCAATTACCTTTAACCCTTAAACCAATTTCCATTTAGCCAGTTCAAGTTCAGGTTAATTTCCTATATGTCTCAGACCAAGTTACGGGTCTATCATTAACTGGCAAATACAGGTTGCAACATTCACACCCTCATCGCCATTATAATCATCATCATCATCATCATCATCATCGCCAGAGCCTCGCTGATTATCAGCGTCATTATTATCATATGTCAATTAGCTGAGCGGGAAAAAGGAAAATGAGCAAGTAGGGGGAAATGGAAATGGAGAAAATGATTTCGGTTGTGTCATTAGGCCGAGGAGCAAACCAGCAGAAGCACTAAACTGAAGAACAAGATGGAAAAAAACCGAAATGAGCAAAAAGGGCGCTCTAATTAAAGCAACAACAGGCAGGCAGGCAGTAAAGTACCCAAAAAGCAACAAAAGCGACAAGGGAGAAAATTAATTGAGTTGGAAAAACAGGGACTGACACAAGGGGACAGCAGGGGATACTCTACCTACCCTCGAATCCCGAATGCCACCCCCAAACCAGCAACGAGAAGGAGGAGACCATCATCATGGGGCGTAGCATTTAAATTAATGACGAGTTTCCACGAGTTTGACCCAACGAATGTGTGGGTTCGCCTTTAGCCTCCATCGAAATTGAATTAAAAATTGTTTATTGTTAATTTGCAATATGCACACACTCGCACACACACAACCACTCGCATAATTAAAGTTGGCTAAAAGTGCCACCCATTAAAGCTGATTTGCCGCTTGACTTGCCGCACAAAAATCGCACACACATAACACACACTCGGAGCCTCGTTTTATTCGCGCATTTCGCATTTTATCAGGCATTACGTATACGTACCGTGTGCCGACGAGGGGCAGCGTGTGGGGGGAAAAAGGGCAAACCACAGGCAGGGCATATCCTGTGCGCTCTGTGCCTGCAGGACATGTATACATATATATACACACACACATAAAATCCCTGTGTTTTTTTTCCTGCTGCCGCTGCTCGTACATGGCATATCCGTTTGGAAAGGAGGAAAAGGCAGCTGGAATTTACAATGGCTGTCCCTGGCGCGCACACACACATGGCGCACAAATATAAAATATCCTGCCAGCTTGTGTGACGCTTCCTGTGCGAGGAGAGGACACGAACCCCAAACCCAAACCCAAACTCAGACTCGAACTCAAACTCAAACTCAAACGTGAAACCCAACCCGCACCACCAGCAGCACAGCACCCCTTATATCCTTTTAGGGGAAAATCCCACCCTGACGTTTATTTTGTCGCAGTGACAACAACAACAACAACGGCAAAGCGTTGCTGTTGGCTTTATTATTGTTTTTGTTGCTCCTGTTTTTGTCCACAGGCCAAAGGGAAGAGTATGGAAAAGGACAGGGGGGCCGGCTTTTGTTTAGATGGGCGTGTGCGCTGTTGTTTCTACCATTCTCCAAGCTCCTCGCTCCTTGCTCCTCACTTTTCCCTCACTTTTCGATTTGTGGACATTGCCTCTGTCCTGGCATATGACAAATTTTTTCTTGGTTTGCGATCATCAACCTACAAAAATGTGCTAACTTTAATTTATGCTTTAAGTTTGAATGGGGAAAAAATTCAATTGGTGAGTGTATGCTTCCAGTTATGGAGGTAGCTTTCATATAATAATGCAAACATACGATTTTTGTGAAGTTTTATAAATATCTTTGGGGTTTATGTTAAATTTTTGTTATAAATTAATTATTTTAGCTTTTGGGAACTTGTATATATTATAAGTTGATATTCAAATTAAATTGATGTTGCACATATGTATGTATGTTGCAGGAATGTTGTCATAATGTTGCGGCAATGTTGCTAGGGTGTTGCTGGTATGTTGCTGAGGCAACCCAGGGATAACTTCTTAAAATTCCCAAGTACGAATTTTGCGACAAAACCATTAAGAAAAATCAGTACTTATAAAGTCTTTTGGTTGGAAAATTAAAGAAATTTATATTAAAAACGACTAATACTTGACTGTGCTATATTTTCTAGTGTTTTGTTAGCAACAAAGTCGAATTCTTTGGATTAAGTCTGGTTAATACAACCTCGACTTAGTTATAAAACTCATAATTTCAATCCTACCTCATTCCAATTGATTAAACTTTACTCCCTTTAATACAAAACTTTTCAATCTTAAGTGTTCTCTGGGAAAGAATAACAACAACTATAGTAGTTATTACTTTTTACTTTTTTGTACAAATATTTATGTTTGCTTAACCACCCAAAAAGCTGAAACAAAATATTTGCAGTGTTCAATGCAAACGTTACATTTGTTAGCATTTTTAGCCCCTTTCCTGTAGCGTTAAGTAAATAAGTCATATGTTTGCTTAGCCATAAAAAAAAAAAAAATAACTGCCCTGCCATTAAATGGCAACTTGAAGTTATGATTTAACTTTTGCCAGTGGCGGAGGAGTCAGGGGAGGGAGGGGGCGAAATATGAAATGAAATGAAATATTTTCAAGCACGTGGAGTGTGTGCACGCGTGAACGCACAAAATGAAACGTGACGAGTGCCGACAATTGTGTGTTTGACCCCCTACCTCTCCGCCCTTTGCCCTTTGTGAAGCGAACACCCGCAACCCTACAAGGAAAACCTCTCTTACTCTCTCACTCCACTGGCGATAAAAACCAAAGCACGTGCCCAACTTCCTTAGCAGCTCGAGCCCGAAACAAATGTTATTTTTATTGTTATTTCAGTTATAACTTACTTCCCATTCACCATCACCCCCTTTTAACCCTTTTCTGTGGTTTTCCATCACTCATACAGATCCGAAATCCAAACAACCCCCGAGGCGAGGAGGAAATTCAAGCATACATACGCCCCTGTAAGTATGTATATATATATCTACATATATCCTTTGCATGTTCGGCGCAAATTAGCTGAAAGCAATTTTCAAAAGGGGGTAAAATGGGAATAAATGGAAGTCAGCATAAGGAGAAACGGAATGGGACACTTTCAGTCCCAGTCCCAGTCCCATATTTGATACTTTAGTTTAGTTAAGTTCTATTCAGTTTATTTATTTCCCTTCACTCTGTCCCTCAAAGAGATTTGACTCCTAATAGATTAAATTGCCAACTGTGCAAAAGTTTGCGTCGCCTTTCGTGCTTCGTGCTTTTTTTTCAGGTCTACGTAATTCGGCATTAGCATTTTGTTAATTAAAAGCAAACTGAACTAAGCTGAATAATTCAACAGAGGCGAACACAAACACACACGAATGTTTGTCTGCTGGCTGTCTCAACGGGGATTTTGAGTCGGGAGAGACGCGCAGATAAATGGAGGTTTTATGCAAAAAGTCCTTTGGATAATGCGTACAAATCTTTTTGTCTCCTCGTGTTCCATGCAAGTGTGAGCCAGTTGATAAGTGTGTATGCTGCTGCTTGTGCTAATGCAGATACAAAACACTCGGCGAAAAGTACTCTCAAAGTTCACTTGTTCCCAATTTTTTTGGGAGAGATTTCGGTGTACTCCCGGGGCTTGTTACAAACTTTTTCCTCAAACTGCTGTAGTTTTCGCTCCATTAAAAGATTAATTCTGCTTGAAATTATAAAGGAAAGGTCTTTAGATGAGGGTTTCAAGTTCTTGCAATACTACAAAAAATTGCTGGGAATTTAATATTATTATTATAAATGCTCAAAATTCAGACACTTTAAAGGAATTCAAGTCAACTTTAATGCAGAATTTTGTGTCTTGACATTACACAAATGGCTCTAAGACTGTGAGAAGTTTTTTTTAACAGAATTAATTAAAAAACGAGAAACCAGTCATTCTCTTCAGAGACTTCTGATTATACATATTTTTACTCTATGGAATACTATGATAAGCTACCTATTTAAAAAGCAATATGCTTTAAAAATCCCTAGTGAACAATCAACAAATCATATTTTTAGCTTCAATATAATAACTTTATATTATTATTAGATCCCTAAGGAAAAATCTTTATATAAATTTGATTTTTGATTTTAAACAAAATAATTTTAATAAATCATAGAATGTCTTCTAAAAGATTTCAGAAAATTTTAATTTTCAGTTGAAGAAACAACTAAAAACCTATTTTTTTATTATTATTTGCTTTGATACATCTTCAATACTTTATACATTTGTGGTTCTTTCTGCATAAATTGTAGCGAGCCAAGAGTTGTGGCAAGTTAAATATTTGAAGTTTATCTTTACCTTGTTGCTTCTTGGTTAGTTTTCGGCCAAAAAACTTGTTCAAATAGAAAACTGTTGTGTATATGAATACATTTCCCCAAAACCAATTCCCTGCCGCTGTTTTTCGTGTGTGTTCTCCATCTAAGACACACACGAGTGCTGTGACAAAGTATTCTAGTCAGAAGTTTTGCAAGTTTTCGGGTTCCATAATGAAGGTCTGCTGGAGTTGCGAGTTCTTCTTTAGGAAGGGAGAGTGGGGAAAATGGAAAACTGGGAAACAGAGTTGCCTTTTACTTTTGGCCACTGCTGCCACTTTCGAATCAGTTGACGCCCACGAGCGAAACTTTTGCTGCCGCTTCAGCTGCAGCCACGATTAAATATATATGTAAATCAAGCAGCAGCAGCAGCAACATCACAGCGACAACAACAACAATTGTCGTTGGCAACTTGTGAAAATCAAATTAAGCAGCAACACATCTCGGGGTGGAAAGCGAAGTTCTTCTCCAAGGAGGAGTAGGAGGAGCAGAGAGTGTGGGCGCTACACTGCGACAAATGCAGACAGAGTCAACAATGTCACCGTTTGGGCTGTGTGCCAACATTTGGATAACTTGAAGGGAAATTGCCAAGTGGAAAGGAATTCCCCATCATCAGGAGAGGGTGGGGGGGAGGGATGTTGGATAAATGGGGAAATGGAGAAAAGGGCAACTGTGTAAAACACAAGAGAGAAAACTGACAGAAATTTTCCTGCATCCATGGAAAACCATTCCACTGCACTGCACCACCGCCGCCCACTCCTTCTTCGTACTTTTGCACTGATTTCACTCGAAAAGGCTTAAGTTAAAGGGGAAAGGGGGATGAGGAAAGGGGGATAGATAGGAAAATGGGTGGGAAATGGGAAATGCAGGGGAACAGCCAAGAGAGCCGTAGCTGAGGATAGTCCAAGTTGGCATACGAAATTGAATTGAAGTGCGCTTCAGTTTGTGTTGCCAGGCAGAAGGAAGTAGTTAAGTGAACTCAGGGGAAAAGTTTTTCGTGCAAAGAGGAAAATAATAACGAGAAAGCGAGGCGGGGGAGAAAAGAGGTGGAAAACTTAGAAGAAAACCCAGCATCGACCACTTGGATGCCTTGGCTAGTAAGGGAAAACACTTAAAACTAGTAGTAGTTTTATATATAGTCTCTTTTCAAGCCATTCTTTTCAGCGCTGCAATTAAATATCTGCAGCTACAACCTGGAAATTAAAACAAAAGTTGAAGAAATCTTATGGTAAGTACAGGGTATTACTGTACCCAGCTAGCTATATATTCCTGCTGCCATTTGTCTTATGGAAAAGTTTGCTGTTTGCAATTTTTGCCACCCACTCAATTTTCTGGTTCTTTCAGATTCAGCTGTTTCCGAAAGTTTTCTCTTATTGGCAATAATATGCTTCAATTGTCAATACAAAAAAAAAGAAGCTTATTGCAATATGAAGAAAAAAAAGATTATAATCATTTTGAGCAGGTTTTGTATCTACTTAAACTAAATTAAATAGTTTGGGAATATATTACTTCTCTCTTTAGAATACCATCCATCAACTTGTATCTCTATCTGACAAATAAACACATATACAGAAAACAATTCACAAAATTGTTGAAATTTCCCAAGAAACTTTAGCACAAAGTTGAGGCAATTCCAGGAAAGAAGCGCTATCCACAATGGGATACAAATATCCCCAAATAATAAATGAAGAAAACTTTGCTTTTAAAATGTCAACAGAAGGTCAGTTTTGCCTTGCGTTACGCATCTTATATAGATGCCGTATCCTCTTTATTTCCCTCTCTAAATCCTCTGGGTATCGGGGTATCGTATCCCGTGCCAAAAAAATAAAAAAACAAAAAAAGAGTCAAACAAATTGTGCTGGCATTGATAAATGTTTGGCTTGTCAAAAAGTTTGCTTGCTTCCTTGAGAAACTTGCCTCATTTTGATGATGATGATGCTGCTGATGCTGCTTCCTTCCGAGAACAACATCACGTCACACTGCCATGGAAATAGCAGATATATAGATAGATAGATAAAAGAAACTACAAATGTTTTGGCATAGATGGGGGCGTGCCACGCCCACCGAATGCCGCCCCCGCAGACAAGTGTCAAGTGTGGTATGCAAATGTGCCACAGGCGAACAATGCTCGGAATTTCGGACTGAGGAAGCTACTAAAACACAGCACAGATTTTCATGTGGTTTTAATTTATTGTTCAAGTTTGCCTGCCTCGTCGCACTTTTTGTCTTCAGCCAAAAAATAAACCAAACAATCGGACAGTAGAACAAATGTATAAATACATTTTTTATCAGAAGGCATCAGATGGCAAAATAGATTTAAATTTAAATAAATTAAAAGGCCAACGAACAACACAATAAAATGCGAGTCTTTTTGGCAAACACGCAAAAGCACAAAACAATTTCTCGCCGCATTTCGTAGTAATAAAATTATAATTTTATTTAAAAATATATTTCGCTCGCTCGGCCTCGAAATGCAATAAGTCAAAAAAAAAATATCTATAGATATATATAAACATATTCAATATGCATATCGGTGTGTACACAATAGATCCATCTCCCTATAGTATATACGGGGCTATGATAAATTCAACAAAACAGAAAACATTTATTGCCTCGAAGCGCCTAGCTGAATATTTATTTGCCTGAGCAATTTTTCAGCGGCACCGAGAAATAAAAACAAAAATATTACGCATACGCCGCATTGAACATGTCAGCAAATGAGAAATACTCTGCCCAGAAAACTCAAGTACTTTGTTGAGGTGTATCAGCTTTTAGAGGTTTTTAAACTTATTGATTAAAACAAATATAAATTTCGTTTAAATCAAATAGTGATGACTAAGGGGAAGTCTTAATTTTGTATGTATTTCCTTGTTTTTTAATAGGCTAGGTTTTTATTAATCAAAGTAAAACTATTCTTTGTCTAATAACAGACCAAAATCTCATTAAAAATGATTGTTTATTAGGGTAACCCATATACCCAGCTGACTTCTCGTTCATCCTGTGCTCAAAAACTATTTAAAATTGTTGATATTTTTAGAAAATTGTTCATCTTGCGGCTGTCGACATACATAGCTCAGTATTGGTGGCCATTAATTATATAGGCGAGTTAAGGGGGAGAGAGGTTGCTGCTCTTAGCCACAAAGTTAAATCGATTTTCAAGTGCTCGAGAATCTCTCTTCTTCGTTCCATTCAGCGGGGGAAATAATAAAACAAATTAACTTGTTTGTTTATTAATTAAAAGTGTGTTTGCATTTCAGCCGCCGGCGGGCGTGTGTGTTGAGGGTGGGGCCCCGCTTCGCTTTGACTTAAGTCCGACACTCAAACATTTCCATTGAAATTACTCGCTGTCTGATTTTTTATGATTTTTTCCTTGGAGTTTTGTTTTTTCGGTTTTGTTTTCTTATTTTGACTTTGCTTTGCTTTTATTTTTGGCTGGGCACACATTTTTCACACGTAATTCTGACAGTTTTATCCGACTCTCTGCGCCTGTGTGTACGTGCATATGTCGGTTTGTTTCTTATTTTGGAGTGTATTTCATTTTTCGTATGCCAAATGTGCGAACTGTCATAAATTTTATGGTAAAAAAAAAAAAAAGGAAAGAAAAAAGAAAGCAAAGGCAAAGGCAAAAGCAAAGAGCGTGCGCTTGGGGGTGAGTTCCCTCCAACGAAATTTTGTATTCAGTTTATTTTTCTTTTATTTGAATTTTTACGACTTTTGCCTTTGAGAGATCAACGAATTATTTGCGTATGCCAATGGTGTCAAAACTTTATGTTGGCCAAGTAAAACAGTCAGCAGTCAGAGGTTGTTTTTATTGGCCTCAGAGAGAAGCCAACTAAGGAATCGCTTTATAAAGAGAGATCTATCTATAGCAATCTTTTTGTAATATTATTTGAATTAGAATTATTTTTATTTAACCCAAAAAAGCTTCAAATTTGTTACAGATTTTCAATCAACACAATTATAAGTTTTTTAAATATTTTTTTAATGTTTCAAGCAATCAAATTTGCATTGAAAACATCTTAAACTCTCGCAAAATTTTACATTTTATGACAAGCAAGCAAAACTTTTTGCCCAGAATTTCATTACAAATTCTTTGGAATGGAAAACGACCGCAAATAGTAGGAAAAAAAAATAAATAAAAGAAATGGGAAAACATTTTCCGTATATTTTATTTTTATTTACGGTTTTGGTTTTTGCAGAGTTTTGCGGTTCTGTTTGTGTATCCAGAGCCAAGCCATGTGTCGATGTGGGCGTGTGGATTGTGTGTGTGAGTTGTGGTTTTTGAAAGTTTTATGTTTTTGACTGATGGGAGGAAAATGCTACGCATATATAGTGTGTGTATATCTGTATATGTGGATGTTGGGGGCAGCGTGTGGCTTTGTTAGTTTGCTTTCATTAATGCGAAACATAAACCAGAGACAAGTGGCAACGAAATTGCCAACAGATTGCACTCCCTGTTACCCCTTAATGAATCTAAACTAATTTGATTTCAAAGAGCAGATAACAACTGGTCTTTCAGAGTCTTATATACTCTTCTCTTGTTCGAGGTTAATGGGTACAACCTGAAAATGCAGCAACATAGAAAAGTTTTCCCAGCACATTTGTGGTGTCAAAAAGGGTCGAAAAACAAAGCCACAAAATTTAGTTTTAGTATATTATCAAGTTCATCCACCCCTCAATGTGTGCACAGCACGGAAATGTTAACTAAAAACACTTGTATTACTATTATTAGAATTCTCAACTGGGTCTAGAAATGAAAGCAGAACTAGTGTGAAAAGTAAAGCACAATCGGTTGATAAACATGGGAATTATAAGACAATAAAGTTCCATCCTCCAACATATATCCATCTCGCTTCCACTTTCACATTAGCTTAGTCGAGTCACGAACCATGGTTTTAAGTCTGGGAATTTACAAAATTAAACTTTTTTGCTTTTGAATTAATCGTTATCTTGAACAGTTTTACATTTTTATATATGCCTCACATTTATATTTAGTTTTAATGTTTAAGTCTAGCTTACTGATTTTTCTTGCATACTTTTTTAGAACAAAATTTTCGAATAAATATGCAAAAATGTAAATACTTGTCGAAATGATATTGTAATTTAATTATTAATTAATAAATTTAACCCTTTCTTTCTGTGTATAGATACCCGTGTGTGTGTGTGTACTCACACTCACAAAATAATTATGCATATTAGTTGGTGTACAATTTTTGCCATTTTAGTGGCTCTGCTCTGCTTTACTCTACTCTGCCCTGCTCCATTCGGTCTCAAACCCCGCCAAGTTTTGCGAGCGAAAATAATTTTAATTGCTAAAGTTTTTTAATTAAAAATTGCCCCCCGCAGCAGCAGCAGAAGGAGGAACAGGAGCAGCAGCAGCAATAACTGCCATCCAGCGTGAAAAAGTGAACTTACTCAAACTTCATTTGCTGTTTTTCGCATCTCTTTTCAGGCTAATTGGCACTCACCTGCAAATAGACAGAGAAAAATAGAGGGAAGAGCATTAAAATAAATTCAGCAACAGAGATTCCAAATTGTTTGTTTGTTCGCATATGTATATCCTATAAATGCGCAATTTAAAACAATAAAATTCAATTTAATGTCACAAAATATGCAGCGAGACAAAAAAAAACCAAAGGGAACCGAGAGGTGGGGCAGGCGGTTCGGGGAAACTGAACCACAGGCGCAACCACAGACATGTACACACATTCACGCAGAGGCAATTAATGTGACGCATAAATAATTTATTGACATTCGCAATGACAATTGAATGGGTGAGTTAGGCCAGTAGAGGGAGGGGGAAAGGGGTGAGGCTTTAGCGGCAACATCATGGATTATGCGACAAATGTGCAAAGCCAACGGCAACAACAACAACAATCCGTGATTGGCAACACAATTGCAAATCTGTCAAGAGACACATAGTAGAAGCAGATAGCCAAGTGAGCTGCTTCAATGCAACTTAATCTGCCACAAACCGAACAAAAAAAAAAAAGAGAGAAAAAACTAACATACAATTTCTTCCACACAAAAGTCCATAAAAAAGAAGCAGATTTAGTAGCTAGTAAAAATGTTTTATGGAACTGGTTTCTGCGGCGCTTCTGGTCTTGGGTTTAGAACTTATGATACAGAGAGTAAAAAGAGGGTAAGATACCTTCTTAAATTCAAGCTAGAATAGCTTTAAAATTCTATATATATTTATTCGGGTAAAATGTTATATATTTCCCTCTTTAAATCATTTTTATTATCAGCATTTTATAAATATTTCCACTGAAAACATACTTATAGTAATCTTTTCTTAGATTCTCAAGTACTTCATTTTATTTGTCAGAGGTTAAACCGAGTGGCAACTTTCTAATCACACTTCCACGTCACCCAAGGCCCAGAACAACTAACTAACTGTTTCTGCCTCTTCTGTTGGCCATCAATCACAGAGGAATGGCCAGTCATGTTTTGGACCCATGGAAGCAAGCCGGCGCAACCAACGACGACGATGGCGAAGATTAGTGGAGGCAAAACAGCCTCGAATAACTTAATTAAATGGAACCCCGTTTGGCGCCTTCCCACTCAACTCAACGGAGAGAACGGAGAGTGAACGCAGAGAGTATTCCCCCCCGGAGGGATTTTGCCCCTCAAGTAGCTTCAATTAGCCGACTGAAAGCGGCGACAATGTCATTTACGAGACCTCTCGAGATTGACTTTTAATGACCGGAAATAAAATAAGAACGAGGAGGAGCCACAGAAGCGGCAGCACAAAAAACAAAAAAAAAAATATTTAAGAGTTGAACAAACCAAAAGAGAGACGGCGAAAAAATAATAAAACTTGCGGTTTTTCCCTCATTGTCAGTGAGGGGGAAAGCGGAGGCCCCAGCAGCAGCAGCAGTCGAATGAAAAATGTTTCAAACTGCCGCCCATTTGCCTGTCCCCGGCTGGAGTCCCTCCTCCTCCTGCTCCTCTCTGTGGCTGTCCCTCCAAGCTCTGCCCCCTTGGAGTCCAAAGACCCACTCCCCATATCGTGATGAGGCTCCGGCTGATGACGATGGCAGCGAAAGGCACAGCAAAAGAGCCGCACAGCACACACACAGGCCGCTGTCGTCGTCCAGAGTTGGAGCCCAACTTGGAGTTGGAGACGAAGTCGGAGTTGGAGTTGAAGTTTCGGAGTTGAGGCTAAAATAAGAGTTGGAGTCTGAGCTGGAGTCGAGACGAGACCAGCGACTCCGAGTTGAGTTGGGTTGGGTTGGGCTTCATCGACTTGATATAACAAAACAACATGAAAATATCTGGCAGAACGTTGGCAGGGCCAGATCAGATGTAAAAGCCAATAACGAAGTTTGAAATACTCTCCAATTAGTGGATAAAGAAATATTTTTCCTCCTAAAACATAAAAAGTTGCTTTAATGACAGACACAACTTCCTAAAAACCCCACTTGTTAATTTATTAACTTATTAATAAATAAAACCCTAATTGCCTGACACTATTCTCCTAATCATATATAATTTGCATACAAAATTAAACCTAATCAAGGCTGGCAAATATCTTAAACAAATATACACTACAATTTTAAAAGTGTAAACACCGTCGACTAATTGAGTCTTAATTTGTATAATTATAACTCATTAGTTATTAAACTCTTACAATGTAAGGCCAAATATATAAACAATGGTGTAAACAAGGCATGGCAAAAGCAATTTGTTTCTTAATTTGTAAACAAAATGTAAAGTTAAAAGCAACATTTTCACATGTTACTAATTTTTTTAAAGATATTTTTGCATAATAATTAATTTATAATAATCAATACACTCATTGTTGTAATTAAGACTTTTATAGTAATTTTAATGTACCAAAAACCTCTCCCATAAACTCGAGAGTATTTCCCATTCGAATCCTCCTTCAAAACTCAATAAGTTTCCACAGATTTCAACGTTTCGTCGTTCTACAGTTTTTATTTTTATTTTTTGTTATTTTTTTACTCGCTTCCCCTCGGGCTGAGAGACCGTAGCGAGAGAGATTCATCTTCTTTCGCTGGCCGGGGCTCAGTATGGTATTCGTTGCCGCTCATTGAATTGATGAGTTTCGCCTCAAATGAGTTCAAAAGGTTAATAAACGTGCCTTGGCTTCGGTTCGCTTTGGTTCATTTGAATAGCTTCAAATAAAGCAATTTATCTAATTGTTTGCATTTGACAACGGCCACGCCCCGAATTGCGCCCCCCGTAAATATTCCTCAGAAATAAGCTCTCAAACTGTTTTGCCTGCCACAAAAGAAATACGAAGCTCCTGCTGCCTCGTACCTAGGTATTTCTTTTTTTTGCCTGCTAAATTATGCCAACGAATGCAAATTGTATCTGACAATAATTGTGGGCGGCACAGTTCAATTGTTGTTGTTTGCCGTCGTCGTTGCTGCTAAATTGAGCAACACCAAGTGCCAAAAAATAAACCCAAAACTGCTGCCAGCACTTTGGCAATTTAATTATAGAGCGCAGACGACGACCAGCAGCCACTTGAAACGGGGTCCCCCAGGGAAAAAATAAAATGAAATAAAAAGAAACCCCCTTCTATACTCATACAGAAATATACATAGTTGCTCGTGAAAGCCGATTTGGCAATTGGAAGCCACTCGAGAGCCTCAAGTCCGAGTCCAAGTGAGGTCGAACCTTTTTTTTTTTTTGGGTTTTGGCAATGCGACATTTGGGTGAATTATTTTGGCACCACTTGGGTTATATGAGCTAGTTTCCTTTTATTAGTTTCTTTCTACTATTAAATGGATGAAATTTATTCAAATAATAGTTACTATATCCTTGGCAAGGAATGTACTGATGAGTATGCCTCAGCAGAAGTGAAACAGCTGCAAATTATTAGCATGAGACTCGATTTATGTGGCTTTATTTAGTTATTATTTGAAATTTTCTTAGTTTTCTATTAGTTAAACAATACTTCTTTAAATATTATAATAAACTTAATTAAATAGAGTTTATTTTACTTTATTTCCCTCTTAAGATCCCCAACTACATAGAATTTGGCACAATCGCAAATGCTTTTCGCCAGGTGGGAGAAACGCTCTATGAATAGAAAAAGCAGAATTACAAATAGCAAACTGAGGGAGGCATCGCGTGGGGGGGCAAGAGCGGAATAGTGCGGTTGGTTGGCTTTGTTAATTTATGCAAATTGCACGGTGACCAAATGTCTGGGGAGTGAACAAAGTGCCCGTCATTAAGTAGTCTAAGCAGCGAGAGCAACAACTCATATTATTGATTAAGTGCCGCCATTATTCGCTGCAATTAAAATAATTAATTAAATACGAGCATGCCATAGTGCTTTGGTGCTAGTGTGCTAGTGAGCTTTGGGGTAAAAGGAGGGGCGTGTTCCGGCGCCACTTAATAACGTCTTAGAGATCAGCTTATAGTTCAGTTTCAGTACTATAGTTGAGTGTGGAAAAATCAATTTGCATATGCAAATTGGTTGCTATAACAATAGCCAGTTGCTGTGGTTGTTCCCTCTGAAGTGTTAATAAATATATATACGGGCATATATCACTGTTTGTACTTGTATGGAAAAATAACTAAAAGAAACAGTAGGCAAACAAACCCAAAAAAAAAGTCCACTTTATGACACAATCGATTTGTTTGCTCCCCCCAAAAAAAAAAAAAGAATATAAATGAAATAAAATATAAAAAGATATGGAGGCGGGGTGTGTCACTGCGTTTTTCCTGCCTGATTTATGCACTCCGACATCACTCATACGCCATGTTGTGCGCTGTTTGCCACCGCTTGAAATTAATTATGCAAATAATACGTTTTTCCCCTTTTATTTATGCACAATATTGGCTAGACTTTTAGCTGGTTATGCATGCATGGCCAAGCAAATTGAATTTGTCCGCGCGGCTCCAATAGATATTTTCGATCGGCATTTTACAATGCCTCTCCCTCCTCTCCCCTTCCTTTATTTTTGGCGAATTTTTAAATTGCATTTAACAGAGATATGATTTATGCACAATTTATGGAACGCTGCACAGCTTAAATATACGAGCTCTCGAAAAAAATAGCCATTTTCTGGTTATAAATAAAACATTTACATATTTTTTAATGCCATATGTTTGCCTCAATTTCAAGAGTTTTTAAATGGGGGAAAAAAATCTTCCGCCACAAAAACAAAAACAAATTTTAATGCGATTTACATATGCATTTTATAATATATATTTTTAAGAGCTTTATTAGCACTCAAGTGGAATTGGTTATCATAATGTCATTACAATAAACATAATTCGAATAATAAAATGCAATTAGAAAATAATTAAAAAAGGCCAATCAATTTGTTTTTTAAATATTTTTGGAACAAATACGTAATAGGCTTAAATATAATTTTCATAATTAATATTGGGGCCTAACAATGGTGTAAAACGGCCTTTTTCTGTTCATTATTCTGTGGCGAAAAGTGAGCAAAGCTAAGGGAGGGGGAGGGGGAGAGGGAAAAACAACAAATAAACGACATGTATGCCATTTGAAGCGCAGTGAACTCGTTTCCCCAAACAGAAAACGAAACAAAATACGAGCAAAAAGTAATTCTTTCTTTGGTTTTTTTTTTTGTTTTTTTTCTCTGTTTTATTTCGTGTGCGGTTTTTAATGTGCCACACGTCTGCCACTGCTGGCCCCCTCAAAAACCGCCTCCCCTTTGACGGTTCGACGCCTCTGAGCTTCTTCTGTTTCCCATCACACTGTTAAAAACGTATACTTATAATTTATTTTATTATGATTTTTATTAAGAACTAAAGAATTTTTTTGTTAGTTTTAACCTCTGATAATATTATTATTTTATAATTTTTCACATAACATAAGTAGTGCCTAAGGCTTAGAGTCGCGAATCAACTAATTTCTCTGCCGCACATGTATTTACAGACCTTAAAACACGCAACACTGACATTTTTAAATGCTAAAAAGCTATATTTTAGCAATTTTTAGGCAACATTACAACCGGAATGAACTTTTTTTTTCATATCTTTTCATATAATATCTCATATCTAAAAATTCTAGACATTCTTTCATTTTTTACTTTACTTCTTTCTCAAATAATATAATTCTAGCATATTATCTAAACATCAGGAGATTTTATTAACATTATCCCATCTATATCTGGTAACAAAAAAACCTTGAACGGAGATAATATTAATATAGTCCCATGGTGTATCAACTATACATGTGATTTGTTAGTGTTCCTTTAAAATTCCCTAAAAAAATAATTGTAATTATTATAGTCCCTCAAAATTTCCCACCAAATAAATTCCCATTTCTCTCTCTGTTTGCGCCTTTGCGGGTGGTCTTTGTCATACGTTCAAAAATATTCCGTTCCGCCCTTCCACAGATCTGTGTGGCGAACCCCCTCCTCGCCCTAGCCATCACCCTCGCAACCTCACACCCTCCACCGCATTTTTATTCAGTGTATATAGTACGTGTGTGTGTGTGTGTTTGCTCTTGTTAACTTGTTCGCTTGTCGTTTTATTCGCTTGGTTCGGTTTGGTTTGGCTTGCTTTTGCTTTTGGCTTGCTTCGCTTTGGTTTCGTTTCGTTTCGTTTCATGACGTGCTTTCATGTCACTAAATTTGATTTTGTGTCGCGCAGACAACACGGCAGCCGCAGAGCGGCAACAACAAAATTATGGCCATTAAATTGGCTTTTTTGTCTCGATACACTCCCTCCCAGCCATCCCCATACATACTCCCACACCCCCACATAAAACAACACAACAGACACAGCAGTGTGTGTGTGTATCTGCTCATTCATTTATTATTGATATTAGCCACGCATTCATTATAAATGACAAATTTTCCATTTACTTTTCGTGCCGCTCTTTGGACAGTTTAATTTCAATTTCCCCGCTCCTTCGATCACCGCTCTCTCTGCTCTGCTCTCCCTTGCTTATTAGCCACACATTTACTACACTTTTTCGTATCTCTCGGTTTTTTTTTTTCTGTTGTATTTTTTGTAATTTCACACTCGAGTGCCTTAAATGCTTAATAATATGTCACATCGTGGCGAAAGGCTTTTGGGGGGCTTTATGAATTCGGCGCCACAGCGTCACACGCTCGACTGGCCCGATATTTTGTAGAGTGTGACTTAATTGAAATATCTGGGACTGAACCAGCACACTGGGGAGAATATATACATATTTAAGCGAGCTAATTGACAAATTTGGGTTAGCTTCTAGTGCTGCTGGGGGAAACCCTCTCAAGTGAATTCTGTGTGTGTTTTTTGTTACAAATAAAATCTTTGGTATGCCGTGATATCTTTTCTTGTGAATAATATATATTATATATTGTGTGCTGCCTTGATTACCTCATCTTATCTTTCACACCCAAAAAGTGTCGCACAAATAATGAATTCACACCTAGACAAATTTGTTGTACAAACAAACGAAATAGAAATAGCCAACAATGCCATGAATAATATATATATAAATATGGTGACAGATGTTTCGTAAGATAAAGCTCTGAATAGCTTGAAACCTCTTTATTAAAGCAAATAATTGAAAAGAAAACTAAAGCAAATAATATAGGAATAAATAAAATAAAGTAAATAAGAAGTCTTTTGCAACATATTATCCGAAGGTATTTTATTCAGATATTCCCTGTTTCTTTATCAAGAACCTTTGTCTCTATAAAACCATACATTTACTTAAGTAAAATACTAACTAGCACCTCATATCATTTACCAAATCTTCAGTTATCTTTATAAACTGTTACCATCTTCTATATAGACCCTTACATCATAATAAATAATTTCAAATTACTTTATGGATATCCAATAACTCGTTTACACATATTTTCCGCTTCATTCAACACATCAATTTTCTATCTCCATCGCTTTGATTAAAGCGTCAAAAGGAAAAACTATTCCGATAATCTACAGCGCCCTGATATGAAAAATAAAACCACTTGAGCTCAACCAAGTCGGGGCTATGCTGTGTGCAGTGTGTCCGGTGTCCGTGTGGACATTGTGCGTCACGTTGTCCACGCAATTGCCACCACCGAAGCGAACTGATCCGAACTCGACCCAACTGAAGCCACCACCACCACCAACAACCATCATGGGCACTTCACCGCCTCCTGCTCCTGCTCCTGCTCCTCCTATTCCTCCTTCTTCCATCCAACTTCCCCCTTGCCTCATCCCTCATCCAGCGGTAGCCAGCGGCAGACAGAGGGCGACCTTTTATGGCATTGGGATATGGACCCCTGCGGTCGTTTGCATTGCAAAGCGTGCAGCGCGAGGGGGAAATGTAGAGTGCTCACTGCAGGGGCTGTAGAGACGGGTAAGTGCACTGGGAAAAATATGTTTAAGTAACAAAAATACTTGGGATTTTTTAAAAGTATTTTTATAATGAAGAAAACTGTGACTTTGTAGGTAAAAGAAGTGGGTAACTGATGAGGGATATGAGGGCAAAGATCTAACTATCTAATTTATGTATTTATTTATATTTTTCCACTGTTAAAAAATTTCAAAAAAAATTATTTACAAAGAAAAATCTTCAGCTAATTTATTTTTTCCAGTGCAGGAGAGGTAAGCGGGGGTTTTAGCAGCCGTGGCAGGGGCTAACATGATTTGCACGCTTCGTTGCTTCGGTTGCATTTAACATGCCTGCGGATCGAAGGGGGGGGAGAGACTCCAGGAGGGGTGGCGGACAAAGGACAGGAGACACGAGGGGCACTGGCAGGGGTAGTGAAGCGAGGCGAGGGGGGGAGGGGGAGGAGGGGTGCAACAGAAGGTGAACTGATGGCGTGTGGTTTTTGCCGCCGCTGCGGTTTCAATTCAAGTGACCGACCGTCCCCGTCCCAGCCTGCGATGCGAGCCACCGCATTTGGTTACAATTTGGTTTTCAAGCCGCGGCGCCGCAAAACGCGTTCCATTCTGACTGCCATTCCGCTTCGTTTTTCAGTTTTTCGGTTTTTCGATTTTTCAGTTTTCAGAGCTCAGTGCTCAGTGGCTTAGTGTTCAGTTTTCAGTGCCTCAGCGCCTCCAATGTTCAGTTTTCAGCTTTCTGTATTCCGTTTTCAGCTTTCGTGCTGTGCATGTTGCAGCTCCATAAAGTGCACAAGCTGCCGCAGCAGCAGCAGCGGCAACTGGCCGAATGCGAGCCGTAAACTCAATATGGAAATAAATTATGACACTAATGCCACAAACGAACGAGACAAGATCGAATTTCCCCTGCCCCTTGGCTCGCTTTTCCTCTCCGCTGGCTGTGTGTGTGTGTATCTGTGTGTATCTGTGTTGTCGTGTTGTGCCGTATAAATTATTTAGCGGCGCCTAATGGCAATTAGTTGCAAGTGACACGCGGCAAATCAACAAAATATGGGCAGCACACAATGCGAGGGAGGTTGGGAATTGGGGAGTGGGAATCATCGCTTAGTCTGTGAGAGAGTTATGCGTCATAAATAATGCCTTCATGTGAATGGAAAATGTAAACTAATGGAAAGGGGTGTAGTATTGCCTTAGAAATCTATTTTAAATGTTAACTGAAAAAAGTAACTTGACATTTGAGGAAGTTTTTAAAAATGTAACAAAAATTTGTAAAGTTTTCATAAACGAGACCTATTTTGGGGTTTTTAAGTCCCCTAAAAAGATGTCATAAAGTGTGCAGTTTACTTTTTAAGGTAGAAAATTCGGTATAAATGTTTGCTTCTTATAAGCTTACATTTTTTAATAGAATAAATATATTCAAGTGGTTCTATATAAAACCTTAAAACGTGCTTATAAGTATGCATTGTAATTATTAAGATACCAAATTATGCATATATTTACATATGTAATAGCACCTTGATAATATTTTTTTATTTTTATATTGTACTCATAAATTTGTACTTAATTTCTACAAATTTAATTAAAAAACCTTAAATGTATTAATCATTAACTGAAATAAAAAGAATATCGTGTAGAAGTTATGTAGAAGTCAAAAATGAAGTCCAGATAACAGAGTCATCGATAATAATGCCAATTAACTTGGTTATTGCTTGTTGCCAACATTTTTTTGTTCCTAGAAGAACGGTTAAAACGTGGCAGATAGATAACATTATGGAACATTATTATTTTGTGTGTCTGTTTGGAGTTCCGTAAAAATCACTCAATTAAATAAACACGACCGCGTTCGATATAATCTATCAAAGAAAAGGAAGCACTCAGCGCACCTAATGCCCCTTAATACGCTCAACTTCCTTTCTCAAAAGTGGTTTTTTATTCTATTTTTCTTCTATTTTTTTTTTGGGGGAGGCGTGGTGTTGGTTTGGCACATATGCAACCGTTAGTCTTGAGGCAAATTGGGGCGTGGCACTTGGGGGGCTGCGTGTCGTAAATGCTTCATTTGGTATGCACATAAATTATAAACCAAACACACAGACACACTTGCACTCCATCCCCCTGAATTCTCCTCCTCCTCTGCCCGACTACAAACCTAGTTTGCTCTCTCAAAGACAGCTGTAAAAATTTATCGATAAATGTTTAATAGCTCAACACGCACATTGCCGGGCGAGAGCCAACGAATGCGCATAAATAAATAAATGGAAACATAAATAAATAAAGCGTTTGGGGCCGGCTATGGCGGTGGCTGTAGCGGTGGCGGTGGCGGCTGAAGAGTGTGGAAAGAACGTAAACCAAACACACACGATTCCAAGTCCAAGTAGATATTCTCCCTCCATTCCCACCCCACCCCCGGACTCCTCTCCGACACCCCGACCTTCCGCCCAAGCTCTCTATCTTGTATTTAATATGAGCAAACATGCGACGAGCGTGTAAATATTTACTAATGAACAATATTTACTTTGTTATTAAAGTAGTCGAGCCAACGGATGGCCGAGGAGAGAAAGAGAGAGAGGGACAGAGAAAAAGAGGGACGTGAAGGGTATTCAGGGGGAAGTGAGGTGTATTTCGGGGGACGAAGAGGCTCATACACTCAAGGAAAAGTGAGATTTAGCTTCAGGCAGAGTACTTCAGAACAAAATTGTGCGTGACTTCTTAAAAAGACTCATTTAAGGCTAAATGTAGAGCCTATCATTTTTTGTTAAAATTTACAAGTTAAAATTTACAAGTTAAAATTTACAAGTTAAAATTTACAAGTTGAAATTTGCAGTAAACTAAATATGAATATTTTATTTAGTTAAAAGGTTATTTTCTGCAGGATTGTTACATCAAAAGTAACTTACTTTTAGTGTTAAGAAAAGTGTTCTTCATTTTATTTAATTTTTAATTAACATTTTAGACGTTAAGTACTTAATTAGCTCTACTTTATTTCATTCCAACTTGTATACTTTGTATATCACATTATTATTCTATTGATTTGTTTTTATTATTTTATTAAAAAGTATCTATAAAAATGCCTAATTTTCCAAGTGTATCTCGCCTTTTGCGTGTTAATGGCTGTGAGAGAGAGGTGCCATGGAAAATACCTTGCCCCCCCCCTGCTTCGTTCTCATCGCCCTCACACGACTCTTGATGTCGTGATTTGCGGCATGAACTCAAGTAGTTGGACGAACAGACGGCTGGACGGACGCACTGTGAAGATGGTAGCTGCCACACGGCCATAAACAACTTGATTGCAGTGCCACGCCTGACCGGGCACTTCACTCTGCCCTGCTCTGCTCTCACCTGCCCCTCATCCAAGCCAGAGTCCATTCCCCCGCCAGCCGCCCTTCTGCCTGCTCCGTTCCGCTTCCACGTTCACACTTCAATTCAAAAACGAGAGAGAGCTTCAGGGGAGTAACGATAATTGCCCTGAAGGGCAAACCCAATAGTGACAAAAGTGGCATTACTTTTCAATTTGCAGCAAACACAGCCGCCGCCACCGCTCTCGCTCGCTACAACAACATAATCAAAGCAAGGCAATCGTTTAAAATTTATTTTAATTACAACCAAATCCAGTACGTCACCCTTCGCAGTAAAAAAATATAAAATAAAACAAGAAAAAAAACACTGCTCATAGTAGCGTGCAAAAAGGGCGAGCATTCGGCTTCCCCCAGCATTTTGCATTTAAAAAGTATCAAGAAGGGTAAAACGGACGAGGAGGCGGGGGAACTACAGGCTACAGGGTACAGGGAGCATGAATCATGCATTATATATACGTGAGTTCCCCCTTCGTAAACTCGCAAAAGTGTTGAGACAACAGCAACGGCCACGGCAAGGGATCGAACGGAGCGAGGCGAAGCTCGAAAGGGAGCAGGGAAAAAGTGAGCTCGAAAATAAGAGGGAGAGAAGTGCCGTGGAGGTTTAAAAAACACTTGGAGAAAATGTTAACTAGTTGGAAATTTTTATTATAATCAAGAGAAATGCCTCTGACACAAAAATAGTTTCTTTTAACCTAATAAAGTAGTGAGATTTGGTATAAACGAAGTACAAATTACTATAAAGAAAATGAATTAATTTTTTATTAGTGTCTTTGACGAAACTGGTTGGGAGTTATAATCATTAATAATATAATAATAATTAATAATATAATTTTTTCACATTAACATTTCTTTCCTTATTTTAAAAAGTGTTTTTTTTTTTCTCTGCTAGTGAATTATAAGCACACATAATTAAATGGTGCTTTTATAAGTCTTGTCTATACAAATAATACATTATAAAAGACTTTTCTTTATGTAACAGATTTTCTCATAATTATCATAATTTACTTTTAATTTTTACCAAATTTTTTCACAGTGCATCATGAGCAAGGCAAGGCAAGACTCTTTCCCCTTCTCAGCTCGTCTGTATGCAAGACCTGTTTCATTATAATTATGACCCTCATCAAAAATATTTGACTCAAGCTGGTTTGTTTCCCTCTCTTTTGGACGAAAGGACGAGACCCGGACGGACGGACGGTTGGTTGGGCGACCCTTTTTTGCTTTCATAATTTCATTGAGGATAATTTGAAAATGTGCTACGCCATGAACGGGGCCCCTTCTTCCTGCCTGCTCGCCGAGGCAACCCTCCTCTCACCGGCTCATTTTTCCTTTCCGGCAGAGGAAAATATCTTCTTTAGATTTTTATGGTGAAAAGCGATTACGCAGCAGCAGCAGCGACGGAAAAGTGCCAAAATAACGATTAACATTGGGGAGAGGGAACGAGATAGCTAGAGCTTAAGGGTTGCTGCTCTCTCTCCCTCCACACCCCTCGACGCCTGAAGCGAACTACATATAGAACCCTGATCCCCGAATGTATTTCCATTTTTCTGGGCTCGACTCTACGAGGGTTGCTGCTTGTTCCTCGTTCTGTCTGTCTGTCTGTCTGTCTGCGCATAAGTAATGAATGCGAAATGCCAGGCAAATTTGACTTTCCCCCTTGGGATATTTGCGCACGCTTTTGATTGACTGGATTTTTGGGATAAATGCACGGGCGAGGAGGGGGATATGGCAATGGAATCCGGCAGAGAAGCAGCTGCACATTAGAGGGAATAGCAGAGCAGCAGGCAAGGGTAGCCGGCGATGCGGTTACCATAATCAACACAGCGCAACAACAACAGATTTGTAACATTTCCTGGAATCAAAATACAACAAAAAATAAAAAGATTCACAGTCGAGGAGGAGGAAAACAAAACTAACGAAAAGGACTCTAAATGCGACGCGTGTTAGCCTTCATTGTTTGCAGTTCTGTGCAAATATATGTATGTATATCTCCCCTGCCTGGAAATTTGCAAATTAAATGATCCCATCGGACAGGGCAAAGGAGCAGCAGGCAGAGGAAGACAGCTCAAAAAGTTGAGACCAGCTTAGCCAAAAAGCCTAAAAGCAATATTTGCTCAAGGCTGGAGAAATCTTCCATTGCTATTTTTTCTGTTTTGCGAATTTCTAAGCCTTAGGGCAATGTGCTGCTGTGGCTTGGCCATGTTTTTTTAGCCATGTGTCAGCAAAAATTTGCTAAAGGCAAAAATATTTAGAATTGTGGTTATTTTTACCAATGCTAAAAACCTTTTAAGCTTATATAGGTATCAGGAAATAAAGACATGTATATTGAATATATTACATATGTTTATTTCAGACCAAATTAAGCACTATCCGGCTCGAAGGACCAATATTTCTGCGGTTTCTGCAGCTAGACTTGAGCTCTTATATTTTCCATTTGATTTATTACTATAAGATTTTGTTTAAGTTAAAAACTTGTTTGTTCCACTTAAGCTGCCTAAACAAAAGAAGTATCGAATCATGTTACCAGGTTTTCGCTTCCTGTACATTTTTAGGGAAGTCCACACTTTGGCTGCCAAGGACTCTTTTCCTCTCATTACCTTATTTTTTTTTTTCACTTCCAACGAGTGTGAGTATGTGTCCCTTTTGGCCTCTGCACACGTTCCACATTCACTTACAATATAAAAAGAGCCCCGACATGTGAACAACAATATTATCCAGTCCTCCCCTCCGTACCGTCACATCCCAATCCCAATCCCAGGCCCAGGCCCATACCCAGTTCCAGTCACAGTCCCTTCCACTCCTTTGTTTTTGTTTCCTATAATAAACGTGTGTGCGAGCGAGTTTCCCCCCGGGTTACTTCGAGCGTGTAATGTATGCTTTTCATGTGTGTGTTTTTTTTTCTGCTGTGCCATTGTTCAGCACAGAGTTTCGTTCTGCTTCCTTCTTTTTTATTTTGTGTTGTATTTTTTTTTCTGTCTTCCCAAGCAAATAGGGATCGTTTAGGAGAATCAACAGCAGAGCGACAGAGACACCTAGACACAGACAAACTGACGACGTGATGTCCTTGCCATGCAAAACATTTTGGCAACACAAATTGAAGTTACTCTCAACATTGGGTGGAAGGGAAGGAAAAACAGAATATTCTGTTAATTTGATGTAGCTTTTTTTCATCAAGGAACTCTTCTCTGTTTGTCTCCTTTTCATGGGTCCCTACCGAATTGAATGAATTAAGAAAAAGGAGACTTGGGTTGACTTGGGTAGATTATAGCAAGTAACGGAGTTTTTACGAGTTTTGTTAATTGAAATATAATTTAATTGACTAAAGAAGCATAAAATAACACTAAGAACATCTTTTTAAACTGATAAGAATATTTAAATTCTAAAATTCCACTTAGAAAACACCTTACAGTGACAGTTAACAACTATCTAGTAGTTAGAGAAAAAGCTCCACTCAGAGGAATCCTTCATAGTTTATTAGTTTCCCCAAAGAAAAAGGAAAAAAGAAAGAAAAGTGGGCGAATCAGGTGCACTTAATGAGATTATGCTACAGCCTGTTCACTGCCCAACTCCCACCTAAGACCATTCCTGGCGAAAACCATCCCCTGAGCCACCTTTATCCACTCTGGTAATTAACCAAGCAAGGTGTGCGGCGGAAAAAAAAAGTTGATTAATGTGTCGCTGGGATTAATTACAGATAATTGTTATAAATATCTCAGGCGAACGGAGTCAAGCCAAGGACATTTCACTCCTTGTCCAACTAATTTACCTGAGGAAAGGCGGCGCAAAAAGGAAAAGCGAGAGGAAAATGTGCGCAGCTGTCGGTGAAGGAAAAGCCACAATGGGGCAAAAGCAACAAATATGCTTAATAAGTAAACAAGGGGTGGGAAAACAGGGGGGGAGAGATGAGCTGAAACAGGACAATGCGGCACGTATAATTACATAGCTGACACCTTTTTGCTGCATGGGCAAGGGAGGGTTCTCGTTTTGGGTTTGCCCAAATCCTGAAACTGCAATCAATTTCTGTATTCCCCCATCTCTATACCTCCCAGATCCCAGATCCCAGATCCCAGATCCCAGATCCCAGATCCCAGATCCCAGATCCCAGATCCCAAGTCCCAGATCCCGTTTCCCTTATCCCTTATTCTTTGTTTTGCCCTCCTCTTCAAGGGGGGAAATTTAATACAAAATTATTTGGCCCGAAGCCGAAGGGAAGGAAGCTGGAGGAATACACAAATATACACAAGGAGGATTGCCCGCAAGAGGGTTGTTGGTTGCTGCTCGATCGAATCCCCGAGTCCCCAGGGTATGGCCATGTGTATGGCCTCTCCCTTCCGCCGGCCCGGCTTTTGGCACATTAAATGCTAATTTTCATTTGATTGAGTGCATGATGTTTTGTTGCAGAAACCAGTTTCCCTGGGATGCTCAGCGAGTGGAAAGAAATCATGCTAAGTACCATGAAAATTAATTGATTTGCGGATTATTTCCTCGAGCAATGTGTGAAAAGGGAAACAGTAGCCAGGGGATCGACCGAACACAAGAGGGCCAGGCCAGCTGCTGCCCAGTCAAGCCACTCGAATGAAATATCGAAATCTGCTCGACTCTCAAACTCAACTCACTTGACTTTTTGGCCCTTGTTCAAGTCCGGGTCCGGGTTGCTTATCGTTCTTGTTTTGTGTTTTTGTATTTTTTTTTATATATTTTGGGTTCCCTCTCAAGTGCCCGCAAATCCTCAGACACAAAACGCACATGCATATCATTTGATATTGAATAAGAAACGGCAGCGAGGAGAACATGAATAAATAAAATGCCAACAGTTCTCCACAAGGAATGTGAATGGGGAGGGTAAAACATTCTTCAGATAAAGGTGGCATCGTGATTGTCAAGGAAATTTGTACCCAATACTGCTGTATAGCAAGTTTTTAAAGGTATATAAAGGTACAGAAATTAAACCTAATTAAACCTTTAATTAAATTACAAAAATCAAAATCATTGACACTCTTAAAGCCCTATTTATCTTTTTACCACACTTGACTGCACCTATTAATACTGCTGCTTATTAAGGAAAAACAATGGCAGTCATTTCAATAGTTAGTCAGTTCCAATTTAATATTTACTTAGTTTTAATTCAATTTGAAATTATTTACTTTAGTAAATATTCACGTTTCACGACTCACGCTCACATCTTTGGCAGAATGCTAAACTACAAGAGGGATCGGATGGCGGAGTCAAGCAAATATGCTCCAAGCAAATGAAAATCAGAAACCAGCAATGGGATTGGGGACTGGCCATGGACAAGGAGAGCGTCGTGAGGAAAAGCGGATTGGAGCTGCGGGAATTTCGATGACTTCGGGCTTCGTCATACAAATGCAGTCACATTATTTGGTACTTTGGGTATTCTTTAGGGTTTTGCGAGTTTTATTGGTTTATTGAGAATAAAATATATAGAAATTCTCTGAACGTGGATACTTTTACTATAATTCAATTAATGATATTTTTATTAGAAGCAAAGTGTAGAGATTTTATAATAAAATATAATAAATATTACAAATAAATTCTACATACTTTTATGCTTAAAAAAACATACTTAGCAAACTTCAGTTAAATTTAAAACCTTTTCTTTCCTATATTCTTAACCTCGACTGTTGGCTCTCTGTTTGCTTGGCATGCAAATTGTGCGCTGCGCCGTTCTGGCTGGCCAAGCGATTACTGGGCCAAGAGGGGGTTACCGATGTGGGGCTTTCGGTGGCGAGATTAGGGGGCTTCGGGGTTGTAGCGCGTTTCCAGTTCAATGCACAAATACACGAGCTGGCAAAAAGGCAGCTGTGGAGCACAAAGGGGGAAGGAGGGTGACAAGAACAATAACAACAACAACAGCAACAATGATGATGATGACGACGATGTTGGCAACGTCTTCAGTCGCTCACACAGATACTCACTTGTGCAGTCGCACATGCACTGAAGAAAAGATGTAAAAATGTCAATAAAATGTATATTTGTCTCCAAATTGTAATACTTTTATTGATGAAAAATTGTAGAAACAATGATGTAAAAAAGCCCGAACTGCCTTGCCTCTTATAAGCATAGTATATTTGTAGGTTAAATATATAACTTTAAGAGTTGCATAACTTTTGTAAAACTTGTATTTAATCTATATTTATCTTTAAGCAATTCTGTACTAATTAAATAATATCAAATACAATGTTCTCATATTCTTGCAGTGCTTTGTTGATGCATATCTAAAAGCATATTAAGAGTCTACAACAGCAACCCGTAAGTGTGTAAAATGATCAGCACAAGTTGCCAGTTGCAAAATGCAACACGAGACCCAAAGGGGGCGGCGGCGGGTTCAGATTGGGGTTGGGGTTTCAGTTTGGGTTTGGGTTTTGGGGGGGAAAGGGGAGGGGCTGTGAGGGGTGTGGCAGTCAGTTTGTTGTGTGGTTAGGACAAAGCGCCGGCAACAGCTTAAGCATATTAGAGCGACAGAGATGGGGTAGGGCAACGTGCCAGGCAACATGCACACAAGTATTAAACATTTACAATGCGAACGAACAATGGCAAACAGGAGAGCCAGCAACCAGCAAGGGGAGGCACTGCAGGGACAGAGGGATATACATATATAACTATATATAAATAGTTGTATAGTATGTGTGCTAGAGGAAGAGCCAGCAAGGACCAAGGCGCGGCTCACATAAAACCGATTGCGGTGAACTATGGCACGGAAAGCTCTTTCTCTTTCACTCCCCATAAACCCATTCTTTTGGGGGCTAAATGGAAAATAGTCCAGAGAAAAATATGAGGCAGTAAAATATATAAACTAAAAGTTTAAAAAGAGGAGTTTTACCCAATTTATTATTAAATATTGTGGCACTTTTATAGTAAAAATAGTTGGCTGGGAATCCTACTATAAACAGCTGCTGAAAAATCAATTGAGAATTATAGCATTTTATAACATTTTAACATCCATAATAATGATGTTATATAAAGTATATAAAAGTATGTATCACATACTATCTAATTTATGCATAATTTCCCATGCCAAGTGCTTACAAATTTCAATTGTCAAAAAGAAAATCAAAGAAAATATCACCGCACATTCAGCATTTTGCAATTTCATATTGTTAAAAGTTCACGTACCGTGCCAAATCTGTGGCCACTTTCCATGAAATTTCGTTATAAATGGAAACCAATTCCTAACCTAGGGTTAGCCCCCCCATTCCCTCCACGAAAAAAACGCACCAAGTAGTGGTCATATCACGTCCATTCACAGCTGACACATCAGACTGGGAATGGGAGGAGGAGTGAGATATACATAAGTAGAGAGAGCGGGGGTGGCGGCACCCACTCATGCATTCAATTCGAAATGCCTGAGGGCAATAATAAAACAATTCCGCACACACACACTCGCCCCTTCTTGGAGTCCCATTGTGTGCGGAATTGGTAACTGTTGGCTCTGGGATAACCATTTTGGTCTGTGCCAGAAATGAAATCTATTGTCTGCCAAAAAGTTAACGCACTTTATTGCTATTGTTCAGTGGCAGCGGTAGGGAAGCCGGTGGTGGCGAGGGGCATCGAGGTGGTTTTACTCCATGCTCCACTCGAGTTCTACTCCAGTCATTTGTCAAGTGAGCTCTCGTTCTGCCCCCCGCGTGCTCCTCAACTCTCGGCTGTCCCCCTTTTAGCCAACTTTGCGGCCAAACAGAGCAAGGCACATAAAAAAAAAACCGATGAATTGAGCTCACCTTGGCAAGGCGAAACTTGTATACTCTTGACGGTGTAACAAACTTTATTCAAAATAAGTTGGTTATGAAGTAATCATAGAAATTATTATTGTTATATAGTGTAATGCCAGTATACCAAGTTTCCCTTAAAAATAATCACATTTCTAGGTTCTATCCTTTCTTAACATTTTTAGCTACTAGAATCAGTCACCCAATTGATCCGAATTTTGCACATCTTGAGTATTAATATAAAAACTAACATTGTGTAAAGTTTCAAAGTAATACCCTTAAAACTAAGCCATTAAATTAAAGTTAATACAAAAATTAAAATACCCTTCAGCTAGGGCATAAAGCCAAAACGAAACCAGAAAAAAGAGAAGCAGCAAGAGGAGCTAACGAAGGAGAAGAAGCCAAAGACGAGGCAGGGAGTAAAAAAAATGTTGGCAATACAATATTTTGCCATTATGTCGAACAATAACAAGTCGACATAAGTAGATGGCGGTGGCCGGGGCAGGGAAAAGGTGGCAGAGATACGAGAAACAAGACGAGGAGAAGCGGAGAAAAAGAAGAATACGAACAAGAAGAAGAAGAAGAAGCGGACAGAAGAGCCAAGCCGAATAGCTGCCAATTTCAGGCTTAAGTGTTCTTTTCTGCCCGTCCGCCGTTCCTCCTCGGATTCCCCCAACTCCGGCCATCAGATAATGGGCTACAAGACATTGAGCCAAAGAGCAACGACGCATATGAAATTTAATACCACTTCACCTTTATTTTTTTCCCTCTTCTTGGCTTCTTTTCTCCCTCTTTTTTTTTCCTCTGTGGCATCCGGCGCTCCTTCAACCTTCCCCCAACTTTTTTTTATTCCTCATTTTTCGCTCCTTTACTCCCTTGACCAGAGATTTGAGCGCTTTATTAAGCGTATTTAAGGGAAATATAAACATTTTTTATTATTAGGCGTGTATACAAATTTAATTCAAAAGATTTATATTTTTATAGGAAAAATCAAGTATTCCAGTAAAAGAATTTATGTACATTTTAGACTGATAAATCTTATAGAATTATAGGAACTCAAGCATCTTAAAGGTGGAAAACCTTTACGCATTTTTCTTGTTTTCAAAGAAATTGCAAAACATTTATAAAATATTTCTCAATGGTTCGACTGCAGCATAATAAAGCATAAATAGTTTTGCGTTGGAAATGCCGTCTGGGGAAATGCGGTCACTTCGCGGAAAAGCAGAGAACACAGGGAGCAAAATAATGAATTAACAAACACAATTCGCATTTTATGCTCATGAAAATGAGGCAAGAATTAATAAAAGAAGCGGGCAACTGAAAACACACTCGCACACAAGCCAGCGAGAAAACAATTCGCATGAGCAAGCACAAACAATTTGAAAGAAAGAAGAAAGAAAGGGGGGTTTTTTAGATAGAACGGCAGGGGGGGAGTTGGATGTTGCTGGATTGAAAAAGAAACTCGACAAGAAAAAAAAGAAGGCTGAAAAAACATCAGCAAGAGCCAGAGAACTTTTTACACAGACCCCCGAAGAACGTGGCATGAAAAACAAAAAACAAAACAAACAAAAAGTAGAGAAACAGAGAGGCAAGCGAGGAGCAGGGAGGGGAAAACATTAATATTAAACAAAAAGTGGATGCAACAGCGAGCGAGGACTGGCAAATGGGAAGCGAAATATAAACGACAAAGTTTCCACAGCGTCCCGATTTTTCTCTCCTCGTCGTCGCAGAGAAGTTGCTCCTTGTCGAGTTGCAAGTTTTATGGGGATCTGCCGAGCATAGCCCTTGCCTTGTCATGTCTCCTCCAATCCAATCCCAGAGCAAAGCACTCCATTGCCCAGAACCAGAACCAAAACCAAAACCAGAAACGAAACTCAACTCAACTCAACTCCAGTGGCGGACTTGGCTGAAAACTTTGGCCAACAAAGCAAAGCCTGGGCCCAGCACGCGAAAAGAGTGTGAAGGGAAACATTTGTAAGAGTCTCGAGCACAAAGTTTATAACATTTTAAATACGTATTTATGGTTTTATAAAGCCCCCCCTTTGTGTAGTTTTCGAAACACAAGGGATTAGTAATTGGTTTAGTGCAGATCAATTAGCCTGTTCTTTTATTTATATTATTTACTCTTTGCTAAATTGTGCAAAATATCGTTTTAATGCACTCAATTTGGTTTTTAAAATGTCATCGCCGGACTTGAACAAGTTTATACATCTTCTTTTATATCAATTCATTCTTATGCAAATGGACCTGCGCTATATTCTCCAAGCATTTCGGATTAATTAGGCATCGTAAAAAGCGGAAACATTTTCTCAATGCCATTAAAAGTGCATTAAATGCTAAACAAAAACTGTGAACAAACTGGTATCGAATAATTGGCGATTGCATAGTGATTAATTGCCGGCACATTCTCTCCACTTGACCAAAAACCTGGCCAACAAATTGTAATCCGATATGAGACAGAGAAAGAAATCGGATCGGATGGGATCGGTCCGGACTCCGGATCGTATCGGATCGGATCGTATCGTATCGAATCGAAACGAAATGAGGCGAATGAATCCAAGACAAGTTGCTTATATTGTTAACTGGTTTTCTTTTTGGCTTTGTGTTCGCGTTTGAGCGGCGAAAACTTCCACGAAGCATTTGAAAAATGTGCAATTGAAACTAATTCGGTTAAGTGTCGTGGCGGCGGGGATTGTGGAAGGCGGAACCGGGGAAGTGCAACTCCAACTGCAAGCATAAATTCGTGGCATGCTGTGAAACAAGTTGCAAGTTTAGCTAGTTGAGAGCTGCACGCACGCAGCATGCAACAAATTTCTCAGCGTTTTTATGGAGCTGCTGCTGCTGCCGGGTGGTGACCAAACAGTTGCAACAGCCACGAAAAAAAAAAAACAAAATGAAGCAAAAATTAACACCAAAGGAGTCAGCTGCACACAAGTGGTCGTTTTCATTAAATTTAATCTCGTTTGCTTAAACATACACAGAGAAAGCAATGGCAGTGTTTATCATTAATGTAGAATTGAGATGAAAATCTAAAATAATTCATTGACAATCTTTAAAGTTAAAATATAACAAAAATTATATATTCGTTTTATTTAATACATAATATTTATTACAAATTTCTTTGTAGACTTTAAGGCACTTTTATTTCAAGTGCAACTTTTCGATAGCAGCTGCAGCTCCCATTTGTGGCAGCAATTTGCCGTTTCTCGTAAGTGGCAGCCTGTAAATTTATTAGTGCGAAATGAGATAGACACAGAATATGTGTTTAATTTGCTTTCACACAACAATAAATATTTACTGTAGTATTTGAAGGTATTGCCGAGAAGTTCGAAAAAATGTTGATGGCCATAAACGAGTTTAATAAGAAAATATTTGTTCAACGTATTTGCAAGTCGTTTTGTATTTTGTTTTTTTTTTTCTGAGCTCTGTAAATAGCAAATAAAGTACAGAAAAAAATAACTAAAAGCCGCTGCAATTGGCAAACAAAATGAGTAAAAAAAAGAAACGAACAAACAAAAAATATTTAAGAGTAGAGCGGGGGAAGAGGCAGGGGGAAGAGGTGTGCATTTTCGCAGCCTTTTTGGCATTGTTCGCTTTTCGTTTCCTCGACTCGCCATGCTTGGCTTTGCCTCAAGTGTTTCTTCTCACTTTGCCAAATGTAAACGAAAAAGAAAAATGTTGCAGCTAATTTGCTTTTTCAGTAAGCCGGGCGGCGAAGGGGCAAGCGGCGGTGTGGCCGGGCTACACAAAGCGCAACAAGCAACAACCAACAAGCAAAAAGCCATTTCGCAATTTTCAATTGTGCACGTCAAAGTGTTAAAACGGCACGCGATTTATTGCACAAACTCACACACTAACAGAACACCCAAAGGCAGAACGTTGTGTGCAGTGAATATCAAGTATTAAATATTAATTTAGTTTTTTAATAAAAGTTTTAAATTTCTGAAGAGAGAACTTCCGAATACCCAATTCGATGTTTTGGCGATTCAGGCAACGAGTTTGCCAAGATCACAAAACTAGCTGAAAGAGGGTCACACTGAGCATTTAAAAGCATTTTTAAAAAGTGATTTTCCCAATAATTTACTCGTTATTTTGTTTTGTATTTCTTTTTAAAGCTTTGCTTATGAATTATAAATTTTATGAAAAACTATTTGCTCAATAAGTAATTCGTTATTATTACTTTTTTTTTTACTTTGCTTAAGATACCAAAATTTGTTAGGAAAACGGTCACACCAAATATATTGATATTATTTGAGATAACGCACCATGGTGCATGAAAAAAGTTCATAGGAGTTGATTAAATTTAACAAATTTGCGTTTAACTTAAATTAAATTGACTTAGAGTTCAGCCTGTATTTTTTTTTTATTATATTTTCTATTTTGTTTAATTTTCCCACATTTTGTTGCAGTGTTCCCTGTGACTAGGTGGCAGTAGTTGAGCTTAGATGCGCTTAATTAGACTTTTGACTAAAACCAAGTCAAAGTTTTTCATTTTCTCTTGGCTTTTTGTTTTTTGTTTCTTCTGTATTTTCTTTTTTGTTTCTTTTTTTATTGATTTACGGACGGCAATCAAGTGTGAAATTGACATGGCATGCCCCGAAAGCCACCCTTCGGCGTGTAAATATTTGTTAAAATATGCAGAGTTGGGTTGCCAGTGTCTGCATTTCGTTATATCTTGTTCTCCTTCTTTCTTTCTGATTTTTTTACTTATTTTTTTTTTATAAGCTTTTTCCATGATTTATGCCAGCCTCATTAATCTGAGTTGGCGAGGGGGAAAACGAGGGTGCGCGCTGCTGTTTATCTTGCGATCGTTTCTTTTAGCGCTTTTAGCTTAACGCGAAGCACAAAACTGGAAGTTGGAAAAATGAAATCAAATTGCCGTTCATTAATAAGCCCCAGAGTGGCAAGTGTGTGTATCCAACGGATACCGCCGCCTGTCAATAGAGCAAGTCTATGGAATTCAGCCAGTTTTCCGTGCCCCTCACATCGCTGGACTTAATCAGTTAGAAGCGAGTTTATGCCAATTGAAATGCAACTAATTTGTTATACTCGTAGCCCCCTTTTGCCGCCATTCAAGTACGTAATTGTTGTTGCATGCCTGGCCGCTTGTCCGCACATAAATTATGATAATTATTTAATGCAACCACAAAACGACAGCAGCTACAAAAAAAAAAATAAAATAAAATAAAAATGAAACGGAAAATATCGAAAACAGAAATCGTCTGCAGGCTGCCATATTAAGCAATTTATGGGTGGAATAAGGCAGGGAGTTGTATTTTTTTCTCGATACACACAATTATCACGCAAATGTCCATAATAATCATATGGATAATGACTATTATATACATCAATCCATCTATATATACACGATAATCATGCCGCATACAAAAAGCAATTTACGTAAATTACACGAACAAAAAAATTGCAGAAAATTAAACAATTTACAAGAGACAAGCCCCCCCATTAATAAACATGAAATATTGCTGCCGCAAAACTTTTGTAATGAACAAAAAATAAATACGATGATAAAAATTAAAATATATATGTGTGCATGGCTTTAAACAAAACAAAAAAAATAAACGTGGGTACCCACACAGCATTAATAAAGACCAAATAAACTTTTCAAAACCACACAGAGACAACGAAATTAAAAATGCCATAATCTTTTTATGACCATAAAGCTGAGGCAGGCAGACTCTTTGGGCTGGAGGGGTATTTTTTGTTGACTTATTAACCAAAATAAAAAGTCAAAATACTCTTATAAAGAATTTATAGTTTATAGAAGTTTATATTAAAATTGAATTTATATTCATTAGAGTGTAAAGATAATAGCCACATTATTTGACCATATTTCACAGCTCTCTCTCACAGCTCTTAAGGGGGCTTAAATTTTTGATATTATATCCTCAATAAACCTTTTGAAATACCGACTAACTATCCACAAAACGAACCCCCTTAATTTGGTACCAAAAGCACCACATTTCTATACAATTTCCCTCCCTTTGTGCGGTCAAAATGGAAGAGCATTATACAAGTCGAGAGCACTCTCCCTTAAGCATTCATCCGTTCAACCATCTCTCAACTATAAAGTTGCCTTCTCCTTTGGCTTGATTATTTACATTTTACCCCCAACCCTCCCAACCCAACCGTCGGGGAAAAGATGAGTGGAGGTGCACACAAAATACAACACAACAACAACAACAAAAAAATACAAAATAAATCAACAAAAAAAAGAAACGCTGAGAAGAAACCTCTCGCTGCGAGTTTCATTTGCGTGGCGGGGAAGCTGAAGCCGCCAAATAAAGAATCATAAAAGATATCAAAATAAATATGGGGAGCGCAGGAGGAAGGAGCTGGGGAAGCAGTTAAAGCTTCAGTAGCATTGGGCTCAGCAGGCGCTCTCATTGTTGTTGGTGGTTGCAAATGCTTAGCTGGTATTTAGAAAAAAACAACAACAAAAAATCTAAGAAAAACTGAAGAAAAAAAAACAGAGTCGAAGCCGACGCCAGTCAAACAAATAAACTCGCCAAAACGAGCCAGCTCTTTGCTTTTGCTTCGGCTTTGGCTTTGGCTTGATGGACTGTGAGCCTCGAAGACCTTCCCCACCAGTGCCCCACCAGCCTCCCTGCGAGTCAACAAAATAAATAAATAAATCTGCAATAACAAAAGCAACGAGACACGAGAGGAAAGCAAGCAAAACAAAAAAAAAAACCAGCCGCCGGGCAAATAAACACTGAGTTTTATGAGACACACGAAAAACATCTCTGAAAACCTTTGCATTACCAATAGATACATTTTTTTGTTTTGTTTTTCCCTAATGCCTTTCAGCACTAAATTGCACGGATTATTAGTTGTGGCTATTACTCGGAGATTCCACCGAGACTAAATAAGATGCTTGGGTTTTTTCTTTTCGTGGGCGCCTTGAAATACGCGGTTCGCTTTCCACAAACTAAATTTAGTTGACGCCATTCGCTTTTTTGCTACTTTTGGCCACGAAATTGTCGGCGCGTGTAGCTGGGGAAATATAAAAAAAAAAACATTTAACAACATATCAACTCAGATAAGACATAAACAACTCGAAAATCTACACGGGTTTTTTTTTCATCGCTGTTGTTATGGAAACTTTGGCTCGTTTATCAAATTGCGAGACAATTTTGAATGTGCGCGTAATTAGCAGGTTAACAACAGAGCTAGAATTAAAAACGATAGCAAAAAAAACAATAGTTTCCACAAAAGTTTTTATTTCCATTAATTTAGTTGAAATTATGACTGGTTTTATATTTGAATGTCATATACTATAAAAGTGAAATGCAATGAATAATTGCATGTTGTAATGTCAGCGGAAAAAAGACATCCATTTCATAATTATAAAATATTTGCATGCATATCTGTGGCCGCAGTGGAAATTGCTTGAAATTTCATATTATTTTTTCGTTTACTCAGTTTTTACTCGTTTATTTCGTTGTTGTTTGCTTTTTGTGTCGCTGCCTGTGGCCGCTGCTTATCAGAAATTGTTTGCATTTTCACTTTATTTATTCTGTGCCATAAAAAATAAATATTAATTGCGATTATCGCAATGTGATATTGCTATATTTACACGTTATAATTAATTGTTCTTATTTATTGAATTTGTACACACAATAATGAATTGTCAGAGTCCCCCACACACACACTAATAATTCTCCTCCTGTTCCGCAGCAATTTAAATTGAGTTATTTGCACAGAGAAAAATAAATACAAATATGTGCATAAAATTAAACTTGTTTAAACGACATTAAATGTGGTTTTTTATTGAGCTTTCATTTTGTTTCTGATTTCGTCTTCCTTTTTTTTTTCTTTTTGTTTTTGGGGTCCACTCATCCGCAACAAAATATGCAAATTGATATAGTATGGTGAGTGTGTGTGTGTATAATATAATTTATCGGCATGTTTGAGCCGCCCTGTGGCTGGCAGCATAAATTAATTATCAAAAGCATTCATTTACATGGCTGACTGCGCGATCAGACACCCGCTGTCAGGCGGCACCTCGACTCATAGATACTGTATCTGTATCTCACGGATACACACAGGCTCAAAGTCAATTTGAAAACATCATCACAATCAATTTGCTTCGTTTCTCGTGATGGGAATTAAGTTTTTGTATATTTGTATCTCTCAGTTTTTGCCTCCGCTTCACACAGTGATCACTCTGTTATGAATCATGTCTTTCTTTTTTTTGCTTTCTTTTGCGAATCTGAAATATTACTTGAGAATTATAAGGGATATCTTTCTAGTGCAAATTCTCCCATTTTGGCAAAGTAATTTGTAATTATTTCACTTTACTTGGGATATACTGTATTGCCGTTGTTTTTTTGTAGTTGGCCCACATTATCTAGTGAACGTTGAACGCTTTCGTGCCCCTGTTGTAGTTTTTTTTTTCTCCCATTCTTTTTTTTGTTTTCTCCCCGTATTTTTGTTGTTTTTGCCTTCCTACATGTGTTTAGCGTGTTCAGAAATTTGCTTTTTTAATGACGCTCTTGTTGATTGCCGGCTATTTGTTATTACCCCCCTCCTCCTACCCCAGCGACCCCGTCGTCGTCGTTTGCCCTTGTTTTTGGGTTGCAGAAACAGAAACAGTTTCTAGTTTATTTGAAATTTTTATATATTTGGCTTAGTAATTTCAATGCAATTTATTAATGGTTTGATTCGCTTATTTATGGTTCGTTTCATTTGATTTAGTGGTGCCGACACTTTTCGCCATTGTCTGCTGATGACAGCAAATGAATTTTAATGAACACACATATACACAAATTTATTATTTATTCAAATTTTTGAATTTTTGTTCCGCTTTTTAATTTAATGGTCTTGAAATATTTAAGTTTATTATATTTATTTACTTATCTAATCTTGAGGGAATTTCTGTTTTTAAGAAACTCTGTTAGCTCTGTCTCAAATAAATATGAATACTAAAATATAATAATACCTGACCACTTAAATACAGTATTCGTTTTTAGAACTAAATCCCCTAAGCTCTAATATATAAATGCATTAGCGTTTTTTTCTTTGTGATTTATTATGATTTGTTTGGATTGTTTTAGTTGTGCAAACACTTTTTTGCTATTTACTTCACAGCAAACTAGTAAATATATAATATAGTTTTTTATCTCTGCTGGTCTTCTAATTAGAGGTTTTTAGTCACCGAAAATATATGGGGTGTGCTCAGTCATAATCTAGCACAGTATGACAAGTAGAAATTATCAAATTTGCTAATAAAAGATGTGCTAATAAAATCATTGGCCACATTAAAGTATATACTATATGTTGCATAAGCATAGGTCATGGATTTAAATGCTTTGCATTGAGTTTTGCCCAGGGTATTGCCATGACAGCAGCTTGTCAATCTATAGAAAATGAAATATAATCCATTTTCACTTGGCCGGGAATGGAAATGGAATTGAAATTGCAAACTTCGAGCTCGCTGCTAATTCGCATGGGCGGACAGATAGGCAGTTAGACAGGCCAAAGGCAGAACGGCAGACTAGCGGGGGCGGTCTCGAGCGAGCGAGCGAGCGAGCGAGCAAGCGAACGAACGAGCCCAACCGGCTAACAAACGAACGTTTGTCACTGTCGGGCGTTTTATGAAAATTGAACAAATCAATTAAGTCTAATCGTGCCATACCCGTACTCGTACCCGATCCACTGAGCCACTGACTGAACCACTGGGGTGGGGCAACAGTAGTCGAGAGTCGGGGGGCATTTGGCATTTGTTTGCCCCCTGACAAATGGACAAATAAATGTCTGCACACGGCTTGTGGTGCTGCTGGCTAAACCCAGAACGAAAACGTTCCGGCACATGCTACAAATTATAAACACTGTAATTATATTCGAATAATATTTTGTCAGCCAATTGACACATTTGCCGTGCCGGAGAGATACAGTAAACGGAAAAAGAAAGACACAGCTCGAGCGAGCAGTGGTCAATTACGCTAGGGGCCAAGAAGGCAGGTAACCACCACCAGCCAAAGTTGGTTAACATGGCTGTTAGCTGCAATTGCTGGTCACCATCTGCGGTAGTTGCGGTTACAGTGGAGCCATGAAAATAAGTGGAAAATTTAAAGACATCTTTAAACTTGTTATTGATGGATGTAAAATGTATGAATTTAATTTTTGAACTCGGAATTTAAGGTAATATTTTTTTTTTATTTTGATTGATAGTTTCTAAACTGAATTTCTTTAGTTGAATCACAACTGTAGGCTTGCCTATCTCATCGCTGGCAACTTTTACCAGCGCGCACAGTGTGACAAATTATTATGTATGTATGCTGGCATGTTCCCGGGTTTGCTTTTATATGTGTGTGACAGTGGGCACAGGGGCACAATGCATGCAGTTTTACACACAAGCTCAGCTCAGTTCGGTTCAGTTTGGCTCGGAACAACTCGACGCTGGTGCTAATGACCGTAACTAAGTTGGCGTCACGATTGTGTGCGCCACTGGAAGCCTTCTCCTCTGCTCGCCCCACTCGCTAGCGCTCCCCCTTGCAATCCCCCTTGGCAGCGCCTCCGACTGCGGTTTACTTTGTCGCTTGGCCATTTGTGTAAAATATTTTAATGTTATGGCCCGACCAAGAGAGCTCTGCCTAATAGACGCTTAATTGTATCTGCGTGTGCGTATCCGTATCTGTGTATGCATGTATCTATATCTGCAAATGTATCTATGCATTTATGACTAAACAGTTGTTTAAATAAACAATTTTGGCATGTTTACCATGGAATTAAAGCAGCTCGAAATGCGGCTGCAATGTTTACTTAATTAAAGCAAACAAAAAAAAAAATAAATAAAGAAACGATTCGGCCAAACGAAAATGAAAACACTCTACACGGGATATAAACTTGAATTTGAATAAACTTGCGATAAAGCGACGGAGATTTTGCTTCCGGAATTAGTGAAGAATTCAAATCTGACAAGATAAACTAAACAATGCAATATATGGTCTTTAAACAAATGGAATTTTAATGTCATTTCATTTGTAGTGACTAGGTGACTTGGGAGAAGAGATATTTATGGGATACTAGTGACAATATCTATTTATATATATTTTTTAGCTGCTGAAAGGCTAATATTATTGATGAGGCCTGCTTGCTAGGGCGAAAGAAGTGCATAAAATGGCGAAATGTAGATTTATCTTCATTGAAATAAAACTGAAATAATATGCTATGCAGTTTATGATTATTTTTTCGAATCATAATATGTAACTTTGACTAATAAATTCGCTATAAAGTGCTTATTTTTGTTGTAATTACTTATTTCTTAATTGTACAAATTTTATTAAATAAATATTTTGTCGACTTTGTCATTACATTGAATATTTGCTTGCTTCTTATCACGTTTACCTGCCAAAAATACACACACACACACCACGTTCCAAGTTCATAATTCGAGTAAATGCAAAACACGCCCAACCACCCTCCTTGCCCCCCAATTCCACATCTCCTCTCGCTTGTTTATCGCTCATCGTTCGGGCTGCTCGTTCGCCGCTTGCTATTCGGTTCGCTTGACGCGTCGCCGCAGGCTTCATTAGGCGAGCGTGATTCCGGATTCGCATTTCCATTTCCATTCCGATTCCCAAGACCCCCCCCTCCCTCACACAGCCCCTTCGATGACCCGCGAATTCCGCTTGTCTTCCCACATTACGCTTGCAAAACGAAATTCCATTCCATTGGTGCCGAACAAAAACCCAAATTAAATCCACTTCAATAAATCTCAAAAAGGTAACGCACACAAAAAAAAAAACAAAATACACACCACAGGCCTGTCAATTTTCTAATCGCTCGAAATAACAGCAAAAAAAAACTCCATTTAATTACAAATCGGCTTAGATTGAAACGCCTTAATTGGCATTAACTCGACAAAAAATGTGTCTGTGTGTATATTTGTATGAATACTTGTATAAAATGCGGCAGCAGTAAGTGGCAAGCGGCAATTAATCAAACTGGAAATCAATTTACTCTCTCACCGTCTCTCTCTATCTCTCAGCTATACCGAGCGAGAGAAAAGCAGTATTATAATACGCCTGCTTCAAGTCCAGATTTCCATACAATACAATCTCAATGATCTTATTATATTCAATTTATTATTTATATTTATTTAATTTTAAAAGGTAATAGACTTTTTCTTATTTAAAAAGGAATTAGTATTGACTTGGGCGGAAACAATTTGTAATAGATCAAGATAAGCTATCGGATTCGTATTACTCAGATTTAATGTGAGAAAGCTGTGTCTATTTGGCAAGGTTTTAAAAATCCATTTAGCTGTAATAATTTTCTAACTCAAAATATATTAAAAAATATACTTTTATTGATCTGTTAAGCCAATACTCGAACTCTGAATATTTTACATTAATGTATTTAGGTGATTAAGACTTCTCTTATTAAAGTTTTGACTTCGATAAATATTAGGTTGTAATGAAAATGTAATTAATATCTGAAATAGGCCTCACCTTTTTATAAATCCAAAATAGTCGCAATTTCTGCTCTGGATATGCGCGTTCCCGGTTCATAGACAGCATCCAAGATGAGATTTGGGTGGGGGGTGATGGTGGGTTGTGGGTGGCTTTGGGCAGGTGATGATTCCTTTGGCTTGCCGGCCTGCTCGCACTCCCCGGCCAATGTACGAGTGCGAGAGGGAGGGGGCGGAGAGCGAGTTAGAGAGAGTGAGAGAGCGGGCGAGAGGGCGTAATAATCCACAAAAGAAACGCTGACGACTCCTTCTCCACGGTAAACTCCCAAACTCCCAACAAGCTCACAAACCCGGTAGGTAAAATGTAAATCCGCAAAATTTTCCTAGCGGCGCAATCTCAGGAATTATTCTCCATTTATGCGAGAGCGGCAGAGAGAGAAAGAGATAGTCAAACTTGGCTTTTCCTTTTCCCACTGCTTCTGCTAGCTAGATTCTCTGCTTCTGCTTATACTGCTTCTTGTTTTTCACTTCTTTGACACTTTTTGCCTTTGCTTTTCTTTTCTATTTTCCTTTTTTTGCGACAAATGTATGAACTTTTTTATGAGGTTAGTTGTTGTTGTTTTTTATTATTTTCTTTTTATATTATTTCTCTACAAATACACGAAAAAACGGCACTTTGAGTAAGGCGAGAGGGCGAAAGAGAGAGAGCGCGCGTCCAAGCTCTGCTGCCTTCTCTTGGCATCCATGTATGTACATATGTATGTATGTAAGTATTCGGCAGAACAGAAGCTGCTCCACCACGCACATATACATACATACATATGTATAGAGAGGCGAAGAACAGAGCTTGGGGCATAAAAAATACACGGGGGAGTTGTTGCACGGCAAAGCGACAGAGAGAGAGACTAAACGACCGACGGACTGACGCGGCGCGACTTCACCTTGCACACGCGCGGAAATTGGCGAGAGCGACGAAGCGACGACGAGTTCGTCGTTTGTCGGCGTTCTTTTACCGCAATGTTTGTGCGAAACATAAAAAAAGCTTTGCACATACATACACACCAACACGACGTGAGAGAGAGAGAGAGAGAGCGACCGAGAGAGGGAGATGGAGAGCTACACACACTCATACAAATTCGCAGGCACACACACATACACATACACAGTGGCTGTATAGTAATTTTATTCCGGTACTATTCAACTGATGAAGCTTCTGTTGCTGTTGTTGTTATTGCTAGCAACATATTGCCAGTGCCACACTCTCGTTTTGGGTTTTCTTTTTACATCTCTCCTTTTCCTTTTTTTTTTACTACTACTTTTTAGTAGTATTTTTTTTCGGCTGATGATGATTACGCTGCTCTTTTCTCACACACAGGCACACATACAAACGCACGCACAAGTCAGGCCCAAGTGGGTAATTTGTTTTATGAGTAGCGGCAAATAGCACTTGTGTATGATTGTCGCTGCTTCTGCCATCGCCGTCGTTGTTGTTACTTTTTGTTGTGAATGACAGACAGCGACGAGTAATAATTTTTAATGCGTTTTTGGCATTCCTACGCTGCTTTGGGTTAATTGCTTAAAACGCGACGGAACACTAACACACACGAGCGAGCTGCAAAACACATACTAGATCCGAGAGCGAACGCGGTTTTCGGTGTTGTTTGAATTAAAATGCACAATTATAAATACACAGATTAAGGAACGATTTTGCATACTTATTTCCTCTTATTTGAAATCCTTATTTGTTTTTTCTCTTTTTTGTTTTGTTATTTTGGTGTTTTTTTCGGCGACAGCGTTTTATCCGTGCTGTCCGAACGAAGCGAAGGAAAAACGCGTACAAACGTGCATAAATTGAGAGGCGAGAGTTGGCTAGCAACGCGCAGGGTTGCCACATACAGAGCTGATAACCAAGAACATAGATTTTTTATAAATGAGGGTGTAAAAATTGTATACTTGCTTTGAAACTATGTTGTCGGATTTTAGGAACATATTAAATTTATTTCGATAAATTTCGGTAGAAATTATATTACATTTTGTAGCTTGATTAAGATTATGAAACGAGCACCTTGACAACTCTGCGGCATTTCGTACACATACAGTCAGACAGGGCCTCGCACACACTGGCATTCCCATGCACATACACGGCGCCGAGTTGTACTCTCTGAGCGGCATTTCTTTAATGGCGGCTTTTTGCTCGCTCAGCCCTGCGCTCTGCGCTCACGCTCTCTCTCACTCTTTCTCTGACCCGCTCTCTCTGCCGCTGCTGACGCCATATTGCGCAGTTATGTATGTTCATCTCTTTCCAATTTGTTTACAGTGCCGTCGTGTGGTCTCTCACTTGCCACTCTTGTTTTTGTTGCTGCTGCTGCTGCTGTTTGTTGTTTTTGTTGTTGCAGTGTGCCTTTGCAAATTGTTTTTGGTGGGGTCCGGGTCCTGAGGATTGATTACTGATTGGCATGTCGTTCGACTACAGCCAGTTCCTTTTGTTGTATGTGAAGTTGCCTCGCTTCGCGTGCTCTTCTTCCCCTTGTTCTTCATTCGCCTTGTCTTTTACCTTCTCGGCGCACGCACACGCAAGCAAACAAACACTCGCACACCTCACCACCACCTCATCATCCTGTGGGCCTCTTGTGTTTTTTGTGGCTGTTGTTGTTGTTGTCTGTTGGGGGGAGTAGCATATAATGACATAATGAGATTTATTAGGCGCAAAATAAAGCCATAATGTTCCATTTGACCTTTGTGTAACTTTGACAGCGGTAATTTTCGCCTTCCTGCGGCTCCAGCTTATTATTTCGATGATGTTTGGCCAGGATATATGTACATATACATACATACATATGTTCAGGGACTACACCCACAAGCAGGCGTGCATATATTCACACAGAAGAAAGGACCCCGGAAACATGGGCATTTTCAATTCGTCATCAGCATTTTGCAAACTTGCCTTTTGCACTCGTCGAAGCAAAAGTCAAACAAATTTCCACTTTGCCAAAGTTTCTGTTTATCAGGAGCGTCTAACAAGAGGTTAAAAGTGAAATTACATGTTAATCTGTCTTTGTTTAAAATAAAACTAATTAAATGCATTTGCTAAAATGTATAAAATTAAATGTTGCCTACTTGTGGGCTTAAAATGTAAAATTAACAGAATGCTCTCTGTTATGTCAATATCATGTAAGATATGTCGAATATACATGTAAAAGATACATTAATGGAAATCTAAAAGATAGATTTCAAGAAAATGTGTTTATTTAATCAATTTTAAACCAGGGACAAGGTATTTATAACTAATAACAGGTAAAATTAGTATTTTTTGAACATATATTTATGATAAGCATCACCAGGGGAGTCGATTTAGCACAAACTACAAAAAACCACCCAAGCTTAGGATCTATGATGGAAAATATAAGGAATGTAATAATCCTCCTTACAAATCCAGCCCTGTTTTATAATATTTTTATCCTTTTTTTCTCCTATGTTTGGTAGCACCTCTTCAGCGCTGCCCTGCTGGCTTTTCTTTTGCTGGGGAAATCTTGTTTGTGCTTTGCAACCAAATATACTGGAGCACATTTCCCCCGCCCCAAAAAGGAACCCCTCCGGATGTCGCCCCCCGATCCTGATCCTTTTCGCAGGAGTGTTTGCTTGTTGTTTCTCCATTGGCATTCGTGCACGCTCTCTCAATTTTATTGCTGTGATTGTGATTTCTAGTTGGATTTGACTATGCACGCATACATACACATATGGAAGGCATTTGGGGAATTGATATCCTTGTGCGCTTTTTGCTAAAGTTCAAATATTTTTCATTTTATTGCTGACACACACACGCACACACACACACTCGCATACTTACTCGGGCGAGAGTGGGGAAAGGACACGCATGTCCTGGGCCCAAGGGTGCTCAGGCAAACAACATTTGTCAATGCTGGCAATATTTCACTCCGGAACGGTCCGCTGCCACTGGATGCCCTCAGTTTACGGCTCAGTGCTGGGCCAAAGGACTGAAAGGACCTCAAAAGGACCCACACCCACAAGTTTTGCCTGCACAGTTGCGGTCACAATTGGGCCTTCCAACAGAATACAGACATGTTTTTGTGTTAGAAAATGTTTTCAGACCGGAAATAAAATATTTTTGAACAAAAATGTATTTAGGAATGCCTTTCAAAATATTTAAAGGAAAATATTTAATATCCCGGAATTAAGATAATCTAAAATTATTCAGCATTTCTGAAACAAAATTTTTTGTATTGATTTTAAAAATATTTTCAACATTTTATCGTACGAATAAATGTTTTAAAACAATTAAAAAGGTGTCTAAAAGTATGCAATAAAAGGTTGAAGATGCAAAATGCAGTGTTAGTTGTTTAGTTTTTAAGTTATAACCCTATAACTAGGCTAGTTTTAGACATATTTTTAAGGAATATCAAAACCCTGGAGATTTTTCCGTATTATTTATTATTTATCTGTCACTTTTTTGAACTTTTTTTGGCAAAGAATCACTTAAATACTTATCCCGACACCCAATTTTGTATTCTCACTGCTATTATTTTGACATCAAGCGTAACCTAACATACATACATTTATGTGCTGGCTGTCAAACGGAAAATAATCCTCTCAAGAGGCTTTTGTTTGTATTCGTTTTTGGGGGCCGAAAATGTTGCACATCGATTGAGCCATGCCTCTCCCCCTTTGCACTGAGCAGGGGCAAATTATGTAATTATGTGCGTTGAAAAGTGTGCAAATAAATAGAATTCGAATGGGAATGCTAATGAAGCCATTATTATTTTATGCGCTATTTAAACAAGCCGCCCCCGGGCCTGTCCTGGTCCCCAAGGACACTGCATGAATAATAAACGAGGGACGAAACAACAAAAAAAAAGAAGCGAAAGCAACAACAAAAGGAGCAACTTCAACTGGCGGATAAATAAATATTAATGCCAACATATTCGACCAAAAACTCATCCTTGAGCCGGTCATTCGTACTTATTGAAAATGGGGAAACCGAAATCCGGCGAGCTGAAATGAAAAGCGTTGCGCTCTGTGATTTTGACAGCACCCATTCCACTTTCGCCACATTTTGTTGCAAAATATGATTTCATTGTGCTCAAATTGAATTAAATTCTTGGAGTGTGACGTCCCCCGCCCCCAAAGAGTCACTCCGCCCGCAGGAGCCCCGCAGGACCCCAGATGCCATGACTCTATCTGCATCGCTCCATCTCTGTTTTGCGGGCTCTGTCTCATTCTGGCCGGGTATTTTCCTTTTGGTAGCTTTCTGAACGGAAGCGGATATTTTCAACGCGCCATTGTTATTTTTTGAGTGCGGGAAATTGTTCGTCCCAGCTCGTCCTTGCTCTGCTCCGTCCTCCGTCCTGTGTCCTGCGTCCTGCGTTCTGCCTCCTCTTTCCCCATTTCCCCAGTCTTCCCTTGGCCCTGCTTTCCCTCGGGTGAAAGCAAACGAAGCGAGGGAACGAACCAAAGCGTCGTCCTTTTTGCTGGCGCTACTTTCTCTCACTCCCGTCACTCTCTCTATCTCTCTTTTTCTCGCTTTATCTGCGCTTGCAGGGAGAGAAAAATATTGGAAAATTACCTTTAGAGTCTTGAGAGTTTTGAAATCACTCGAAGGGTTGCCTAAAAGTATGCAATGCTTTATTTTATTGGTGTAATAATGTTATAATAGTGTGTAGGGAATTCTAAAACAATGGTTTGTGTGCCTTGAAGACTATTAAATATGTTTTTCCTGGAAATAAAAACGTTTAAAAGCAAAAATTTTTAATATAATTATTTTTTTAAGCATGATTTTCGAAGTATGTATTTGTTGAATCCAATTTAAAAATATGTTGTTGTTTATATATAATTTTATAAAAGAGTTTAATGTATTATTATTTTAGGGCAACAGGATCTTTCTTCTTCTTAACTATAATTAATTTTAGATTAATTTTTAAGGTGCATAAAAGTATGCAATGATTTTATTTTGTATTAAAATATATTTTAAAGACATATAAATTTTCAGAATGCAGTATTTCGGCATCACTTTAACTATAAATTTTAATATCACACCTTTATTCGAATATTTTTTTGATTTCGATTATTTTTTTGAACCTAACATGTAGAGTGTCAGGTACTTATTTTTAACTTTACAACTTTTCTTTTTGTGTGGCTTTCTCATCCGCTTCATGCTTATCATTGTGTTGAGCTCCATCGTCCTTTTGGCCAACCCTCCGCCCCCCTCAACTTTTCCCAGCCCCCGCTGCCACGCCTTGTCGACAGCTTTGTTTGTGTTGTAAATATAATTTTACGACTCTGCCTCTGTCAGACTCGACTCCCCCTCCGCACCTCCGTTCCATTCAGTGTCAGTCATTTCGTCAGTTTGTCCGTCCTTTGGGTGAGTTTTCCACCCGAGCCACCCCACGCCACCCCACGCCCCCTGAGCCACCGTCCCGCGTTGCCTTTTCCTTTGCCCTTCATCAACTGTCGCTGCTTTTTGTCTGTCGCTTTTTCTCTCCCACTTAACATTTTATTAAGCGAAAATGCTTGTGCCGTAAAATGTGCGCTTACATGTTTGCCCGCCCCCTTTTCCCATTTTCCCATTTTCCACCCCACAAAGCGCCCCCCCCCCCCCCCCTCGCCCCCCCCCCCNTTCCCCTTTTCCCCTTTTCCCCCCCCCAAAGCGCCCCCCCCCCCCCTCTTCGGCACGCACCCTTGGGCTGGCTGCTCTGCCGCAGTCATCGTCGTCATTTTCATTTCCTGTGGTCGTATTTATGCTTTTTATTTGAATTGATTTTATTTCGTTGCCTTTTCCATGTGGCGTGAGCCAGGCTTATCCTTGTGTTTTCCGTCGCTCTCTCCCCTCTCCCCGCGCTTTCCTTTCATCCGCGTAATGGTGTGGGTGTCTGAGTGAGTGTCTGTGTGTGTGTGTGTCATGTAGTTAATACGTTGATTTCATTTTTATTTTTATGATCCCTTTGCCACTTTAATGTTAATTTTATGACAATGATGTAGATGATGCTCAAAACTTAAGAGAGAACTAAGGGAAGGTTTATGTGTGTTGCGGATTGGGACACTAGCTGGAATATGTATATATGTAAATATGTATTTATTAAATTGATTAAAGATTATTTAAAAGGTTTTACTTAGATAACTTTAGATTTAAAATCTGGTAAAAAGGTGTACAAACCTAGGTTTCAAATTCAGAATCTAACTTCTTTTAGATTTAATAAATTTTATTGCATACTTTTAGACACCTTTTAAAGAGGTTTAAGACAGCCAGTATTTATTTAGGATTTAGTATACAAAAAAATACATTTAAATTTGCAATCAAAGTGCATTTAACATTTTTTAAGAAGTGTTTTTTAATCAAAAGAAATTTTTCAGGTTTTTCCAGACTTTTAAAACAAGTAAGAGAGCTTCAGGAACTCCAAGATTTGTGGTGAAGTGTTTTTTAATCAAAAGAAATTTTTCTGTCATTTTCAGACTTTTAAATCAAGTAAGAAAGCTTCAGGAACTTCAAGATTTCTACGATACATGGCTTCTATTTGGCCTTCAATCTATAAAATTAATTAGTTATATTATTTTAACTAATATATCGCGATCATTATAAACTTAAGATATTTCATAAGTATATTTTAAATAAAAGGAAGCGAAAGTGTCAGTTTTTAGTTTCTTCATAAAAACATTCCTCTTTGCAGATAAAAAAAAAACTAGATTTAAGGTATTTTAAGGTTCATGAAATATGTAGGTAAATTATATATAATTAACTAAGTAATTTAAAGCATTAAAAAAAGACAAGGTCATTAGTATATATTTTTTTCCATAACTACAATATAAAGGAATTTTTAATTTGTATAAATTCCAACCTTCAGAGATTTCTCCTAAATATTAGCATTGAATTCCTGCTTTAGGGTCTACGTATTAGTAGAAAATTGCTGTGGGTAAATTTACACATCCGAAACAATAATTTTCTCACCTCATCCTTGCCCCGGCGGACGCTTGACCAACCCAGGCAATGTTGGTAGTTGTGACTGGCCTAATTGCCGCTTCGCTTTTCACGGCCAAAACACGGTGAACAAGCACGACGTTCTCTTTGGCTTTGGTCTCGGTCTTGGGGCAACACGTTAATGGCCCGGCGTACGCATAAAATCAACAATTACATGGCACAAAGCAGGCCACAAGCTCTGTGGCAGGCAGACGCACAGACTTCCCAACTTGCCACATCATGACAGGCTTATGGCCAACGGAGCGACGCTAATTTCGATGGAGGGGGGCAAAAAGGAGAATGGAGAAGGAGAAAGAGAAGGAGAAGGAGGTGGAGATACATTGCGGATGGGCGGGATGATGGCACCACTTAATGTGGCCGAGGCCAGGGACAGCTACTGATTGACCACACAGGGATGGGAGCGTGATAAGTTTCACTATGGCTTTAGGCTCGCCAAAGAGGTTATAAAATTTGTATGAATATTATAAATTTTTTTATTATTTTTACTGATGTTTACAGAAATCTGTGGAATTTTTAAATCTCTTAAAAATGTGTCTAAAAGTATGCAATATAATAGTTTAAGTAACAAATTTAGTGTCAATCAGGCCTGCTCCGGTTCTCGAGATTTGTTTTCGATTTCGATTTGGCCAAAAGCTTTCGATTTCGATTTTAGCTGCTCCGGTTCTCGAGTAATTTTTGGTATCGTTTTGTTATCGGAATGTTTAATATTTTTTTGTTGCTTAAAGAGCTGGCGTTGTTGGTTTAAATTGTTGGCAGAATGCTAAAAAGTGTTTAAGCTGTTAAATTATTTGTTTTAGGAGCCAAATAAGAGCGGCAATTGCTTATTTAATTCATTTATTTACATAAATATGTTACAATGCCACACTTTTGTGATTATTTAAGCCCACATTTTTACAGGATTTAAGAAACTTATTAATTTTTGAATGCTCGAAGAAGTTTATTGTATATTTTTTATGGCGCCTATCGAGGCTTAAATCTATGTAAAGAATGCAACAGTGAACGTATCGTTTTTCTGAAATTCTGGCAAAGCGCTAATGATGATGTTGGCCCTATAGTAAACCTTTTTTTTACCATACTGTCTAACCAAATCACTAACTGAGCAGTAATTGAAATGGTATTTGCGTTTAGGCCACGGTGACTTTAAGACCTCATCATATGTGGGCAAGTCGGTACAATCGCCCAGGTATTTTCTTAAGTCTTTGTATTCAGATTTGATAAAGCTTTCAGCCGTCTTCCATGGAACAGACCAGGTTGGGGTGAACGGACCATTTTCGTTTTTGCTTCGTGAAATAGTCAGCTGGATCTGAGAACAGGTCGTGTATTAGTAAGGAATTTTAATAAATATATATCTATATATATATATATATCTATATGTATATGCCTTCACCACTTACCATTACTTTTTCATTGAGATCGATGTACCAGTCTAAGGAGCCCGAAATATAGAATCCTGTGTCGTTATAAAGTCTGGAGGTGTTCGTCTTCAAGTTTGATTGGGATCCGTGGGTGTATAAATGATCTTTGTAGTAAAATATAATCTGCAAGAATATGACAACAAATAAATAAAATTAAATTTTTAATAATAAAAGTTTAATTGGGTTTTATGTTGTGATATCTACCAAATCCAGTTAAATTTTAAAATTATTTATCTAGTCTTACCTCCTTAGCACAGCCATAATATAGAAAGACAAAAGTCAATACAGAAAAAATGAAAAATACGTTAGTGAAAATCATTTTGGGTTGACTGTTCAAGTTAGTTAGAAACTTCAACCTTATATAGTCTTTCGTTTCTGTTTATCTTTATTAATAATAATTTCTTAAACGAAAGAATGTTGTGAAAATGCCTTAGTAATTAGAGTGTTAAACGTAATGACAAAAGTTTAATTTATTTTAATACATTGTTAGTTTCTTACATTACTTTCAATTTGCAGTTTTAACTAAACCTTGATAACTTCCTAATAACCTGACAGAAAAATATGTTAAAAAATTAAGTAAAATATTAGGATTGATTTCAATAAATCATTTTTCTTATTTAGAATATCAAAATTGCTATCCAGCAGCTGTTTCAACCACCATACACCTTATAAAGTGTTCCTTCTCTTCACTATATTTCATCCAAAACTATCAAAGTTAACGTCAACTTGAGCTGAAAAGTTTTTGCCAGTTTTGCATTGTTTTATAATCAACTTGCACATAATTTATATGCACGAAAGTTGGCTGGGAGCCCAGATTTGGACCCAGGTTCCGTCGGTTTGTCCGATAAAAGGCAGCCACAATGAGCAAAGGTTAACCAGGACACACAGAGAGAGAGCCGAGCCTGGAGAAGGAAAGCACACATATCCAGCAGCCACGCATTGTATGTTGTAAAACTAATCTCAACAAATTATCTTTCTGGCATTCTATTTTCGGGAGAAACGGGAGAAAGTCAGAGGAAAACTCTCTCAACTTTTTCCAGACAGTGGTGGGGGGAGGAGGAAAAGTTTTTAGGGGCAGAAAGTTGATGCGATTATGATTTTCAATTTTCAGCAGTCAACGCTGAGAAGCGAGAATGGACATCATAAAGTCCTCCTGCCCGTCCTGTGTGGAAATGTGGAAATGGTAGCCGGGCAAACACAACCACGGCAAAAATGTGATAGATGGATAATGTCCTGGCGGGGGGAAGAGCGGCACCAGTAGATCCTGCCTGCCGCCTGCCGCCTGCCTGCTGCCTGCGGCGCCCAACAATAAATTGAGTTTTGCGAGTCCAAGTCCAAGTCCAAGACCAACTCCAAAGTCCTAGCCAAAAAGCGGCAGCTGTTCCACTCCCAAACAGTGGCAGCAAATCCCCAGCTCAGCTATAACATTTATCGTTGTGCAAACTGCCAGCAGCAGCAGCAGCAGTCCTAGCAGTTGTCCTGCGGAGGCGACAGGCATTCAGACAAGGACAGAGAAAAGTTCACCCATGTGGATACACTAAGAAAAAGTTTAGATGAGGAAGGTCAATGATTTTGCAAGAATTTGAATGGTATATTTCGTAAATTATAGGCCTAAAAGTAGGCTGCAAAATATTTTACGCAAACCGTTCTTCTTAGTTTTAAAAAGGAATTTAAATGGAAATGTGTGATAAAAGTATTGCAGAAAAATCGCTTATTTTATGTTTAAAAAATATATATATAGTCTTAATAAAAAATCTAGGAATTTCAAACCTCTTTTATTTTAGCGTAAAATCATGCTGAAAATTAAGTATACATTTTCTTAGTTTTATAAATGAGTTTAAAAGGAAATTAATCGGGAAAGTATGGATACAAATACAGCACAGTGGGTGACAGAGGGGAAGGATTGGTCAGAGCAAATTGAAATGGTTTCGTAACGTAATGAAACTGGAGCTGCACAGTGGGTATAAGTACATTTTATTTATAATGAAAATGCTTATGTGTTGAAGCAAAACAATCTTAAGTTTGGTGATCAGCAGTCCCAAAGTACTGTTTATAAAATTCCCATATATTTTTTTTTTTATTTTGGTGTTGGTTTATTTTTTATATTAACGGATATTAAACTTGAAATCTGAATGGTTGATTTTGATATATAAAATATATTTAATATAAATTATGATTACACATATAAAATGTATATAAATGCAGTTGTTTCTATTTATCCCCCAAATTCTATTCAGTATTTTGAATTTTATTAAAAATGCCGAATTTCATGAATACAAAATTAAGGGGAATATAGTTATTAGTGATCGAGTGAACATAGTGAATATTATATTCTATTCAGTATTTTAAATTTTATTAAAAATGCCGAATTTTTTTTTATACAAAATTAAGGAAGATTATAATTAAGTTATAGCAAATAATTAATATTAAAAGGAGGTATTCACTCAAACAATAATATTCACTAAGTATACTCTATCATTAATAATTTAATTATCTTGCTTAATGAATATAACATTTAGCACAAACTATTCGTTAAAAATATATTATATTTAAACCCTGTAACAAATTCTTTTATTAATTAAATTTATATGAGTATTAATATTTATATACACAATATTTTAAATTGATTTATTAATTGATTTATCATCACTTATTCACGCTCTCACAACACTCCTCCACTGTGCTGTCTCCACATTATATGTGTCTATTCCGGTTTCACGGATCGAAATAAAAAACATTTTGCTCACATATTTGGTTTGATTTATACAAAAATTGTACATTTTGTGTTTTTTTTTGCCATGTGTGTGTGTGTGTGTGTGTGCTTTCATAAAGCCCCCCCCCCCTCTCGGTTCCACAAAATCACTTCTCGTGCGCCTCGTTTATTTTTCATTCCTGTTCAAATTATATTGTTGACCAACAACGGCGAGGATGTGTGTGTATATTGTGTGTTGCTGTGACTCTCCAGCTCTCTGATTTTGTTGATTTCGCCCGGTTTTTGTTTGACTGACAGCGACACCAGCAGCATACCAGCAGACCCAGACCCAGTCTCAGTCCCAGTTTCAGTCCAAGTTTCAGTCTCAGTTCCAGACCTCGTCCCAGGTCCCCAATTTCGACCCCAGGGAACCCATCCGGCCATCAACATTAACGCGCTCCGTTGCCATTCGCCCATAATCCTTTCAATTTTGAAATCATTTTTTATTTTCAACCTTTTTGTGTGTGTCTGTGTCGTTTCCCTTTTTTGTGACCCCTTTTTATATAAAGTCGGGGCCCCGACCCTGGCCGCAAATATTTATGAAATGAATACGCTCACATTCCCGGCGCTCCTTTGATTGATGCCCACTGATGTTGTCCGGAGATTCGAATAAAAAGGGTTTAGCAGGACGAAGGACCAAGGGGATGGCGGTGGCGGTGCCATCCCAAATCACTTTGGAGCTCATCCAAGCGACCTGGCGGCATCGTCTAACGACAATGACATGTTTATCCAGGCGGCATTCCAAGCCGATCATTTACACCTTTGCATCCCAGCATCCCACCATCCCTCCGCATTCGCAATTCCATCAATTACAGCATTTAATCAACTCGTTAAGCCAGCTCGAGAGCCACACGACCGACCCTACCTCAAAGCCGGACAGCGAGCGCCACCTGTCGATAAACCATAGAGGGGCAGACACTGAGAGAAATGTCCATTCATAATATATATTCTATATAAATTATAAGGGGAATAAAATTATAAAGATACGGATTATGAATATAATTATTAAGCAAGTAGATAAAAGATAGTGGATGTCTAAACATATAGTTTAATTTTCTAATCGAATTTTTGAAATATTGAAAAATATCTTATTTAAAGTTAAAATATCGATATTATCGAAATATTTTTGAAAAATGTTATTTGTCGCTTTTTAATTAAAATTTAATATAACAAATAGATTATATTTTGTAACAACATTGAAACATTTACTTATTTATTGTATATTTATATACAAATTTTATGCTATCCTAATAATGGTTTCTCTGGGACTTAAATATATTTCAGAGTTTTATGGCCATGTTAATACACTTAGGAAATTCTTCTAAGTGTACCGAAAGCGTATATATTTGTGGTTAAAAAATATGTGTATCACATAAAATATGTTATAATTTAAGGAACTGATTTTTGAATTTTTTTAAAATGTACGTCTTTTAAGAATATATTTTCTTACTTTTTATGAAACGTTTCGAGTTGATTTATGATTAAAATGTTTTGGCATAAAACCTTTTTTGTTTTACTTTAATAAACTTATTTATTTCATTATTTATTTATTTTAGTCTTATTCATTTTAAAGCCAATTTGTCTATAATAAATTTTATTATTTTTGAAAAAATATAAGTATTGTCAAAATAAAGATCGGTATTGTAGAAGAATTTTTGTATTAAATATCAAGGAAATATATACGTTGAAGTAACTCCTTCGCTGAGCTGCAAACTTTTGTTTACCATTTTAAAACTTAGCAAGAGTATAAGTATCGTAAACTCTGCTACATAAAATATCGAAAAATATCGATATTAATGCTAAAATAAATTGGAATTTGTAATTGTAATTGTAATTGTCAATTTAAAAGTCATTAAATACAGAATTCCATATTTAATAAATGAAACTGTGCATGGCTTAACTTTTCAGAACTGAACAAATTTTCTCTCAATATCGTTGCACAGGATTTTCGGGGGTGGCAACGGAGGCCGTTGGCGAGGTAATTACGAAAATGAAATCAGTTCGAGGTAAGCTGCATAATGCAGGCGTCCGAGGGAGGCGGGCTTGTAAAATTGAATGTCCAGTTGATCGGCCTTGGGGGCGGGTGGGTGTGCAATGGCAACGGAGGTCCTGCTGCTGGCGGTCCTTACTGGTGGCCAGTGGATGTGGATGTGATGTCGGTGTGGATGTGGGTGTGGTGGTCTGGCCCCAGGGCGTGGCCGGGCAACTGTTTTCGGGCCACACACTCCCCCCTCAGTGGTCATGTTGGCCACATGTCCTGGGCATCAAATGCGGCTATATTGGGTTGCCATTTCGGCCAGCAAAAGTAGCAGGAAAATTCTGTGTTTGGCAAATTTTGATTGCATATTTGGTTCTTTGTCGAGTGTCCCAAAAGGGGGTGGCAATCCGGAGTGCGTAATTAGGTTGCAATGACAGTTGCAGCAGAGAAGGATAACAGGCAAAAGGGTAATGAAAAGGACATTCAGTATACAAACAAAATATGAGTTCAATGCAAGCACATCGTTGGCTGGGAAAGGGCTTTAATTTTCAAAAATAATAAAGGGAAAATATGGGGAATAAATGAAGGTAATTATTACTTAGTTTTGTTTGTGCAGAATATAAAATAAACAAATAGAAGAACTAAATAAATAAAAAGAAATGATAGAAAGCCTTAAAATTTACTTTTCCTCCTCGTTCAACTGTGCGTATGCGCAATGTGGCGACCGTGAACCATCAAAACCCAACCAAATTCGTTAAATTATTAAAAATACATCTCGTTTGAGTTCTTTGAAAATGAAATTAAGCACTTGATACCTTTAAAATGAAATTAATTATCAATTCGATGGATAAATAAATTATAATATTGAAATCAATTGTGGAAACCAGACAAAAGTGTCTGATAAATCCTCCATGCCTTATTCCAGTTCCTCTTTCAGTCTGATTCCTTTTGTCAAATCTCTATCCTATATATCCAAAAACTCAATTTCCGCTGTGAGAAATCAAAGACTGGCAACACAACAATGGGGGTGTGTTTTTTTTTTGCTTCCATAAAAAAATCGTTTGCCGCTGGAAATAAAAATCAAATTTAAAGCGGCAAAAGAAACCTGTCCCGAAAACCCCGACAAAAGCAGGCCAAAGACAACAGCCCAGGGCCGGAAGTGTGGAAAAAGGGGCCAGGAAAAGCCAGGGTGAGGGCGGGGCTTTCCCCTTCCCTCCCCCCCCCCTCTCACACACACAACTAAATGTCGCAATTTTACGAGTCAATATAAAGGTGCCTGGGGAGTCATTTACAGGAGCACAGCGGTTTGCCTTCGTTCCGTTTTCTTTGGCAATAAAACATCTCACAAGAGGACACGGCACACAGGACTTTGGACTCCGGACACCGGACTCCGGACACCGGATTCAGGACCGGGGAATGCGGCACGGCGGAACGCGGAAATGGCTGCCGCAAGGAAAATGAGAAAAACACGTGTAAGAGGCATGGCCCGGGTAAAGTCAAATATGATGGCAATTTTTATGCCTTTTTGTTGAAATATTTCCACCAATGAGGCATAAAAACAGAAGCCGAAACGGAACCTCGCACTGCCCCGGGAATGATTTACGACCCGGGCTTGAGTTTTACGACAAATTTACGAGAACATTGCAATTTGGCTATTATTAATTTAGTACCGTAAAGTGAACTCAAAACCCTCAGGTGGGCAAAAATGCTGTCCGAAAAAGGTGTTTTGCAGAAGGATTTTTAAGAAAACTAACCGACATGTTTTTGATGTTTTTTAGGGAATTGTTTTTGGAAGAAAGACATTCGTTTTTCGGTTATATTTATAATTATTTTGTAAATACTTTAAGCTTTTTATGGAGTTATGACACCATACATTTTTGAGAGATTTATAGTAGTTAAGCATGAACACTTCATGCTTCATGAGATTTCTACTTTATAAAGAGCTCACACTTTTCTTAAAGTTTACCAATGTCACATAGATTTATTAAATATTTTCTTTAGTGGATAAAATATTTGTTATGACTATATTAATTTTATTTATACCAAATAAGTTTAGTGGAAAAAATAAGAACATTCTCCAGACTCGAGGTCAAGTCAGCTTTGAATCAAAACAAAACAAAGACGCGACTTTTATTAATAAATAATTTTTTTATGAATTAATATGTTTTCAAACCATTTATTAATATATAAGCATAGTTATATTATTTATTCATTTTCTTTAGGCGCTTTTAACCAAAATTGAATATTATTTGGGAAATCCCCTTAAATAGTAAAATTAAAAATATAGTATCATAACCCCATTTACAATTTTTTTAATGTATTATCTAAATTATTTTGTTGCTTATTTAGATGTTCATATTTATATGTACTACTTAATTTATTTTGTTGTTTACTTGGATGTTTTTATATTTATATTGGAGACTCGCTCTTATAAACATTTATAAACCCTGGAAAAGTTTGAGAAAAATTACTCCAATTATTGAAGAAAACATCTAATGTCACAACCCCATAACGCTCTTTTTGATTATTACAAAAATGTTAGTTTTATTCTATTTAATAATTTATTTAAAAGAATAGTTGTTATATAGTAACATAGTTTAATAATTAACTAAATTTAGCCTCGACTCCTCCAAGTGTAAGACTGACGAATTGATAAATGCGCCGAGTTTTTGGTGGCTCGCGCTGTGCATCCACGACAGTCTCCATGGACAGTGATATCTCCATTCCGAATGGTTATTTTGGGAATATGTATTCCTAAAATAAAAATCATATTTAATGAAGGATTCTAGGAAGGTAATACTATGTAAAGTGAAGATCTTACCAGCACTTCCGAAACCGGCAAAGCAAAGAAGCGACAGAAGCGCGACAAATAACGAGAAATACTTCATTGCGGCGACAATTCAGATGAGAAACTGACTAAGAGGCCACAGTTATGGTCTCATTATATAGCTTTTGCTCGGGGTGAGTAAGGCAAGAACAAGTGAAAATACCCTTGAATATTTTATAGAACCTTAGGCTTTTCCCAAAGAGCAGCTGAATGAATGCAAAACCCCCGTCGCACTTGATAACCTATGCAATATCACTGAGGCACTGAGGCAGCTTTAAAGCTTCTGCTTTCCAGCTTCGAAATCCAATTTATATATTTAGCGATACTTCTGATAGGCACTGCGTAAAAACCAACAATGACGTAAAGTATTGCCTTTGTTATTAAGATCAGTGATTTAATAACATATTTATAACAACAAGAAGAAAGTTTAAAAGTGGTTTATATCTCAAATATATATCTATGATAATGACTTATCTCTTAATTTTAATAAAAACCTGATAAAATTGGACATCAATTCTAAAATGATTTTTTAGGTTTTTTAAGACACCTTTGTTAATATAATTTTAGAAAAATAGTTCCACAACACCTTGACATATGCAAAAAAGTCAGTAAGTACACGGTATCTTATGGTCGGGTCACTTCTTAATGTTTTTTTTCATGTTTAGGATTGGCTTTGACATTTTTAACATTTGTCATTTTGTTACTGGTGATAGGTGAATAACCTTGTTAAAAATTGAGATACAAACAACAAACAAATCAAACTGGATTTATGCGCCTTCTTTGGTTTCTACCAAATTTTTGTCACCACGTGCCATTTATTTATTTTAAATGTTTATAACAGATATTTGGAGCGTAAAATTTCTGTATGAGAAATAACTTACATTTTAATCATCCGTCTCTTTATCTCTTTATTAATATTTAAACAACTAGAATTTGCTTTGTTAAAGAAATCATTTAATAATAAATATAACAAGTTATAATTAACAAACGAATTACATTTAATAATAATCTAGGAGAAAAAGGTTAAAAACAAGTAGAATTCGCTTTGTTAAAAAGAAATCATTTAATAATTAAACAAATTACATTAAATAATAATCTTGGAGAAAAAGGTTAAGAGTAAAATTTTGATACATTTTATATCTTTAAGAACAGGTGCAACTCCAGCTGCTTGCAGAAAATTCTGTAAATCTCAATACTATTTATTTAAAATTCTTATCATTTCTAGACAGAAGCAAAAAAAATTGATATTGAAACCAATTTAATAACCTTTGTCAACCTTAAAAATTTGATTTAAAAATGTTTTTGCTATCAAGAACTTTGCACAGGGTCGAGTATCCCATAGTCAATATTTTCTTATAGTTTCTTTAGTAATTAAATTATTACTTTCTATATAGATTTACAAAATTTAAATAATTAATTCTGACATTCTTGCAAAAATATAAACGAAAGTGTAATAGGAAATATTTATAAATATAACTTTGTTGTGATTTAATTTTATATATTTTTCAGTTAATTCATGAAATATAAAATTGTTGTGGTATGATTTGATATATGTTTCAATTAACTCTGACAGAAAATTAATACATATGTAAAATTAATGTAAATAATGTTCATACATCTGTAGTTTTTTATTTTGTTCGATAGTTATTCTGTTAGTTTTTATGATAATTAAAAATATGTATGTTAGGAGATTTTATTATTCAAATAAATTACATAAAAAAGTATCTCCTTTTTCATATTAGGTATTTGTACTTTCTTCGCGAATTTATTTCTTTTGTAATTCCACAGATTATTTTGAATTTGAAAAGAATCCGAAAAACAAAAACAATTTGAATTTTGAAATGTGAAATAAGTCTCATTTTTTCAAAGATTATTTTATTGGCTTTCAGTCCCCGCCCCCGCTGATGCTGCAACCGACGCAGTCCGTGTTGTGGAGGTAAGTGTTGCCGGGAATACGGCCACTGAAGCCCTCAGGATACCGGGTGCCATCAGCTCCTGCGGCTATCCTACGAGGAGGCCCACGAGCAGGGCCATCCAGTGCTCCTGGATAGGCACCCGGAGAATTAATGTAGACAGTTCCTTGGCCCGGTTGGCCCCTACTCTGCACTTGGCCACCGACTATGACTTTCTCCCCAACTGGCGGACTGCAGTCTAGGCATCGTCCACCGATAACCACGGTTCCGGCTGTGAAGGATTGAAATAATGAGTGAAAGTGATGACAAGGAGGAGAAGGAGGAGGAGGACCATCGTCTGACTGCTTACCTGTGGCCAGGGACACCAGGACAGCGGCAATGGCAAAGGCTAAAATCAGACACTTCATTCTCAATCCAGATGCAAGACGAATCTGCTGGAGGCACTTGAGTTCTTAAAGCTTTTAAGCGATTTCGTTTGCTTTGTTTTAGAAACCAGATTGCAAGTCGCGAGCTCAGCCAAGTGGCGAAGTGGGGAATCGCCCGGGAAACCAGTTCAATTGGCAGATAATTCTGTGCAAAGGGGTTTTCCAGAATCGCAGCTAGATGATTATTTCAGCTGAAATCGAACTGGATCGTTGTGTTGTATAAATGCAAGCATAGTAAATGTTTTTTATCAAACAAAAACAATGAACTTTTAAAGATATGTTTGTTTGTTTTGAGTCTATGATATTATTATTCAATAAAGAGATTAAGTATAATATTCAATAACTTTTAAATATCATTTTCTTCAGTTCTTTCTGTGATCTAAATTTTCTAGGGACCATAAATAATGATTATCGGGAAAATGTTTAAGTTAAAAAATCATCCACTTATAATACACTTAGAACAAAAAGGATTATATCGTGTGAGTCCTTGTTGGATAGTGTATCCATTTCCGAGATGATTTTTATATTTAAGGATTTTATATTCATCAATAATAATGTTTAAATTTGATTTAATTATATAGATCTATAATCATTATTTTTGAGCAAAAAAGTAAAAATCAACAATAATAATTATTTTGGACTTTTGTTTTGTTGGCCAAAATAAAATTATATATTAGTTATAATCATTATAATGATTATTATTTATTTATATAATAAAGCTCAATTTAAATCATTATTAATGATAAAAAAATATCCAAATCAATGTGTAATCATTATCACGTAATTTTTAAAATAAAACTCATAATGATTACGGTCCCTGAACATTCCCAAAGGGTTCTTACTTTGGAAGTATGTATGTATATCGAAAGAATAGAGAAGTTAAGAGTAAATATCGCTGTCTAGTTATCAAAAATTTGGATAAATCTAAATTTCGAAAAATCGCGTTTAACGTTTAAATATCAATATTGTCGTTATAAATCGATATTATCGATAAAATCAATAAAATTTAATATTATTGTTTTTTTTATTAAACTTAATTTTTATTTTATTTTTTAACTTTTTTATTGAACTTAATTTTAGTTATTTATATTCGATTCAAATAATAATATCTTAAACTTATCCTAGTCTCTTAGCTTCAGGTCGATATAACGATTTATCGTTAAAGTTAAAATATCGAAGTATATTTCTGTCAAACGTCAAACATCAATGCAGTAACGATTTATCAGCAATTTCTTTTATTCGAATTTCCCTTTATAAAAAAGCTGTTTCATAATCTTGGCAAGATCTTTGTTTTTTTGGTTTTTTAAGTACAAAGATTTAAGAAATTTAGGTGATGAGTAATTTATTTATTTAAAAATTTATCTCCCGACATAATGATTTTATATTTCTGAGTATCAAACTCAACCCCGAATGTTGCATCCGACGCAGTCACTGTTACGGACAAATGTATCGGGTGTGCCTCGGGAATCGATGGTGGTAATGGGACCATTTCCTGTCCAGCCGCCGATATATTGATCGGTGCCACTCCATCCGCGTCCCCACTGACGCTTGTGCCGCCTGCTGGCTATGTGCTGAGCTCCGCCGGCAATCTGATGCAGTGACCATCCGGATAGATCATCATCATCCTCATCCGAATCCGAATCTTTGCGCGCCGGAGTCCTGGGCTTGGCTGTTGTCTTGCCGCCATGACCTCGGGCAGGAGAGGAGGGTTTGCGTGTGGTGGTTGTGGGATGTTCATTGCAGTGTATACACTCGCCCTTGATGCTTACCTTGCCGGCTGTGGGAGGGAGAATTATTTAATTTAATTATTTAATTATTATATATTTAATATTTGGAGTATATTTCCCACTGACCTTGCACATAGGCCAATGTGGCCAAGACCAAAAGCATCAATAACATCAGACACTTCATTATTGCGGCTCTTCAACTGGCTGGATCGACGTCTGTCTGGTCAAGCACCATCTTTTATAGCTGGATTGCAATCTTGGGTTTTGATCTTAAATGTGTAAATATACAAAGTAAATATATATAAATATATACAAAAAATACGAGAGTGTGCACGATTTATTGAATATAAGTAAGCCCTCTCAGAGCTGCAATAAGATTTAAGCAATGATTTATTTCTAATTCTATATTATTTTGAGACAAAGGTGAACTATTGACTGTTACTTTTACGTGGATTAATCTAAGGAGATAAGCTTACTTCTATGTGTTTTAGAAATCTATAAGGTAGCTGATTATATGTCCTGATAGACCTGATAATTTCCCTTTTTGCACTATAGTTATTTAAGGGACAAGACTATGTGATACCTTAACAACTTCTGGAATTGATCTACTAATATATATAATATTAATAGAGTAAAAACCTAATGTTTAAATATGGATTTTTAATTTTTAGAAAATATTGAAAGTATAAAAGAAAATTTTAAGGTACTGTATCAATATTTATTGTAAAAGGTCGATATTTGAACCGATATACAAACGTTGCGATAAATCGATAAGCTGTATGTTATATTTCCTGAATCTTATTTTAACTATCAAGATCAATTATTACTAGAGGATTTACTTAATGAAGTCTTTAAAGTGTTTTCAATATAGTAATAAAAATAATTACAATAGTAACCTTGACAACTATATTAAAAAAAAATTGGGTTAAAGTTTTTCGATAACTCCAATACTTTATGGTTAATTTCGATATTTTTCGATATTTAAAATTTCCATTTATTTCTGTTCAATAACGCCATTACGGTAGTTTTTATTTGATATGAACTACACTCTACTAATGGGACTTTTCTCTATAGTTCTGAATTGTATTATATTTACATAAAAATATTAATAAAAAATATTAATAAAAATAATATTATATTTATATTTACATTAAAATGTTTACTAACTCTCCCATTAGTTACAAAGTTAAACTAATTTAAAGTAGCATTTCTTTCAAATAATCAATAAAAAGTAGCTTTCTAAGAATTGTTTGATTAAACAGCGTTTATAATGTATTACACAAGCATTGAATGAATTATATATGGATTACCTGTTAAGTTAGAACAAGCAACACGTGTTTACTTCCTAATTAACATCTTCTCTTTAACGGGTTTTAATTAGTCGATACACTTTTTATAATGTCAAAATATATGCAAACAATATAAACAAATTGTTGTTGACTTACCACAGATCGTTGTTTGATTAAATTAAAGCTGTCGGCTGCAAGTATTTATGTAAAAGTTGAAAAATAAATAAAAGTAAATAAACACAAATAAAATTAAACAAAATTATATATAGTATAAATTCCAGCTTAAAATTTTATCATAAAATTCCCTACATTGCTATCCAGTGTCCAAGCACAGACTAGAACCCTTTTTCGCTTGAATTGAGTTTTAATAATATTCGCTTCTACCTGCTTATTGGCATATAACAGACTTATTGACTTTGGCGTAAACACTAGACTGGAATTTCCAGATTTAAATACGCAAAAAAAAAAAGCAGAAAGTATACTACTATATACGATGTTTATAGCGTTCACAGAGAGTGCTAACCTTTCTGTGTTTTCCCAAACACGTCGGGGGGTTATCAGAAGCCTCCGACTGCCCATTGCACTCGAGAGTCGAGCCGTCGATCCGATCCGATCTGTTCCGAGATCCCAGCTAGCCGCTATATAAGATCAACTGCGACGGACCGAGAGCATCAGTTCAAGCCAATCAATTGCGCAGAGCATTCAGCATTCAAAGCCGGAAGAAATCCCATTCCAGAATCAATATGAAATTCTTCTCCGTCGTCACCGTCTTCGTGCTCGGTCTGCTGGCTTTGGCCAACGGTAAGTTAAGACTCTCCTTTACCTTAATTAACTATCTTATTAATTACAATTTTGTATTATATTTTTTTATAGCTGTTCCCCTGTCGCCCGATCCCGGAAATGTGATCATCAACGGCGACTGCAAGTACTGCAATGTGCACGGCGGCAAGTAGAGGAAAGTTCTCGCCGATCTCGACGATCGATACATGGCCATAGCTTACCTCACACCCAAAACACCACACTATTTATGCTACAAATTTGTACTAAAGTGACACATAGAATTTAGAAACAATGCCAATAATACAACAACTTAAATGAAAACTACAACTTAAACTATTGTTGTTTTTTATTATAATTATTTCAATTTCAGCAAAATCAAAAACAATTTTAAGGCTTTTGGCATCGTTAAAAGTGCTAAAACTTATCTCAAAACGAAACTGAAGTTCAGCGACCTAGAGCCTATGATGAAATATCAACAAAAATTGCATAGAGAATGATTAATATATATATACTTTTTAAAGACGCAATTTAAATCAATGACAGTAAGAAAGGAACAAAAATAATTGATTAAAAAACATTGCACATATGTGTTTGATTGTCATCACTTTGGAGCTTGAACATTCTTACAGTTTTTTAATGGAATGCTTCGTAATATTTATACGTCCACACCTTGTTAGTATTTAAATATATATATTATATATACTATATTTATATAATGATAGGTAGCTTTTTATATTTAAAGGTGTCTAAGAGCTCGGAAACATTGACAACAGTGCGGATGAGTTATTTACATCCGCATTGTATATATTACGTATCCGCACTGTTGCAAGTAATAGTAATTGCTGATAATAAAAAATTTTGGTATATTTTAGTTAGGGATATTTTTTAATTTTTTATATTTTATGATACTTTTACTTTGCATTTTGTGAATTTCACATATTTTTCCTGCTTTAAGTTTATTAAAACTAATAAATCTGTCTAAATAATTTTTGCCATAACATAAGCTTTTCTGGTAATTCACACAAAAATAAGAAAGGTTTTATTAAAAAGTTATTTACTTTATTTTTAATAATTTTTTAGTAAATTAAAAAATATATTTATATATAAATTTATATAAACGTCTTTTAGCTATTTTATTAAGCAAAAAGAAGATTATATGAAACATTTTGTGGTTTTGGAAAGTAGCAGATTTTTAAAATTAATAATTTAATTTTTTTTATATTAAAAATACAAAAATAATTTTTATTTTATATTAAATTAAAAAAATAAATTGTATTTTTAATATAAAAAAATTAATATTATTATTTTCACATACTCTTATGTTGTAAAAAAAATTTACGATATTCTGAAATTTGTATAAGACAGAACTAATAAATAATACATGCATATTAATAATTCCGAAGAAATACTATTAATGCAGATTTCTTCTAAAAATAAACCGGAAATATAGGTTAAGTGAATTTATTATACCTATTACACAAAGAGTGGGGTACATGGGTGTTTTATATATTAGGCCAAAAACGATAATCTTAGAATCTATTTTAATCTTGATTAGCAACACTAGACGAACCGATTTAGTCAATTGTCGGTTTTTTATGTTTTAAGGCATGAGCTTCTAAATATATAAAATAAAGCAAATTCTTTTGAATTATGACTACGAATCATAAAAATTAGCTATAATATCTATACTCTGATAAAAAATATAATCTACTTTCAAGATTTTGTGCATTCTTAAATTAAAATCTTGATATAAAACCAAAAATCTTAATATAAAACTTTAAATTCTGGAATTACGAGATTTTAAGCTTCATTAAATACAAAACAACTTAAAAAAAATTTCAAAAGAAGACCAAAATATTCGTAACCAAAAGTCTTAAAAAATGACCAAAAGTCTTGAACTTATTTAGCAGTGTAGGTTTTAATTTAGGTAAACAGTAAATATATTTATATTAAATAGATTTATGCGAACATTTCTTTTAGAAATAAAGCAATAAAGCTCATTTTTCTTTAAATGTTACATAAAACAATAAATTTTTCCTATCGGGTATCTCGCAGTCGAAGTCTTTCTTTCGACTTTTATTTGCATTAACTTTCGATTAGTGCCCGTTCTTGCTAATTCATTTGTTCTTAATTTACACGTTTACTTTTGCGTAATTGATTCCCAGGAATCAAAGGTGTAAACTTGAGCAAATGCTTTGCCTGCAGAACGAGTCGCAATAAGTGGAATCATGGAATTACGGCGGAGGGGCGCCACTTCCAGTCCAGGTTAAATCAGGTTTTGGAATCTGTGAGCTGCACGTGAATCGAATCTCGCTCCGGGACAGATTTCTCTCCGCCTATCAGCCGACAGTTGTTGTTTACACTCGGTTTTCATTGAGAACGTAGAACTGCACTCGGGGAATTTCTGGTTTCTTTGGGGGCTGCCTCTGGGCGAATCCCAATCTCGGACAGACTTTTCCCAGAGGCAGCTTGATAAGACGCAGCTATGAAGCTATAGAGCGATCGGGGTATATAAAGCCCTGCAGTTTTCAGCTTTGGGTATCAGTTGTCATCTGCCAATTCTCCAGAGTTCACTCGTCGAGTTCCTGAAAAAAACACACAAAACTATTTCAACATGAAATTCCTGTCGCTTGCCTTTGTCCTGGGTCTGGTTGCCCTCGCCAGCGGTTAGTAAACAAAATCTATTTAAATTAATAAAACAAAATAATATTTTAATTTTCTGAACCACAGCCACTCCCCTGAATCCCGGCAATGTCATCATCAACGGCGACTGTCGCGTCTGCAATGTTCGAGCCTAAAAATCGCTGAGATGGAGAAGGAATACAATCCAGCTATCGGTCAATTTAGAAAATGCACACCGCCATATAATAGTTTGTCATAAATATTTAAGTAAAAACAATGAAAAACAAATAAAAACTTCAATGAAAATTTAATAAAAAAAGAATTTTAAGAAATTTAACAATGTTTATTTCGATTGCCTTGGGAAAACAGGTACATTCTAAAGACTTTTCAGGGTTTTTTTTTAATAATTTATAGCACTGCAGCTTTAATATTATATTATTTAATCAAATTTACAAATTAAGTATATATTTTTTAAATTTAAATAACAATGTAAATTCTAGAAGCTTTGACATTGAGGCTAATGCGTTATATTTCTAAATACATCTGGAAAAATGTGTGTATTTTGTAACCCTAAAGAAGATTAATAAATTATGCAAAAAAATTATAAAAATGAATATTTTTTATAGAAAATGCATTGTTATTTGTGTTGATAGATTTTTTTTCTTAATACCTACAGACATTATAAATAATATTTACTTGTAATGTTAACAATGCTTTTTATTTACTTTGTACCACTTTTAACAATGTGGTTTTTAAAATATAGACAGTCTTTCTTGGCCATGTTTGACAACCATTAAGTTTTATGATGTCAACACTTTAGTTTTAAAACCAAAACTACAATTAATCAATTAAGAAATATATATAAATATACATATTTTTATATAAAATAAATTTATATATATATCTTTTAGGGAATAAGCACATAAATGAATTTTTTATTCCTCTGCTTACAGTCGGCAGAAAAAACCCAAAAAATCGTAGCCTGTTTAAAAAGTTTATTATTTTCAGAGAACACTATAAAAACACCATAATGTTCCTTTATTATATATACTAAACGTATATAAAATCAGAGCCTCTGCTTACAGTAGTCTGAAAAAAATCCCTAAAAAATCATATCCTTTAAAATAGTTCATTACTTTCAGAGAATACTGTAAAAAAACACCCTAATGTTCCTATATACTATATACTAAACCCATATAAAAAGCAAAGTAATCTCGCATTGGCATTCAGATTAAATCGCAAGTCAAACCATGAAACCTCTCCAAATCGCCGCGGCTGTGGTGCTGCTGTTTTGTTTGCTGTCTGTGGTTAACGGTAATTGATATGCATATATATTTCGATTTTATTATTCTGTATGTATGTTTATACATTTTTCGGACATTTTAATTGCAGCCACCCCGGGCAAGGTGTACATTAATGGAGAGTGCATTGACTGCAACAAGCCCGACGACGACAAAAACATAATTATGGGTCCTGGAAAAATATCGGGTTCCATGTCGTACACTTTAACATCTGGAGCGATGGCCTTTGGAATTTTATATCATTTGTTTAGCTTATTTCGTTTTTAATATATAAATAAAGAAATTAAATGTTGAAACTATTTGCTTTGTTATTTTGATATCTTAATAAATAATATTAAACTAAATGTTAGCATTTACAGATGGGATTATATGGAATTTATGAAGGATATGTATTAAAATAACTTGACTTAAAATTTAAATGTATTTTATTTTTATTTTTGTTAGCAGCTACCTAAATCTGTTAGTAAGAAAATTATAACATTCTTCAGATTTTATTTACTTATTTTATTAAATAAAAAATATTACATCAGATCAATAAAAACTATTTTATATTTCGAATGAAATAATAATACAAAATATTTATTTCAAAGTATTAAATTAAGTAATGATTATATCATATATATATATTTCAAGGTATTAAATAAAAAAATGATAGAAAATATATATTTAGTATATAAATTAAATATATATATATTATATATATAAAATAGTTTTTATTGATTTGATGTAAATTGTTTTTATATAATTCAATAATCAAGAAAAGTACATTGAAAAAAAGCATTTTAATTTTCTAATATTTTATTTAATATAAAATATACCTCATGAAGTTTATTTACAGGGTTTATTTGATATTAATACTACATTTTTGAATTACTAAAAACAAGTTGAGTTTGTTTAATAACATATGTATAATAATATTCTGAGGGCTATGCCTTTGGAGTTTTCTCTAAATTGTAGAACCGTTAGATATGATATGATATCTTTTATAGGAAAATGGATATGACTAAATCTATTCGTCTGGTGGTGTTGATAAAAAATAAGTACATTTTGTGTCGTGTCATAGACATCTTGTTTTGGAATTTGATTCAAATATATTCCTATGACGAATCATTTAATTTTATTTTAAATAAAATAAACTATATTGTGTTTGCCAATAAATAAAATAAAAAATATAAATTCCTTTTTTCATCTTTCATTCTAATTAATTATATTATCTTGGAGCAGAATATATTGCGCTGGTGGGAGCTGCCCCATCTATATATTTGGATTAATTGTATATTTAATCTTTGTTCATCACACGCTTGCACTTTTATATAGTACTTCCACTTTTATATAGTACCTTGTCTTATCAATGGGAATATTTGATTTCCTGGGCGTTTCCAGCTTGAATTTGACCTTGCCTTTTCACCTAGTTAAAGATCGAAGAGAAGATCGATTAAGAAAATCAAATTTATAAGTGCAGGGAAATTCCTTTCCCAATATTTCGAAAGAGCCTATAAAATAAGTTCGTTTAAAGGTACTGCAATTAGTTGCATTCAAAGCATCGCCATGAAGTGGATTTCAGTGATCTTTACCTTAGGCTTATTGGCCCTAGCCAGTGGTGAGTTAAAACGGGTTTAATTTCTACTGAATATTATTTAATTACTAAATTTATATTTATATTTTAATTTAATTTATATAGCCTCCCCGCTGGTTCCTGGTAACGTTGTTATTAACGGAGATTGCCGAAACTGCAATGTCCATGGAGGTTAATCCTTGAATGCTGTTAATATTCAAAATAAATGGTCCACGAATAAGAATTTCATAAATATTTCTTGGTTTTATTTTTGCTTTTTAAAAAAATGTAACTTCGAACCTTTTAAAACCTTAAAAAAATGGATTAGCTTTTCAGGAATTAAGATATTTTTGTATAACCAAAATTAATATTCTGTAAAATACATTTACCATGTTCTGTTATAACCTTAATTTCCAAGTCCCATTCACTGAATAAATAACTTTTCAACACATTTAATGATTCAAAGAACTCATTTTATTTCTTATTTTTCCACACTTTAGCACTAGCTTCCAGTTATTATTTTAATAAAATTGTATTAATCGCCTCGAACATTGCAAACCCTGCAATCGCCATTGATGATCACATTGCCGGGGTTCAAAGGAGTGGCTGTACATAAAACAAGGATTTATTTAGTTTCGATAATATATAGTATATATTTTTATATAGCAAACTTACCGCTGGCCAGAGCCAGAAGGCCGAGAAGAAAGGCAACCGAAAGCAGCTTCATATTGCGATTGAAATGAGCGACTAATTTGCTGATCGGTGCGAACAGGTCGCTTTTATAGCTGAGAGATCTCCGATTGATTAGCAGCAAATTGCGCACTTTTTTCAATTAATTCATGGCATTTTGAATATAAAGGAATGTGTCATAACTTGATCTGAGTGGTAGCAGCGGAGACAGCACCTTATCCCGTTCTTGATAGCTTTTGAAAGATCTTAAACATTGATTTGCATTTGCATTCGGAACAACGAACATTGATAGCTTTTCGAGAATCTTTTTTAAAAATTTGTGTTTATATTGTAACTATAATTTACATACACTCTTGTAAAGAAAATCACTAAATTGTTAATCAGATCAGATTTGTAATCTTTAAAATTATTTTATAGTTTTTTTTAATAAGTGAAAATACACTCTTCACTCTTTGCTGTAAAAGTGTTTTAATTAATGTACAAAGTATTTTAATAATTCTACTAATAATAATATTTTACTTCTAAAACTTACAAAAATTAAAAATCTAGTCCTGACATTTTTTAATACAATATTATAACTTAATATATAATTTTAATTTAGTTTTTGATATAATATATTTTTTTATCACATTCCCCCTACAACATCTACCTAAAATTTCTACAAAGTTAATCCCTCTTAAAATAAATGAAAAAACGATTTCTAAAAGTTTATCTAGTTTACACAAACTTTTCAAAAACTCCAAAGGGGGATTTTCCAGGCCGAAATTTTAACTTGTTCAATGGCATGTGTCTATCCGCAAAAGGTAAATGAACGTGTTTGTGGTCGAATTAACTTTACCACGCAAAAGTTGTAGCGAATGTGTGTGTGTGGGTTTGATTTTGTTTATAAGTAACAGCCGTGCTTGTGTGCACTGAAAAAAAAAGGTTTTAGTATCAAAATTAACGAGGGAATGGGAAAATAATCTTAAAATTTACTAAATACTTTAAAGAGGAAAGAAGATATTGAGTGTCATATAAAGAATTAATTAAAATTTAAGCAGAACGTATATAAATTTTGAATATAAATTAACTTACATATAGGCAGTATAGTAAATATTTTATTGTTTGGTGTATGCAAATATTTTTTATATAATATATTTTTTATTTCTTGGAGAACTTGTAGTCATAGTTAACTTCTTACATATTTAGCTCTTTTAGTAACTTTTGAACCTTATATATAGAGATGTCTAATCTGATTAAAGTATAAACAATTTTTAATATAAGAAAAAACTTGTTTATTTATAAATAATTATTTTTTAAATATAAATATCTATATATATATATATATAAATAACTAACTATAACTATAAATAAATAACTATATATATATATATAAATAACTATATTTATATATATATAAATAACTATATTTATATATATATAAATAACTATATTTATATATATATAAATATATTTATATATTTATATATATATTTATATATATTTATATATATAAATATATTTATATATATATAAATAACTATATTTATTTATATTTTACATTACACTACATTACAAGACTTCTTTCTTAAAGAATATATATATATAAATAACTATATTTATTTATATTTTACATTACACTACATTACAAGACTTCTTTCTTAAAGAAGTAAGAGTAATGTTATTTGTTGTTTGAATAGACTTCAAATATAATTACATATTTCTTACAGCTTCAATACTCGCACAATTTTAAACGAATTTGCGAATTTTGTGAAAAGAAAAATATCAAAAAAATTAAATTTATAACCAACAAATTCGAATTTAATTTTTTTTGAGGTTGAAAAATTCTAACTTTAATTTATTTTCGAGTGTTATTTTATTTATTTTACAAATTTAAAGCATATTTGCGCTGTGCATGGGTTTTGGCGCACATGGCTGGCAATTAAGCCAATGGAGCATTAAAAACACCATCCGAACGCCATGCAAAATGTGTGTGTGTTTTTTATTTTTTCGGATGCTGAGGGGGCTTGAGGCGATTGTCAGCGCTTTTTTGGGGTGGTGGCTTGCCAAGAGGGGGAGGCGGTAAGGTGGGAAAGGTGAAGGTGAATGGGGAGAAAGGAGAAAGGGTTCATCCAGCATCCCACAGCCACTCCCCTTTACTGGATTAGCGAGTTGGTGTTTTGTGCGCGAGTGACGCCGCGTGTGCTAAGCGCTGTTGCTGCTGCTGCTGCTGCTGCTGATGATGTTGTTGTTTTCTCCACATTTGTCAACGTAAAAGGCATTACGGATAAATGAACTCCGTCCGGATGAGTGTACCGGCGGCGTCGTTCGTTAAAATGTGTGTGTAGACGGACAGTCGTGACACGTGTGCGTTAACAATTTAATTACGCTGCGGTGCGGACGGCGACAGCTGCCACATGTCTCTCGAAAAAGTTAATCACTCGGTCGAGAGGGTATTCCGGGTATTAAGGGTGGAGGCAGGCGGCTTACGGTATTTGTGGCACGATTAAAGCCCCACCAGCCAGTCGGGTGGCTAAATGCCTCAATTTACCTGCCCTCGTTCTGGACTCAAGTGCTGGCTGGGAGCGACATGTCAAAGCTCTCAAGTTGTTATGTTTATGCTCTACTTCAATTAAATAAAAGACAAGCTTTGCATGGGGCTTCAATCCCCACTGTGTATAAGGGTAAAGGAATTGTGGAGTTTTTAGTATTTAAATCAAGGAAAAATAAATAAATCAAGGAAGAACGATGGACAGCTCTGGGATTATATATCGATATATGGAAAGAAATGTTCATATATTAATAATCGATATTTTAAAGGTATTTTAAAAGAGATAGATTAATAAATATATAATTTGAAGTTTAAATATATGCTATAAATTGATATGAAATCAAACAGTATGCACGGAAAAATGAAACAACTACATAAAAATAAAGATTGCCAAATATTTATCGATAAATTCGATATATTGTTGCATACAATTATATGTAAACAAATAGTAGTATTAAAGATAGTAAAAGACAAATACATAAAAATAAAGTTTGTCAAATATTTATCGATAATTTCGATATATTGTAACATAAAATTGTATGTGAACAAGGTGAAAACATTGAATTAGTAGTAGTAGTATTAAAAAAAGTAAATATTAGTCTTATATAAAGTAACTGTTGCTTGAAGATTTGATAATACAAGTAAGTTTAAGATATATCGATAGCGATAGTAAATTAAAAGGCAATCGAGGGTCTCTATGATTTTTGTTTGGGTTTCTTCGACAAATCCTAAAAAGCATGTTAAACATTGAAAAATGTTATTCAAAGTTGCTATATATTTTTATATGTATATAAAAATTCGATAAATCAAAGTGAACGATACTTTCTATATGTCTTAAAGTGCTATATTGTTTTCAATGTATTTTATCAAATGTTTCTTTCCTATACATATATATATGTATATATACTATATATTTGTATATATATTTTCTAACTACTTAATTCTACAAGGCTTCTATCAATAAGATTTGTAAGCTCTATTTAACTGTATTGTTAACCCCATTATTCCCTTTTCTTCAGTTTTTCCCTCTGTGTGCACTTACCATATATTTATGTGTAAAAGCCAACTCTCCTGCTCCTCCTGAAACCCTGCAATATAATGGCTTTCTCGGCAGCTGCGCCTCTATTAGTTTACTGTCAACCTGTGGCGCCATGTGGGGGCGCATTCGGTGAGTGGGCGTGGCAGTGAAGGTGACTGGAAAGCAGTGTTCCCGAACATGTGTGCACTCCGTTAGTTGATTGCCTAAGCGTCCGTGCTTGCGGTTACATTCTGTTGATTTCCAGTTGCGCTTTTCCCCCCCTTTTCCTACCTCTTATATTTTCCTATTTTTTTCATTTTTGAGCTGTGGTTAGTTTTATGGCTCTCACCATTCGGTTTTATGATGCAACCAACTGTGTCCTTATTCATAAACTTCAGGTTCTTGTGGGGCTTTTTTTTTTGCTGCGTGGATAACCCATTTTGTTGCATTCATTCGGGCGCAAAGGGAAAAACATTTTTAAATACCTGAGCTTAGTGGGGAACAAGTGGGATAATATTTATAAGGTTTATTTAATTTATGAATTCAAAAAAGAACAGAAAAATTTGTACATGTAGTCTTAAAAAAATGTCAAACTTGTTTTTTACATTTAAATAAAGTATCTTATCTTATCTTTAAAAAGTTATTTCGCCAAAAAATACAAACTTATTCTATGAAATAGTGTCTATAAATAAATAAATATTTACCATTAAAAATATATTTTTTTTATAAAAATGCATGTCATAAGGCTATATATTTTTTATGGTAAAATTGTACAAAAGTTTGACACCAAATTGTATTCCTTTTTATATTTTATATTATTTTATTTTTATATTTTATTTGTTTATTTTTATATTACAAACATGTAAACTTTTTCAAATTTTTCGGTTAAAAAAAAAAAATTAAGAAATGCACCCAAAAGTTGGCAAATAAAAGCGTTTAAGTACCGAATGCAGTGTAAATTTGTGTTTTGTGAGATATACTATTTTTCACCATATTTTTAGAAACCTTCTATTAGGTTTACTAAACCCTAGTAATACCTTAAGCAAGCTCGAATATTTTTAAAAGAGCTTAAACCCAGCTTGGCAATGTTTTTCTAAGTTACAATTTTAAATAAGTTAGAAAGTATGTAAATTATATATAAGAAATCACAGCACCTATTTAAAATATCTATTTAATTAAACCCATTTCCATTAATAAAAGCTTTTATTTATATTTAATTAAAATATAAACCCTATTCCTTCTCGCTCTGGTTGTAATGAAGGTAATTACCCAAAGAACCGACATGCCCTCGAACACAATTGGATTCGGGTCTCCGCTCTGTTATTCGTGGGCATTATCCCCACAAAGTTTTCCAGCAGCAGCCGGGGGAGTAAGTGACCACTGAAACCCCATCCTTCCTGACCCTTCCTGTGCCATCAAATGGCAGCATGGCAGTCAACACATTTTGCTTGTGCCGCCACGTGAGCAAAATTGCTAATCAACTGAGGGATGAAGCCAGGCACAAGGACACGAGGGACTGGGCAGGGACATGGCCTTCCATGTTTGAGTGGTGACCCCCTCCAGTTATTGCGGGGAGTGACAACTCATCATTCCGGCTTTAATGTGTTTAAGCGTTACGAGAATGGACAAACATTATTGTCTCGTGGGAATCGGCAAATTGGTGCTGAGTGCAAGTCCAGGGATTGGCATTCAAGCCGTGGAAGTGACACTTTTGTAAGGCATCCCCCTCAAGCCACTCATTCCTCCATTTCTTACTAATGGAGTTGAGGGTGTTGGGTGTTTGTTTGTGGGAAATGTGGATAATGGAACAAAAATATATATATATAAATATGAAGCAAACAAGGACGCATCTGTCAAAAAATATTTTTTAAATTTTACTTATAAGGGTTTTAATGTGTCAGAGTTGGAGGAACTTGCCACGAAAGGTTATAAAGATGTACTTTAACTCTTAGGAGGTTAGTAAAATATCACAACTAGTTATTTTGGGTTTAAAGTTATCAACGGTTTGTATTAAAAGGAATGCAGATAAATTTTAAATCGACTTTAGTGGATTTTTTAACTGAATTTACATTGAAAACAGCTTCTAAAATATTTTATGGCATACTTTTGGACACCTTTTTATATTGATTTCAAATATTATGACAGTTTCTAGGATAGCTTCAATGCTATATTTATTTTTGTCAATATATTATTAATTTTATTTTATTTCCAGTATTTCATTTATTTTATATTTTATATATTTTATTTTATTTTATTTATTTTCATCAATTGAATTCTTTACAAAAATCATTCTACAGCTTAAATTTAATGCTGCGCAAAATGGGAAACTTTTCGCCGGCACACTGACCACGTACATCATCCATGGTCAGGTCATGGAAGGCCACACCGCCTAAACCATGGATTCGGGCGAATGCAGCCTTATTTGCCGCCGTTGAGGGATCCTCGTAGCCCACCCAGAGACCATTCTCACCCTTGTCATCCGCCGCTCGATAGGCATAGACGCCAAATTTCTTGGTGGGATCACCCACCTTGCGCAGATGCGGCGTCTCTCGATCCTTGGGCTGTTGCTGCAGTAGCTCGCATATCTCCGGCCAACTGAGGATGCCAGCGGCACTGCCCGCCAGTGCGGGACCATCTGCCTCGGGTATGGGTGGATAGCCGGTGATGCCGGAGTTCCTGGTCATAACCCAGGAACGACCATAACTGGTCACTCCGATATGCAGCTTATCGTAATTCCTGTCTGCTGTCGCATTAAGCCAATGCTCCACCTGATACTGGACATTGTGGCTGGGATCCCGGTCATACATGGCTTGCAGGGGTGCTGGAAGATCGGCCACCTTGGGATCCCGTTCCGGTGTCTGGAAGTCATACGTGGCCAGGTTGACAAAGTCCACATAAGGCAGCACAGTGGGGATGTCAATAAAGACTAAAAGGAGGAAGTTGATAGAAGGTTGATTTATATATAAAATATAGTTAAATTCCTCAACTCACGTTCGGCGGATATATGCGGCAGCATGGTGAGACTGAGCATCTTGCCAGCTCGATTCACATCCGATCTTAGCTCTCCCATCAACGAAGCAAACTGCTCCTTGTGCTCGGCGGCCTTCTCATCCACCGAGGTGGAACTAAACCAGCCACGGAATCTGCCCCAAGCCCGCTTAAGGATACCCTCCTGTGGCTTGGGTTTGTTTTTGGGAAACTGCCAGGCCAGATCGATGCCATCGAAATCGAGTCTATTAAGCTCCGACATGACACTGGCCCTAAAGTTGCTTCTGTGCTCCGGCTGTTCCAGCAAACTCAAATACTTGCTAGTATCCGGCACTCCTTCGCCATTTATATCTCGATCACCGCCCACGGAGAGCAGAAACCGGACATGGCGGAATTTCTTGCGAAGATCGCTTATGTGATTCCCACCAGGCAGATCGAAGGATTCAATTTTAAAAGTCTCTGGATCGATACCCGCATAACCGTAGATCAAAAAGTTACAGAAATTCAAAGCAGGCTCCAGTTCTGCCAGTGTTATAGGTGCGGGGCCTTGGGCAAAATATAAAAGTAGGTTACTTTGTAGAGATAACCCCATGATCCATCTGTCACTTAGAGATTAAATGGCAAACAACTCACTTTGAGGCACCAATCTTGGTGTATCATAGAAGCATACCAGCTTTCCCACCTCCGCGGAATTTGTTTGGAAAATTGCCAACAAACTGCAGAGCAGGAAACCCGTAGACAGGTTTTTAGTGAATAACATTATGCTGTCCGTGCGACTATTCAGCTTTAAGTTAGATCAACAACTGATCGTGAGCAATCAGTCTTGTTTTGATGAGCCAGAGTCAAAGCTTTGCTAGGAAAAGCAGGGCAGATAAGAATTTATTGTGATTAGTAATCATTGTTTTGGTGTTTTAAGTCTCAATTTTTACACTATTCTACTGCAAATTTAATTTAGTGTAATTTTTTCTAAAGCGTAACAGCTTAAAGCTTAAGGTTAAGAGTTTTAAATTAATTAAATATGCCTATGCTTTGTAGAGCGGCTTAAGATTCTATTATTCTAAAGCAATGTACCCAAGACAACAACCTCTTATAAGATGAGACCAAATCAGCGAATAAAATACGCCTTCATTGACAGCATAACAACGAGTAAAAATGGTGACACTGAATTTACAACAACGAGTAAGGATAACGATATTAACATTAATCCGACGATTGATAAATTAATAATAACATGGTTACGACGAAAGAAGATAAACGTAAGCAAGTCAATAAAGAGCAATATATATAGAAATTATTTAATATATACATATTTTATAGGTACAATTTTAAATTTTTATTAAGTAAAAACTTGGCTAATTAATAATTTTCCTTGAGATGCTGTCGTAACTTAGAATAATTTCGAGGCAAACAATTATCATAAGTATTAGAACAGATCTACGAGTAAAAAATACGAGAATCAGAACAGAACAACGAGTAAAGATAACATTGAGAGCAGAGCGACGAGTAAACGTGGCTCAGAACAACGAGAAAGAAAATATGCCAAAGCATATCAACGGCAAGGGAGTTTTTTAATACAACCAAACTTAAACCTTTTATGTAAAAATTTATTAATTGAAAATAATAATTATAATGCATTACTATAGACCATAGTAAGTCAGAATAGTTCTAAAAATTAATCTAAAAGTATATCATTAGGCGTACAATCAATTAAATTATAAATTTTAGTTCTTAATGTTATATAGGATTTCCCAAAGGTGGAAATATACAACCATTACTGTATATATTAATATAATTGTGAATATATCCACAAAACCACATTTAAGGCCCTTGAGATTTTCATGTTTATATTTTAAATCCGATTTAGCAAAGGATTATCACCCACCAAGCTGCAGTGATGAAAAGCCTTGCTTAAAAATTTAGAGCGGAAGTTAAGCAACGTTTTTCACAGCTCTCATGGGATGGCTTTATTTTTCTGCTTCAACGGAAAATTGGAAAATTTCCGTCGTCGCCTGAAAGAATGCCAGAATGAATTGATACGCCGCCCCCGCCCATGCCCCCCTTTAGTCCTGCTAAGATGCTGAAAGACCGGAAGGGGGCGTGGCAGGAAACAAACCAGCAAAGTGGAAGGCAGTAAAAGCGGAAGAGAGAGAGAGAAAAGAAAAATAAAGGAAAAAGCATCCCGCCACGAAGCCAAGTGAAGTGCCGGGCGAAGCGTAAAGCAAAGCAAACTTCTCAAATGCCACTGACACGGCGGGTTGAAGAGGGGCCAAGGGAGGCTGACTGGCAGAAGGATATATATCCTTGGGACGACGAGGTGGGCATGGGTTGGACCAAAGTAAAAGTTGAAATTAAACCAATTAGTTTGCCTGCCACCATTCCGACGCCCGTCGCCGCTGCAATGAGCCGCACGAAGCCGGGGCGATGAGGCAAGGTAAGACCCTGTGATGGCCACCAAGTCACGATTTCTATTTGTTTCTTAAATCATCTATAAATACATATAAATATTTATATAGCTTTAAAGGAATATTAAAGGAATATTATTATTTTTAATACTTTAAATGCAGGTATTGAAACACTAACAAAACGGAAAGTTATGTTCTCCTGAAAATCGCTTAAACAATATATGGGCAATTCCACAGAAAGGTCAACCGCGGCCAAAAAACTAAAACCTCTCTAAAATTGTGTTTTGCAATATGGTAATATTGGGAAATGTTTCAATTGATCCAATTTGAAAGGCTTTAGTATATTCTAAAACAAATTTCGAAATATTCAAAAGCATATTCGCGATATCACGATTTTTCATTATTTTGATGAAAAACATCATAAAAAAGGGCCTGTTTTCTATTGATAAAAACATCAAAACCGAGGTATTATGCTTTGACTTTTGTTTTCTAACATCACTAAAAGAATGCAAAGAGTCGAAATAAAACGGATACATGCTCTTCTAATTTACTTAAATAATAAAAAACAACATGCAAAGTATGCTGATAAAAAATGTCCCGTGCGCGATGTCCCGTCAAAAGTCACTTCCGTTTTTTGTCCCGTGCGAATCACTTGAATTTTGCATATATCTCAAAAATGAAAATTGACTCAAAATCAATCTTTGCACCAATTAAAGAACTAATAAAGTGCTATATGTTAAGATTTTACTCCGGGAAAAAAATCGTTTCCGTCTTAATGTTTTTGTACGTTGAATGCGTACGAATGTCCCGTGCGCGACTGTGGAAATGCCCATATCTTTAAAATTAGGTTCTTAGGGGACTAATACAAGATACTAAAAAGAATGTTTCGTAATGTTTATTAATTATTTAATATTTAATATGAAAATATTTGTACTTTTAGTTTCAATGGTAGTGATGTTACTGATACAATTTTTGTGCTAAACCCAAACAGACTGTAAAAATAACCTGCTGCACTTTTCTCCAAACAAAAAAAAATATATATAATATGTAATTTATAAACTAAATAACATATGTTATTGATTTATATTAATTTAAACCGATAAGAACGCCCATAAAAATACTCATAAAAGGACTATACATATGTAACATATATGCCTTTTTATAATTCATAAATAAAATATATTGTAATAAAAAAAAATATATTAATTATAACCCTTATAACATATGTTCTTTATTTATATTAAATCAAACCGAAATACTTATAAAAGGACTACATATTTGTATATGCCTTTTATTATAATTGATAAATAAAATATATTGTAATAAAAATCGTATAATTTATAAACTAAATAACATATGTTAAATCAAACCGATTAAAACGCTCATAAAAATTACTCATAAATGGACTATATGTTTGCCTCATTATTATTTATAAATAAAATATAAATATATAGATTATTCTCATAAATAAAGACCCTTTTTGGCGTGACTCACGGCAGCATCTCCGCCAGGACTTCTGTTTTTTTTTGTGTGGGGGTTGAAAACGGACTTCTACCGGCAGGTATTTAGACGAGCCTTGGCTCCTTTTTAAGAGTATTTTAAACGACGGCGCGGCCCATTTGGGGACCAGACGCCGGAGTGCAGATAAGAGGAGAGAACTCCGGCGTTGCAAGGGGGGGGGGAGTCGAGCTGCTTCGGCGGATGGCGCCGTCATAAATTAATTATGATTTAACAACTTTAGCATGCACGACACGGTACAGGAAAACTTTGCGCTTTTCACTACCTCCCTCCGCCCTCCGTCCTCCCTCGTCCATTCCTCCTCCCTCCTTGCCACTTGTCTTTCTCTATTTTGTGTCGCTTTGTAGAGGGGAAAATTTTATAATTTTAATGAGCGCAAAAAAGTTGTAAACTTTTGGCTGCGTTGCCATTGGAAATGCACTCCACCTTGCCTTTGGGGGCTGGGCCCGAACTTTATTCACATAAATATATAGACAAAGCAGGGCAATTCGGGGAATCTGATGGAGCCGTAAGCGGCCAGATGCTCAGTTCTGAGAACTCTCTCTTAAAAAGTCCAAAATTCTGTAGTTCTCCACTTCTATTAATTATTTTGTATTTTTCCTGGATTTTTTTTCTGAAAATTGAGGGGAGTGCCTTAGGATTTGGTATTTAAATTAATCTAAAGATAGATAATTGTGCTCTAATTGATGAGCTACCTTGTATGACTAATTAGATTTAACAATGCGGAATGTAGGGGGAAAATGTTGCCAGGCAATTGTGATAGGAATATGTTGAGAAACATTCAATTGTGTCTTTGTTGGATGGGTATGCATAGCAACTTTGTTCTTTAATAACTCTTGTTTATATTCATGTAAAAGGTAAAAAGAGGTTTCCAACTTAAAAAAAAAAATTATATGTGCGTACTATCTATTGGAATATTGTCACCATTTTATAGCTCTAGCTTTTATATTCTTTGAAATAATGGATTTCATATGAGAATTTATAAATGAAATCATGGAAAATATGGTTATGATGCTGAAGAATATACTGGTTTGACATGTATCAAGACAAAAAGTTCGAAATAAGAGAAGATTAATTTGATTAATTTGACTAAAGATTAATTTATGTTGTTTTTATAGTAACTAAAATCCAATTTGCCTACACAATATATATCCTTCCGTATGCCATAGGATATCTTCAACCTAAGCTATCTATAGGACATTTAACAATGTTCCTTAAAATGTTGTGCGCCCAAAAGTATGCAAGCCTGCTATCAAGTTATCGATAGTCCATTCAATATTATTATTATTTTATATACATTTCCCCACAAATACCTGGGTGTCATACTTGACAGGACGCTCAACTTCCAAGCACACACCACTATGGTAAAGCATTCTGTCCTGCAGAAGGCCAAGAGAATGGAGTGGCTGCTCTCGCCGCAGAACAAGCTGACCCTGCGAAACAAGATCGCAATATACAAGGCGATTCTTAGCCCTATATGGAAATACGCTTTCCAAATATATGGCACTGCAGCGAAATC